>CM076580.1:1682076487-1682610147 GCA_034641835.2 Pinus albicaulis
GAGGAGTATATGTCCCGTGTTCCATATGCAAGTGCAGTGGGTAGCTTGATGTATGAAATGGTCTGTACTAGACCAGACATTGCACATGAAGTGGGAGTATTGAGCAGGTTTATGTCAAACCCAGGGAAGGAGCATTGGACAGCAGTGAAGCGGGTTTTCAGATATTTACGTGGCACTAGTGATTATGGCTTGTGCTACCAGGGAAGACCAGGATTGGAAAGAATGTTGGACATTCGTGGTTTTGTTGATGCAGACTGGGCTGGAGATCTGGACCAAAGAAGATCTACAAGTGGGTATGTTTTTAGCCTATTTGGAGGTGCAGTCAGTTGGATGAGTAAAAGACAGTCTGTAGTGGCTCTTTCAACTACAGAGGCATAATACATAGCAGCCACTCATGCAAGCAAGGAAGCAGTTTGGTTGCAGAGATTGTGTTCAAGTATGGGGTTAGTACAGCAAGCTATAAGGATAGACTGTGATAGCCAAAGTGCAATTTTCTTGGCTAAGAACCCTGCTTATCATTCAAAGACAAAGCACATTGATGTTCAATATCACTTTGTTAGAGATATGGTTGAGGCTAAAAGGGTGTTGCTGGTAAAGGTGGACACTTTGAAGAATGTTGCGGATGCATTGACAAAGTCTGTGAGCACTCAGAAGTTCTCTTGGTGTAGAGAAACAATGGGTGTTGAAGAATTGGGCCAATGACTAAGCCCTCCTGTGGCCCCCCGTGGAAAGAAAACAACAAGTGGGAGAATGTTGGGTATGTGTTATATTCTTTCCTTTGATTGGCGCACGTCTTTGTATGTTACGTCGGGTATGGCTGAAGTCCTGAGAGCGCGATCCCAGATTGGGGGTCCAGGGCAGCGCCCCGGCCAAAATTTGTTTTTTGTGTGACCCACTCATAGGCGGATCCGCCCATGGTTTTGTGCATGGTTTTGCACATGGTTTTGGGGTTCGATGGTTTTCGGCCCCTGGTATTTTTGTAGATCTAGTCAAGGGAACTACGGTTATGTTCTAATCCAGGGTTAATGGATTGGGGTTTATGTATGCTCCGGCATGTATATATATGTGTTGTAACACTAAAAGTAATATAATGAAAAATCAAGCTGGTCGTCCCGATTTGGGATCCAGGGGAAAATCTCTGTGTTTATCTATTTTATGTTTTATGCTCTTGCTATTGTTTATTTTCTGTTATAAGAATCGTGTGTAGATATTTCTGTTCAGGGTTAAAACCTACAAGCAAAGGGGGAGAAGATTACATGATTTCCTCTCCCATGGTTGGGTGGTGCCATTAGTTAACCGAGAATATGGATATAAGTATTTAAGTTTACTGGTTAAGTTTGAAGTGATGAGAAAGAAAATGTATTTTAGATTCATTATACTGGTATTTTATATTATCTCTATTAGTTAGAAAAAATATTGGTTTCCAACCACTTTGAAAAGAAAAAACATATCTAGAACTAGACTAAGTAACAAAGTAATGCTATGACAGGGCTAAATATAAAATAAAATGAATTTATTCTTGCTATTTAAATTCTGCAATCTAGGAAAACCCTAAACTATGTATAGATAGATAGCATAAAGAGGTACAAATATGTAGGAATAAATCAACGAATAAACATTTCTATGAAAAGCAGAGATAATATCCATACATTGAATAGTTCCATATGTTATTTAAACAAAATCATTGAGTACGTGAACGCAATAGATTACACAAAGAGTGTCGAGAGTAAAACAAGAGCAAATATGTCATGCATGCTCTAGTTGGTAAACCACTTTCATAATCTTAATATTCTATGTAAATATATAATGAGGCTCAGAGGTTTAGAATTCGAGCCCTGTGGTAACATGGAAAGGATCATGGTCCTCTGGTTATTGAATCCTGAAGTACATAATAAACCAATTTTTAACAAAGAAAAGAAGGAGCTGTAAAGCTTAAACAATTATCAACTTTGTAAAATATACTCTATTCCAAAAGCTCAGGCAGTCAAAATCATAGATTTAGTAACTGTCATGAGAATATATTTATATTATTAATGTAAAACCTAGATGTCAACATTTCTTATAACCATCATGCTAAAGATTCGGCAAGAAAAATGATATATAAACTAACATTAACAGTATAATAATTATACATATTTAAATAAGTTAACTTGTACAAATATTTAAATAATTTAACTTGTACAAAATGTATAGGGTTTGCGCAAAGTGTCTAGAGGAAACATACTTTGAAAGAAACATATATCAGTCATCAATAATATGTTATACCAACTATCCTTCTATCTCCAGAGGGATATTTATGGAGAGAAAATAAATATTAACATAAAAATTTGAGGAAAACAACCTATGCCAAAAAACCTTGAAATTTGAAAGGGAAGCAGAAGCTCTCATTACAAGAAATTTAGGGGTCGAGTGTTGAACCTATTCACGCACAGGATTTTCCCTCAGTAAACTCACAATAAAAATTTGAGAAAAAAATCTGAAGATGAGTATTGGGTTCAGCTTACCTGTGATGGCCACCCATGAAAACACAATGCAGAGTTCGAGAGGACTTCTCCTTTGTGCCAAGGCTTCAGCAGGAACCGATACTTATACCATAACAATGAATAGACTGTAAGTAAACTCATCAACAGAGAAATTCTCAAGAAAAAGAAAGGGTTTCTATGCAAAACATAAATTCATAGGGAAGACTTTGAATTTACCTATTCCAGCCTCGGCATGCACGAAGTTTTGCTTCACACGACCCTTTCGAAGGAAATGGGAAATGATGTTGTTTCAAGACGAGAAACCCTTGACCATATTTCAACTGAACGAGATTAATTTTAAATTGAAAGGATAACTAAGGGAAGTTACCCTCGTAGGTGAAGTTAACCTAGAAAAAACTTCATAATATGAGCAAAATTGAACAACAAGGGTATTAATATTACATACCTGAACCATGAAGAGTAACCTACGATATTATGCAAGAAGATAGAAAAGGAAAAAAAATGAGAGAGTGCTTTGTGACCAAGCGAAACTCCATGCCGCAACGAAAATTAAAAATTATGATAAAAAAAACACAACGTGAGTCAAGAAAAATTGTGACTAATATCACTAAGGAATGATGAGAACTACCTTAGATACCAGAATGAAGAGTTAGAAGATGAAAATTTGTATAACAGAAAATGTATCAGAGCATAATGCAAATGAGTTAGGAGTGCGGAACATAGGGTCGGCTAGTAACCCTAAACCCTCCTGCTGAATTCCCCACCGTTAGATCTAGGGTTCTCCAAATCAACATTGAGCACAAATATCCACAAATAAGTAGTAGTTGACATATGTCAGTCATTCACATGGAAAAGTAACTGAAATCCCCATTAGAATATGAATTTCAACATTATTAAATTACTCATTGAATATCAATTTCCGATTGATAAGTTCCATGCGCGAATGATCACCAAATCCAAGTATGTAATATAAATTTGATTCAATTCGTAACGTTATTCAACCAAAGGACCATAAGAATTATTACCATGCATATGCAACAGAAAAAGGGTTACAAATCAAACTTAATGTATCATTCACATAATGACCTAAATATTGTATGTTATCATATACTAAACAGTGATATTGTTAACACCTTATTATAACAAATGAATTAATGTTTTGGTGGAGTAATAGTCATATTTTTTTTTTTTTTTTATGGTAAGTGTTTGATAGTGGTGACAATTTCAAACTTAACCAAGTTACTTTGGAGATGGGATATTCTAGGAGAGAGACATACACATCCCTATTTTCTTCATAGAATTTCTTGTATTGAAATAAAAATGAGGACAATTTTAATTACAAAATGGGGGGATGTAACATCCCAATTTATCTTCTTGAAACGTTTGTAGTTAAATTATTTAAACTGTGCATAGATATCTTTATGTTTTGGTATATTGATCACCATGAGGTAGATATACCATGGTGTCGTAAACATTTCATATATTTTTACTATTGCAATTAATAAAATGATAATGAAAAATACCAACAAGCATGAGTGCCTAAATGATCTCTGATACCACAAGAGGGGAAAGATAAGGGGCTATATGGGATTTTTTTTACTATTTTTCTATGTATCCTACCTTAGTGTATTCACCCTATTTAATTTATGACTGGTGACGAAAATAAGTCCTAGAGTGAGCCACCAATCTTATATTTTAGCAAGGTATCTCCCCCACATTAATAAGAACACAAAGTAGTGTGGGGAACTTCTTGTTAGGGGGGATGCATGAGAAAATTCGAATAGAGTGAGATTAAGAGGAAAATAAGAAAATAATTTTTTTAGAGAGGAAAAGAGTGAAAATTAGGACATGAAAATACAAATCAAACCAACCATGAAAATGAGTATATATATTGGATGAAAGAGCTATAAAACGAGGAAAATATGCAAGAAGTTTTGTGAAATTAGTTGTACCTTTCTATGAATATGTACATATCAAGAGAAATGGATTGATTTTTATAACTTAAGGACTACAATGAGGAGGATGATCAATACCGACATTCTATTATGCCATGGCTTCTCATAACTAGGGAAAATGTGAAGGGCTAAATTTTGTAGATGTGCTAATTTTCAAAACTCTTTTCCAAAAGAGCATTCACTAATTTCCATTTTTTAAATTCTTTTCCCCAAATTTTATAGGATAATATTATTGTATCTTAATAATTGCCAAAATTTTATAGACACTTTATGAAATCATTTTAAATTTGAATATTTCTACAAAAATATTTCCAACTAGTTTACAGTTTGTGTATTAGGGACTAGTAAGATTCTCTACAGTATCTACACTTTAAGATAAATTAGTGTACTTAAAATTTTCCATACACTTGAAACTTTTATATTCTTCCAACGATGTGATTCTACATGGTCATCCATTCCAGACAAGTTAGAATGTTAAGAAGCCTTATTTCCTTTATATATCACTCTTTTTTCATCATTCAAAGCAAGGGACTATTGCTTGGGATTGTGTCCTTCTTCTTTCCTTTTCTTACACTAGTTCTTTGGACTTGATTTTTGTAGTAAAAGGGATGTGTTATTGGCATATGAATATATGAAAATAATGTGAAATTTTTTATTTTACTATGCACTAAATATTCACAAACAGATTCAAAAAGAGGCATTCTATTAGCAATTGTAAAAGGTTAATTAGTATAGAAAAAATATAATAAGAAAAAAAAAGATAAAACATGTTTCCCAAAGTTTAGAAAATGTCGTAAGTATAATATAATCATCAAGCTTATTCATACCAAAAACTAAAATAAAAATTGCTTTTGACATTGGAAAACAACCTTTGTAAACTTTGGATGCATACTTGGCAAAAGGGCCCAATAAGACCTTTCTATGTTCAAACATCCTGTTATGGCCTAGTAGCCATAATATTGGTTTATATGAGTATAAATGAGATGCAACTAATATCAATGCTAGAATGTAGTATCAAATACACGGAACTAAATCCTAGCTAATAGACCAAAGAAAAAGGTTTAAGTGAAATCAAGAATAGTCCCATTTTTAATAAAGAATAATATTGAATCAATCCTATCAATTCCTTCTTGAAATTAAGTGATAAGACCACTTATTTATCCCCGAATGAGTAAGTACCCACGCCAAAATAAAATATAACTAGGCATACTGCACCAAGTAATCACTATACATAATCAAAGATTTTATGTAACTGAGATTGGTCTCCAACTTACTTTCTGTAATAGCCTCCAACCAAAAAAAGACCATAGTTTCATATAAAAAATTAGAAAGCATAAAATAGTTCAGAATAAACATGATAATATGGGAAGATTCTGAGACATTAAAATTCTCATACCCACACACATCAAAATAATTGAAAAAGGAAAAAATCTTTCCATGACCAAACACAACATTGCAAGAGTATAAAAACACCAAATAGAAACATTCTCTACATTAACATATCCATATGGTTTTCAGTGCCGAATTTCGGTCCCATTCAAGTGGCTTCTAACCATGTTGCACATGTTACTGTGATTTATACTGATCTTCACATGCACTATATTAGGAAGACGGTATAAGGGAACATGATGTATCTTGTCCATTACAAGACATGATCTAATTAATGATATACTTACTAAATTATTAACAAAAGAAAGGTTAGTTAAACTTATATTTTTTCTTGAGCTTAAGTAGGTTTTCATTATGTGAGGGCGTTAAGCTAATATCATGTCATAAATCTTCAGTTATTTTTAAGGAGGAGTGCCTTAATGTGTTTAAACAACGTCACTTATAGAACATGTTGTGTGACCAACATACTAATATATTGCTATTTTAGTTGGTTGGGAACAAGAATTGCAAGTATACCTAATGGTTTGGGGCTACCTGGAAGGATCAAAGTTGGAAATATCTAAATATTTTTATGGAGTTTGGTCATACACTCAAGTGTACAAATAAATGGCCTATGGATCGACCTAATATATGAAAATATGTTATTAATGTACATTCATTTTTATACATGCATATTTGAGTGTTACTTTTTGTATGAATGTGGCATTGCATTTAAACTCCTTCTATAGAATATAAATTAATAAAACAATTTACACATATTTTTCCTTCATCATCTAATCATGACATCATAGTGTAATGAGAAAATCATTTTTGGACAAGGACCTTAATTTTTTTTTAATTACTTCACTTTTTTAGGCTCCCCTTGCTAACTAGACATGATCTAATGAACATTATTGGGATAGGTGGGAATAATTAAATGGAGGAATGCAACTAAGACTAATGATTTGTCAAAGTGCATTGCCTTGAGGTGAATGGTCTTTAGCGATTTTGAGCATGAGAAACCTAATAGAAAGATTGATTGTCAAGTTGAGAATTTCTCTTTTCCCATACATGACCATTCCATCTCTTTTGCCACAATCATCTATAAACATAAATTCCTTTGAAATTATCAAGAAAATTTTATCTAATTTATTATAGTTTAAGATTTGAACCAAAGAATTCAAAATGCCTGCCATCACAACTTAGTTGTTGGAAGAAGCCAAATGAGTGAAATGAGGCCTTGGGAATTTTAGAATGTGAAAAAGGATTGGAAAAAAATAAGATGGATGTGATTATGCTAGAGTGTGAAGTTTCTTACGAGTAAAGGGTCATTGAGAATTGGCTCCTCTCCTCTTAGGTAATTCTATTATTTTCTTAATTTGAAAGGGTACTCTATGTTGAACAGGAGATAATGTAACGAAGCAACTTGTTAATAAATTTTTTCCCTAAATTGGTGATAAAACAAGAGAGTTTAATAAGGTACTAATTCTTTAAAAACCTACACACATATAATCATACAAACTGGGCTGAGATGCATTTTTTCAATGGTTTAGGGCTATTCCCCATAAGCTAATCATGTTGGTTAGAGTAACACAAAAGAGAATTATTTTGTAAGAACTTCATCCAATTGTGAAGGTGGAAAATTTGGGCTAACTTATGCAAGGATACATTAATATAAGGGGGAAATGGGCATGGAATGGTAACAATATTTTAGGGAAGCATTGGGGCATTATATGGTTATATCTTTAGTGATATCATTGGAAAGTTTGCTCTCTTGTTGCTTCCAACAAGCTAGAAGCTCACTAATATTATGCATTAATTATGCATCTAAATTTTATATGGTATGATGTAGGGATGAATGCTGGCAACTTTATAGTCGTCTTAATTGCTCAATGCTTGAGGGTTTTGAATGATTGTATTTTGAGATGGGTTTTCTCGCAATTCAATTATAGAGAGAAGAATTTTTTAAAACATGCTAGTGGTATTTGAGTACATTTTTTGTTCTTTGCTTTTAAAGGTGTTTGAAAAACTCATTGGATGAGAGTTTTAATTGCTACTTGTCATTTATTATTGGAAATTTTCAAGTGGAATGAAACTTCATATGCCATTTAAACTTGTATTTCTTTATGTTATTTTGAAGAGAAATTTTCTTTTCAATTCTCACCAATGATAACATTAAAATACTTGTATTTATTTTATGTTGTTTTGAAGATAAACTTTTTTTTGAATTGTCACTAATGACCACACTAAAATACTTGTAATTTATTTTATGTTATTTTGAAGAACAACTTTCTTTTGAGCTGTGAGAATGATCACAATAAAATGATGTAAATGATGTAGTAGGTTATTTATTTATAAACTAAATAAAATAGACACTTTTTTGTTTTGTACATATTAGGGGAGTATTTATTTATTTATTAATTAGAGGGGGGCGTCAATTAGCTGAAGCCAGGCCTCGCATGAGACGGGCGGCGTTGAGGTCGTTGGTGTTGGCGGCCACGAACTCGTCGAAGCTGATGAAGCCGTCCTTGTTGGAGTCCACGTCCTTCATCACGCCATCAATCTCCTCCTCCGTAGCGCTGCACTTGAGGATGGCGCTCAGTTCCGATTTCGATATTTTGCCATCGCCGTTGGTGTCGAACTTGCGGAACACGTCCTCCAGCTCCAGGCGGCCGGGCTGGGCGGCACATTGCACAGCTGAAGCGGAGTCTCGCATGAGACGGGCGGCTTTGAGGTTCTTCGAGTTGGCCTCCACGAACTCGTCAAAGTTGATGAATCCGTCCTTGTTGGAGTCCACCTCTTTCATCACCCCTTCAATCTCCGCCTCCGAAATGACAGAGCTCAGTTCCGACTTGGATATTTTGCCATCGCCGTTGCTGTCGAACTTGCGGAACACTTCAGCAAGCTCGCGGTATTGCACAGCTGAAGCCATTCTCACGCCTGAAGGTGAAGGCAAATTATAGGATAATACTACACAAAAACTAAGACGAAGATGGCCGTGGAGCTGGTGTGGAGGAGTGGAAGCCAAGGTCATCATTATATAGGGCTCTTTTCAGTTTTGGATGACAGCGCACCAATTTCTGGGATGCTTTACGCAATTATTTTGTACCCACGAACGCTGATGTGCCAAGATGCCAAGAGTAGAAAATGTAATTTGATGTGCCAAGATTCTGTAGAAACGTTTGATGTGACAAGATGCTGTGTGGAAATAAATGGAATGTTAATGTTTGATAAAGGGAGGGAACTTTTGCTCCTTTTGGAATTACATGGACTGACGGTTGGATTTGCAGTGAATTGCAATAAAACCAAGAAAAGCGTCACCAAGCCAGCCATGAATAACTAACAATTCTATTTTATTTTTGTTCAAAAAATAACCAACAAACTTAAACCTAAACCTAAACCTAACCCTCCCTGCGTTCTCCAGCTGGTCCCCCTTGCGAGCACTGAAAATTCCTCGATCTCATGTTCATCTTCCCCGCCTTCTTCCAAGTGTATGAGAATGGAAGCCACAACAGACAGCAAGAACGCCGAGGCGAGGTTGCATGGACCCGAATGTTTACAATAAAATAAAAAACCATTAGAATATTTATTTATTATCAACAGCCCATATCAACATCAATACTTTATTGGATACTCCATCCTCCATCATTTGGGGTGAACAATAAAAAATAAAAATGCTGGATAAAGAGGCGGAATTGGGTATATCTAATTTAAAATATTATAATAAAATACAAATGTACTAGAATATTTATTATCAACCAGTCATAGAATATTTATGGTTATTAAGTTTAATTGGAATGAAACATTTTCGAAATTTAATTAATTGGAGATTTTGGTTAATTTTAATTGAGTTTACATTTAATTAAAGTTCTAGTCTGCTAGATTATGATGTGTATTTTTAAATTTTTTTATAGTGTCATTAAAGTTTATTTTTAACATCATAGTTTAAAGGAAGCTTTTGTTATTCAAATAAAAAAGTTTTGTAACTATAGAAGTAATATTTGTGATGCTTACAATGCTTTACTCATGTCCAGTCAACATTTGCACTATCTCTAACTGCTTCCTAGATAAGCCTAGGCCAATACTTAACCAAATTTTGGGTTGCCCAAGTCCCTATTTCCTTCTGAATTAGGCCATATTAATTAGGGAAATTCCTCATCCACAAATAGGGTCACATAAGTTGTCAAACTCACCCACAAATCACACCCAAGACCTTTTCACCACGAAATGCCTTAACAACACACCCTACACATAGTTTTATGCATGTGTTTTATATATTTATCATAAACATAACTATACAAAATGAAATTTTAATAACAAACAATGTTTCACTGTACACTCAATTTTACTAAATATTTTATATGAAAAAAATAATATATTTTAAAAACATCTAAGATGTAACTAGTAAACAAACATAAAGATGTAACTAGTAAACAATAAACATCTTAAAAACATCTTCACACATTTTAAGGTAACTATTAACATGTTACATAGATTCATTTTATACATGTACATGAGAAAAAAACAAGTGTCATATCAACCCCAAAGTTAAAACAAGTTTCAATTGAATTGAGGAGAAGAACTTTAGTGGCTCGTTCTATAAGTGGTGGGCTTGATACATTGGAGTACTAGCCCACTTCTGATATTTTGTTGTCTTTGTTGAAACATGCTCGAGATGAGCATTGGTGAGTCTTTATGGAGCCATATTTCCAATCCCTTCACCATTATGTATCATATTAGATGCATAGAGGAGTTGCTTGTTGATCCAAGATTTCCTAGAGAAATGCTTCTAGATAGATCCAATAAAGATAGACCAATGCATAGCTTTTAAATCGTCATTTCCTAAGATGTGAATGGTTATATGATAGAGGAAAATGAGGTTATTAGGGATTTAGTCCTTAAGAAATAATCTAAATTTTGAGAATCATTGTATTTTTGGTCTTGTCATGTTACCCCATTTCTCCACTCCATTCAACATCTCAAGACCAACAAGGAAAAAACAATACAAGGGTGAATAGGTCAATTAAGAAATACCCTAGACTATGTGAGAGCATGCATGCGAGGGATGCATAAGTAATAATGATTACCCAATTTAAGAAATATGTTAACATAGTATTAAATATAAAGATCTATTGTCAGTGCACTTTTCCCTAATTAATTATTAATATCCATAAATGTTGGGACATCTTTTGGTAATAATTACATCATGGATCACAAAAGCCTAAATTCAAATAATCTCCATAAATATTAAAATTGTATTAGCTACCAAAAAAACCTGATAAACAAAGATACCAATTACATCTAAATAAAATAAGCTTTTACTTTTACACACTATTAGTTCAACAGTTTCATATAACTTCCATTGTAACTTCACCTACCAAGAACTATCCCAACCCAGATCTAGCAAAGGGGTTACGACAATAATTAATTTCATGTTTACTATTGAAACCTACTTCCATGTTGACTGTTGAAACATATTGTTATTGTAATGGCCATAATGTAAAAAAATGTGTCACAATACCTTGTATATATGGATACATACCAGTAAGACCAAAAAACCATCTGATGACATAATAATAAGAAATGGAATTCTAACAAGTTTTTTAAGATTTCTTTTTTCGGTGGGCAAAATCACATTTCAATTTCATATATAATAATGGAGTTTAACAAGTTTTTTTTTTCTTTTTGCAAAATCACATTGCAATTCCATATATAATTACAAGACAAACACAAGGCTAAGAACAACATGGTAAATACTAAATAGACAAACATATTTCAGAATCTAAAAATATTGCAGCAGATTTGTGGATACAATGACTCCTGCCACACTAACATGATGTCCTGAATACAACAAAGCCAAAAAAATAATGCTTATGCATTGACCAATTGATAATGCAGTGCATCAGATTTCTGGTGGCATTTGTTCATGATTAATACGTGACCTTACAATCCACATATTCCTTTGGATTCTTTGGCTATTGTCTGTTGAAATGCTTGGTTCACAATATTTTCAGAGATTGGTTTGCAATATTTTCAGAGATATGATCTGTGGAAGTTAGAGATTTTTGCAGGCTCCTAAATTTAACCTAAACAGGTCATCGCGGAATTTGTGCTATAATTTTTTTCTACGAAGTTTGAGAAGCTGAAATTTTTAGAGAGCGAAGTAGAAATATTGAGGAACATCGTCACAAAATTTCAGAGCTTGATTCGCAATATTTTCAAAGATATGATCTGTGGAAGTTAGGTCTTTTTTAGGCTCCTGAATTTCATCTCAAAGAGGTTATTGTGGGAAAATCTTCATAACTCTCTCTCTAAGCATCGGATTGGAATGCTATAAAAAGTGGCCGCAAGTACACTGACTGTAGTTTCTTTTATCAATTGCAGAGCCAAAGGAGGAAACAGTGACACGTGGCAAGTCGTACAAGTTTTCTCTACTGAACGAGTCCATAATTGGATCATTGTGGAAGATTGGACATAAATTTTCCTTGAAGAATCCAAATCAGGTCAAACCTATGACATTTGAAAGAAGCTTCAAAGGGTTACTACAAGGCCAAATTTTGGATATTGAGGATCTACAATTACAGAGATAATTCAATTTCAATATAGAGCTCCTCAAAAGCAAGTAAAAGGTGTGTATTTTTTTTCCTGAATTGCATAAGTTTTGTGAATCGATTCCAAGGGAATATTATAAAATATATATCAGTATTAGATTCTAAAATGGCCCCTAAAAATAATTCAACACCCATTAGGCCTTTAGAAGGCTCTACTATGACTCATGAAGACGAAGAATGGCAACATGACATATCAAATTTACAAGAGAAAGTGCAACAAATTACACTCTCGCAAAGAGAAACAAAAAATGACATGGAAGTTTTGAAGAAAGGCGTGTAAACTAAGATGGATGGTTTGAAGAAAGTCGTGGACTCTAAGATGGATGGTTTGAAGAATGTCATGGAAGCTAAGATAGATGGCATGGAAGCTGGCATGGAATCTAAGATGGATAAAATGGAAGCTAAGATCGATGAAAAGATGGAAAACATGAAGATTGATCTGAAAGCAGACATGGAAGGTTTGAAAAAGTTGATATAAAAAATGTTTCCTAATGGTGAAAATATAGTAGAGGAAACTCATGATGAGAACAAAATAAAGGTTAATCGTGATTTCGTAAACTCTAATGTTGGCGGGAAGAACCACCATATTCCAAAAATGGATATGAGGAAGTTTGATGGAAAGGATCCTGTAACATTGATACTACAAATGGAGAAATATTTTAATCTCAATAATGTGCAAAAAACACAAAAGGTACACATTGAAACTTTACATTTGGAACAAAATACATTTGTATGCTATCGATGGCTTTGTTCCCATAAAAAAATTGTCACTTGGTCAATTTTTATGGTGGAAATGATAGCACATTATGAGGATACAAATAGCAACACCTTCTTTAGCCAATTGATAAATCTCAAACAAAAGGGTTTAGTGGGGGAGCACATTGAGGACTTCCAAAAATTGCATATAAGGGTAACTGATATTCCAGAGGAACACATGTTTGATCTCTTCATAGGTACTTTAAAGGATAACATCCAACATGAAGTTCGCATTTTGGAACCTGATTCATTCGGGAAGGCATTCAAGTTGGCACGAAAAATTGAATGTAAAATTATGGCGAAAAGTAAGCCTACCACTCACTTATATAAAGAGGGAAGTGTTGCTACTCCTAGATTTCCACAACCTACAAGGTTGACACCACAACAATTGGAAGAAAAAACAGCAGGAGGGCTTTGCTATAGTTGTGATAGCAAATACACTAAAGGTCATAAGTGTGCTGAGAAGAAATTTTACATAGATTGTGAAGAGGAAGACGAAAATGAACAAGAAGATGATATACACCAAGAACCAACCTAAGAAGAGAAAATGACTCCGACCATATCATGTAATGCATTGGCAGGAATTACCACTCCTCAAACTCTCAAGATAGAAGGACATATCAGGAAGAAAAATGTAATAGCATTGATTGATTCAGGTAGTACCCATATTCTTATTCATTGTAAGGTTTCGAAGGAATTGAAGTGTTTCCTATACCCAACACCAAAATGTCAAGTGATGGTTGCAAATGGAGGAACTATAAATTGCTCTGGAAAATTTCACAGTATCAAGCTAACCATGGGGGAATATGTATTGAATATTCCAATGCTTTCCATTCCTATGGGAGGTGTTGATGTTGTACTAGGAGTATAATGGTTACAATCTTTGGGGACGGTAGCTCTTAGTTTTCAAGAACTTTTCTTGAATTTTTTTTCAGAAGGAAAGGAAGTCGAATTATGAGGTATTGCAGGGAAGCCAGGAAAGATAGTAAGCTCTAATTTCATGACAAAGCTTCTAAAGAAATAAAAATTGGGCGTAATTGCAAAATTATGCTCACTAGAAGTTCCAACATCAAAATCATCTATTTTTGTAGATCTCCAAAAAGACTTGGACAAACATTCCAAATTTTTTGAAACTCGAAAAGGGCTCCCACCTATTCATGATCATGATCATGCTATTCATATGATTCCAGGAAGTGTTCCTCCAAACATCAGGCTTTAAAGATATCCTTATCTCCAAAAGAGTGAAATTGAACATGTGATTACAGAAATGTTAGAGGCGGGTATAATTCAAAAGCTACATGGAAACCCAAGGGTTATTGTGAGTGACAGAGATCCCATTTTTACTGGAAATTTTTGGACGGAGTTATTTTCTTGTTTGGGTACTGAATTAGCTCATAGCTCATCTTATCATCCTCAATCCAATGGCCAAATTGAGATAGTAAATAAATGTTTAGAAGGATATCTTCGTTGTTTTGTATCTGACAAACAAACACAATGGGTCAAGTGGTTACCTTTCGCTGAATGGTGGTATAACACTTCCTTCCATATTGCAGCAAAAATGACCCCATTTATGGCACTTTTTGGATATCATCCACCATCCATCACATCATCTTTAAGAGAAAATTCGAAGGTTCAAGCAGTGGAATATCACATCGAGCATCAACAAGAAGTTCTCCAACTCTTAAAGGATAACATGAAATTGGCACAAAAACGAATGAAACAACAGGCAGATCAACATCGCAGCGAGAGAAATTTTGATGTAAGAGACTATGTATTTTTACGGCTACAACCATATAAAAAAATGTCCCTCAAGCAAGCTAAGAAGGATAATAAATTGTCGCCAAAGTACTATGGTCCTTATAAGGTGTTGCAAAACATTGGTTCTATGGCATACAAATTGGAGCTTCCTGCTTCTTCACGAGTGCAACTAATTTTCCATGTTTCATGCCTAAAGAAGGTTATAGGTGAAAATCTTCCAATTCAAACAATATTTCCAGAACTTGATGAGGAAGGAAAAATCATATTGGAACTTGAAGCAGTCACGAAAACAAGAACTCAAAAGCTACGGAATCGATCAATTTCAGAGTATCTCATCAAGTGGAAGAACTTACCCACTAAAGATTCTACATGGGAGGATGAGAATTTTATATAGAAGCACCGAAAGCTACTCAAGTGTTGAGGACAATACTTGTTTGAATGAGGGGGGCATGTTAAGTCCCTATATTGATAGTGTAGTCCCTTATCATGTTAGTGTAGCCCCCCTTGTTGTTATTGTTTTACCCCTGTAAACCCCATATTGTTATTATTGTGCCATTACATTATTATTGTTAGGTCGGCTAGGATTACATTATGGCCCCACTAGGATTATATTGTGGCCCCATGGGCTCCTATATATAGAAGGAGGTTTTGATCATTTGTATCATCCAAGAATTTTTCATTCATGTAATGTATTGGAGGTTTCCCCCTTGAAGTGGCTTATTTCTAAGGCGTGGATATCTCTTTTCTTCTCTTTTTGGAGCTGGTTTCACAACAAAATTCTGAGAAAAAAGACACAAATTGAGTCAAGTAGAACCATGATTAAGATCACTAAGGAATGACAAGAACTACCTTAGCTGTCAGAATGAAGAGTTGGAAGATGAAAATTTGCAAAGTAGAAAACATATTAGAGCATAACGCAAATGATTTGGGAGTGTAGTGCATAAGGTCAGGTAGTTACCCTAGACCCTCCTCATGAATTCCCCACCATCAGATATAGGGTTCTCCAAATCAACGGTGAGCACAAATATCCACAAATAATTAGTACCTGACAGCTCCCAGCCATTCACATGGAAAAGTAACCAGAATATCCATTAAACGTGAATTGAGAAATTATTAAATTACTCATTGAAGATCGATTTCTGATTTATAAGTTTCATGTGCGAATGATTGCCAAATCCAAGTATGAAATATAAAGTTGATTCAAGTCATAATGTTATTCAACCAAAGGACCGTAGGAATTATTACCATGCAGATGCAGCATAAAAAGAGTTACAAATCAAACTTAATGTACCACTCACATAATGACCTAAATATTGTATGTTATGATATAATAAATAGTGATATTGTAAACACCTTATTATAACAAATGAATTAATTTTTGGGTGGAGTAATAGTAATAATTTTTTTTTTTTTTATGGTAAGTGTTTGATAGTGGTGACAAGTGGTATCATAACGTGGTTACACTTTGAGACAGATGGGATATTTAAATAACTTTGGTATTTCATTTTTTTTTCTTTTTAATGTGTGCAGTGACAGGAAGATTGTTGGTAAGTTCCAATGTGGAAAGGGTCCGGTCATCAAAATCAAAGAACTACAGTGGAATTCCATCCCCTGTCTAATCTGAAAATGTGGGTACAATTGAGTTTGGACCAACACCAACAAACTAGTAGATTGTTGGAAGAACAAAAACACCAGACCAAGAGATTCTTTGATACGGTTCAACAACTCCAGAGAGAAATGATTCGAGTACGAAGTGAAAATGAAAGGTTGATGAGGGAGCAAGAGAGGAAACTTAAGAGTCTCTCGAATAAGCAGAATCATCCTACAACACAACCTAGTCAAGAGAGGGACACCCGTGAAGAAGGAGAGAAACAACAAGAAGTTAATGAAAATCTGGAAGGAAGTCGTACCCAGAGAATTAACAAGAGTAGAACTTATAATGAAGCAGAATCTGGGAATGCTTTAGATCAGAAATGGCTGAAAAAACATAAATTAGAGCTACAAGGAGATTTCTGGAAAATTAAACCGGAAAATTAAACCTCCTACATTCAATGGAGAGGCTGAAAAAGTGGCGGAAGCATGGATAAATAATATGAACAAATATTTTCAAGTCTATGAATATAACAACAAACTCAAGGCTCGCTTGGATATTTATAAATTGTGGGAAAAAGATACATTATGGTGGGAAGAAGTAAAAAATGTGTGGGGAATTGAAGACCAAGATGTGACTCTCGATGAGTTCCCGCAGTATTTTAAGGACAAGTATCTAACAGAGTGATTTTATGATGAAAAATATCAAGAGTTTCAGGAATTAAGGTTGGGTCAACTGTCTATGGATGATTACATCACTAAATTTACCTCTTTGTTAAGATACATACCATATTTGAGAGATGAAAAACAAAAAGTACAGTGATTCATGAGTAGCCTACCTTCTCACATGAAGGATAGGATCGAATTTGTGAACCCAAATACTACGAATGAGGTGATTCGAAAAGCACGAATGTGCTATCAGCAGTCCAAGGAAAGAGGTGAAGTTGGCAGAATTTGGCCACCAAAGAAAGGGCAGAAAGGTCCCTCGAATTTTAAAAATAGCAGAACAAGAAATTATAAAAAAATTGCGAGAAATCCAAAAAATAAATTTTTTTGGGAAAAACCAACAAAATCCCAAATGGTTAGTTGATGAATGACCTACCGAACTATCCAGCAGGCCGGAACTTGGACAGTCCCAGAAATCACCGATACAATGTTGGGGATGCGGTGAGGTACATTACTTTAATAATTTCCCTCATCATGGAAGAAATGAAGTTACAACCAATCTGCAAGAGGAATCTACAGTAGGGCATGTTGCACGAAACATACAGAGCATAATTTTTGCACTATAAGATCGTCAAGCGGATTTCAAGCCAACAATGATAGAACTGGAAGGTAAGTTATATTCCCAAATTGTTTCGATTTTGGTTAATCCTAGTTCTAGTTTAAGTTATAGAAATCCCCAAGTAGTTGAAAACTGTAAACTACAAATCCAAAGATTTAAAATTCCCTGGTTGGTACAATTGGCTACTAGAGCAAGGAAAAGAGTTAATGCTAAAATCTCAAATTGTATCTTGGAAATAGGAAGACAACATATAATCTTTTAATTGAATATTCTACCTTTGGGCTCCTATGATACATTTTGGGAATGGACTGGTTAGAAAGACATTGGTCACTAGTAGGTTGCAAGGAGAAAATTATCCATTTTAAGGCAGAAGATGGTACACGTCAAGAATTACAGGGAATTAAGAAACCACTTCAATTGTGCCCCATCATTGAAACCCTGTTAGGTAAATACATTAGAAAGGGGTGTCAAATTTATGCTATTCAGGTGGGGTTTACTAGCTCCAAATACAAGACCCTTATGTTTGAAAATATTCCAGTTTTTTAGGATTTTATGGACGTGTTTCCTGAAAATATTCCAGGATTAGCCCCAAAATGAGATATTGATTTTACTATAGAGTTACTACCTTGAGAAGTTCCTGTGTCACGAGCACTATACATAATGAGTGTGCCTGATTTAACAGAATTAAAAATGTAGCTGCAAAAATTATTGGACAAAGGGTATATTCGACCAAGTGTGTTCCCTTGGGGAAAACCAGTGTTATTCGTTAAAAATAAAGATGGTACGATGCAGATGTGCATGGATTACTGACAACTTAATAAGTTGGCTGCAAAAAACAAATACCCATTTCCACGTATAGACGATCTTTTTGATAAGGTAAAAGGAGCAACAATATTTTCAAATATTGACCTGAGATTTGGGTATCATCAGATACAGATTAAGGGTGAGGAAATATCCAAAACAAACTTTCGTAACAGGTACATAAATTATGAATTTGTGGTGTTACTGTTCGGATTAACCAATGCACCAAAAATTTTCATGAGTCTGATGCATGGTATCTTTCACCAATATTTGGATAAATTTGTTTTAATCTTCATTAATGATATATTGATATATTCTAAAAGTATTGAAGAACACAAAGAACATCTACACTTGGTGTTGAAAATGTTGCGGGAACATCAAATCTACGCCAAGTTTAGGATATGTGATTTTTATAAGGAACAGATCCAATATTTGGGCCATGTAATATCAACTGAAGGGATCTCGGTAGACCGTGAAAAGATAAAAACAATTATGGAATGGAGAGTTACTAGAAATGTAGTAGACAGACATTCTTTCATGGGCTTGGATGGTTACTACCGACAACTCATCGAAGGCTTCTCTAAGATAGCTTTTCCCATTAATATTTCCTTGAAGTGGAAGGGGCGAGTATTTAAATGGACTAATGAGTGTCAAGCCAGTTTTGAACAATTAAAGGAACTATTAACTACTGCCCCTCTATTTAAAGTGGCGGACCGATGTAGAGAATTTGAAGTCTTCACTGATGCTTGCAAGGAAGGGGTGGGAACAGTATTGACACGATATGGAAATGTCATAGCGTATGAATCCGGGAAGCTAAAGGACCATGAGCAGTGATAATTTTTCTATGATTTAGAGTTGATTGCGGTAGTACATTCCCTTCGAATTTGGAGACATTAATTTTTTGGGAAAAGGTTTGTGCTAAGAACCGACCATAGTATCCTAACTAGCTACTTTAAACAATTTGATTTGAATGCCCACCAAGCAAGATGGAATGCATTCCTAAGTGAATTTGATTTTGACATCCAACATGTAAAAGGTAAGGAGAACCGTGTATATGATGCTTTAAGTAGGAAACTACATTGTATCTATGAACTTTACTTTAATCAAGCCAAATTTAAGTTCTAGGAGAAAATCATGGAGGCAAAAAAGAGAGAACCTAAGTATCAAATATTATGTCAGCAAGCAAGAGAGGAAAAAAAACAAGGAAAGTAATCATATTATGTAATTAATGATAAAAAAATTTTGATATTTCGAGGGAAGATATGTATTCCAAATCAAATGAGATTTAAGGAGTTGATTTTGAATGAATATCATCGAAGTTCCTATGCTGGACATCCCAGATATAAAAAGATTCTAACAACAATTATAAAGGACTATTTCTGGCCCGGAATGCGTAAAAACATTGCTGAATACCTGAAAAAATGTTTGGAGTGTCAACAAGTCAAGGTGGAGCACCAACATCCAGTAGGATTGCTTCAGCCTATTCCTTTACCAAAATGGAAATGGGAATACATTTCAGTTGATCTCATCACACATTTACCAAGAAGTAGGAGACATAATGATTCAATTATGGTGGTGGTGTATAGGCTCAGCAATGTAGCGCATTTCATACCTGTCCATTCAACTTAAAAGACCGTACAGATTGTTAAAATTTTCATGATGGAAATATTTAGACTGCACAGCATACCGAGACTCGTCATCTCAGATCGAGATGTAAAGTTCACGTCAACTTTCTGGAAGGCACTATTCACTGGTTTGGGAACACATATCCAGTTTAGTACAACTTATCATCCTCAAATGGATGGAAAAACCAAAAGGGTGAATCAAATATTAGAAGACATGTTACACATGTATGTGATCACTAGTAAAAAATGATGAAATTAATGACTAGGTGACTAAAAATGTTAGTCACCGCAATTATTTCAAGTGAATTACTGCTAAATTTGAGAAATTTTAAGTGACCGAACTAAAAATGACTAACTTAAATGACTAATTTAGTCTTGGAATAAACTATACGACTAGATAATAAGTGACTAAACTAAAAGCAACTAACTTAAATGAATAATTTATTCTAGGGATCAAATATATGACTAGATAATAAGTGACTATACTAAAAGCGACTAACTTAAATGACTAATTTAGTCTAGGATTAAAATAAATGACTATATAATAAGTGACAAAATTAATAATGATTAATGTAAATGACTATTATAGTCCAAGAATAAAAATATGGCCAAATAACAAGTAAACAAGTATATGAATTAGTCATTTATGTCAGTAATTTTTAATTCTGTCACTCCATAAATGGAAAATTGCAATTTTGGTACCGAAGTGTTACATTTCAATATAGGTGTCCCTGAATCCATTTGCACTGTTAAAATTTAGAGAAAAAGGGGTCTCTGATTTTACAGTGTTAAAATTATGAATACGCTTTTGTCTCTAAGGTTTAACACTGCAGATGGATTCATCTACAATTAACATAATTGCATGTATCATCTATTAACTTTAGACTAATAACTTCATTATAATTTTAGTAAATGTAATATTTAGATAGTCAAACTAATATTTATATTTATATTTAATATTCGGCCATAAATTTTAATTTTTAAACTTCATTGACTTATGTTAAAATTGTGAGTTGTTTTAAATCTAAGGTTAAATCTTCATATTTACATTTAACAAATAGATAACTATAACATTTCTTATGTTAAACGTGTGGGTTCATTTAAATATAGTATTAAATTGTCATATTTACATTTGATAAATACTAAATAGATAAACCTAAAATATATATTTATAGACCTATTTAGTAAATAGGTATGAACCTTTATTAATATAAGTATGAACCTTAATTAATTTTTTAATGATGTATGAACCTTTGTTTTTTTGTAAGTCAATGTTATATTCACGTAGGAGAAAATGAGTACATATAGTCGCTTACAAAAGAGGTGATCTTAGCCTGACTGAGTTTGTTGACAAAAATTTGCACGAGATGCAAAAAAATACAAATGAGAGAATAGGGACATTTTCCATAAACGGTTGGGCCAGAGGCACCAAAACACATATAAAACATAAAGAACACAAAATAGCATACAACATATATGACGTTTAAGCAGCCACGCCACTCCAGCTATATATAGATATTACAACATCACTCGAGCTATATATGAATAGATAGATAGTCACCCATGAAAATGTGCGAAGCGATAACCCTAGTTCTCTAAATTAATTCTCCTCATTACCTCAACTTCTCTACTATGCTAATTCATTTGTTCGGTAGTTGGTTGCAATTGTTGGTTTTTTAGCGGTTTTCTACTTTTTACCTCATTAATTTGTTTATCAATTGAGAAACCCTCTATCCATTCCATTATCATCATAATTATACATGGGTATCTGCTTTCCTCTAATGATCATTTTCAAAAAAGCTCAGTTAGTGTTTTTTTGTTGAACTATGACATTCACAACCCAAGTTTGAATCTCACCTCCCTTCGGTAGCTTGTAAACATGGAGTCCTTCAAGCCCATGTTGAAGAAATGTCGCGTTTATGACACAAAAGGTGCTAACGGTATGCCCTGGAACACATCCTCATCCGCTGGAAACATGAATATGAATCCTGGCATGAATATCAGTCTTGGCGTTAATTATCACTCTACACCTAACCCCAACCAGGGTCATGGGTTTAATCCCAATGCAGCAGGGACTAACCCTAACCCTAACCCCACTCTCAACCCTAACCCCGGGGCTAACGAGGTTATTCCATGGCCACACTAAGGAGGATACCCACCTATGATGGGTGGAGGGCCATATAGAGGAGGCTTAGGAGGGTCATACAGAGGAGGGTCATATGGAGGGGACCGTATGAAAATGGGAACCATTCCACCCATTTTGAAGGGTTAGGGTTTCAATAGCAACATCAGCGGGGAAGTAATGTGGGGGATCTCGAGTGCAAGAATTATAAAAATGATGAGGGTTGTCCTTATGGCCTTAGCTGCTGCTACAAACATGACCCTATAGGTATGCATTATTTATGCTTCACAATCCATCCCTTCAGTCTATTATGTATTAATTTGATTGATTCAGGGGTTTATTATTTTTTTGTTCTTTTGTGTGGGAATGACCTATTAACACGAAGTGGATACCATAAACACACCTGGACATAGTGAGCTACATTTGATAACATGCACTTCATTTGGGTCAGGTCCCAGATTTGAGCAATATCTATTATGCTTCACAAACGAGAGACTTGACACAACCATCGTTCTCTTTATTTTTAACATCCCATTTGAGTAGGGCATATACTACAAGAAGCATAGAACCACCTGTAGATGGGGTTAAAATATTTTGACCTCACCAATGAACCAAAGTTTCATTGGCACTAGTTCTAAGATTGAATACTCTATTATGCTGAAATTCTTGTTTTCCCAAAACTTTGCATATGTTTTGGCCGTAAGTTACATAAACCTCCTCCCTCTGTTATTTTTGTGTTAAGTTGTGTACCAATGGACCTTTGAGGTTTAACATTATATATATGCACAAACACGTATGTATTGTTTTGTTTTCTTCGAAATTCCTTTTGAAACCAACTAGTAGTACATATGATCTCTTTTTTTTTCTTAATTTTAAAATTGTGAATTCAATTTGGTCATAATTTAAAAAAAAAAAAAAAAATGGAGAAAAATTGGGGAACTTTCTTGTTAAAGTCATAGATAATGTAACCCAAAGTATCATGTAAACTTTGTAAAATAACCCCTAAACCATAAAATCCTTAACTGATAAATCCCCTAACCCCATAAACATCTAAACCCCTAACTCATTTAACCCCCTAAACCCTAAACCTCTAAATCCTTAACCCCTAACCCCTTAAACCCTAATTCCCAACCCCTGACCAATTTAACCCCCTAAAACCCTAACCCATTTAACCCCCTAAACCCTAATCCCATTAACCCTTAACCCCTAACCCCTAAAATCCTTAACTGCTAAATCCCCTAACCCCCTAAACTTGTAAACCGACCCTAACCCATTTAACCCCATAAACCCTAAACCTCTAACCCCTAATCCCCTAACCCCTTAAACCCTAATTCCCAACCCCTAACCCATTTATCTCCCTAAACTTCTAACCCCTTAAACTCTAATTCCCAACCTCTAACCCATTTAACCCCCTATAGCCATAAACCCCTAACTCATTTAACCCCCTAAACCCTAAACCTCTAAACCCTTAACCCCTAACCCCTTAAACACTAATTCCCAACCCCTAACCCATTTATCACCATAAACCTCTAAACCCCTAACCCATTTAACCCCTAAATCCTAAACTTATAAACTCTTAACCCTTAACCCCCTACCCATTTAACCCGCTAAACCCCTAACCCATTTAACCCCTAAACCCTAAACCTCTAAATCCTATACCTCTAAACCCTTAACCCCTAACCCCTTAAACCATAATTCCTGACCCCTAACCCATTTAACCCCCTAATCCCCTAAAACCCTAACCCATTTAACCCCTTAAATCCTAACCCCAGTAACCCCTAACCCCTAAAATCCTTAACTGCTAAATCCCCTAACCCCCTAAACCTCTAAACCCCTAACCCATTTAACCCCCTAAACCTTAAACCTCTCACCCCTTAACCCTTAAACCCTAATTCCCAACCCCTAACCCATTTAACCCCCTATACCCCTAAACCCCTAACCCATTTAATCCCCTAAATCCTAAACCTCTAAACCACTAACCCATTTAACCCCTGAACCCTAAACCTCTAAACCCTTAACCCCTAACCCATTTAACCCCCTAAACCCCTAAACCCCTAACCCATTAAACCCCCCTAAACCCTTAACCCCTAACCCCTTAAACTCTCATTCCTAACCCCTAACCCATTTAACCCCCTAAATCCTAACCCCTAACCTTTAAAATCCTTAACTGCTAAATCCCGTAACCCCCTAAACCTCTAAACCCCTAACCCATTTAACCCCCTAAAGCCTAAACCACTAACCTCTTAACCTCTAACCCCTTAACCCCTTAACCCCTGACCCCTAAAATCCTTAACTGCTAAATCCCCTAACCCTATAAACCTCTAAACCCCTAACCCATTTAACCCCCTAAACCCTAAACCTCTAACCCTTAACCCCTAACCCCTTAACCCCTAATTCCCAACCCGTAACCCATTTAACCCCCTAAACCCTAACCCCATTAACCCCTAACAGCCCTTAACCCCTAAAATCCTTAACTGCTAAATCCCCTAACCCCCTAAACCTCTAACCCATTTAACCCCCTAAACCCTAAACATATAACCCATTAACCCCCTAATTCCCAACCCCTAACCCATTTAACCCCCTAAACCCTTAACCCCTATCCTAGCATTTAACCCCCTAAACCCCTAAAAACCTAACCGATTTAACCCCCTAAACACTAAACCTCTAACCCCTTAAACCCCTAAACCACTAACACCCAAACCCCTAACCCTTTAACCGCTAAACCTAAACCGTTAACGCTTAACCCATAACCCATTAACCCCTAACCCCTAACCCCTAAAATCCTTAACTGTTAAATCCCCTAACCCATAAGCCCCTAATCCCTAATCCTTTAACCACTAACTCATTATTCACCTAACCCCTAACCATGCCTAAATCCCCTAACCCCTATGCCCCCAATCCCTAATCCCTTAACCACTAACTCATTATTCCCCTAACCCCTAAATGCGCCTAAATCCCCTAACCCCTAACCCCCTAATCCCTAACCCCTTAACCACTAACTCATTATTCCCCTAACCCCAATCCCTAATCCCTTAACCACTATAACTAATTATTCCCCTACCCCAATCCCTAATCCCTTAACCACTATAACTCGTTATTCACCTAAGCCCCCAATCCCTAACTCCTTAACAACTAACTCATTATTCCCTAACCCCTAAGCCCTAAGCCCCTATTCCCCTAACCTCTAAGCCCCTAATCCCTAATCCGTTAACCACTAACTCATTATTCCCCTAACCCTTACAGCAATCCTTAAAACCCGTTGGGATTAGCCATTACAATCGATATGAATTCTAGTTGGGACTTACGATCATGTCAATTCCCCCTTGGTTACAAGGTGGAATACTATGAGCAAAACCATGGGTTGAAAAAACAACCCAAAAACCTCTTAAATTTACTATTTTATGTCAATTTTATTTTAATAATTAATTAATTAATTAATTAATTTCTTTAAAGACTCTTTTAGATAAATCACATAAATTTTTTAAGGTCGCTTAGAACCACTCATTATGTAGTTCATCGTCAATATTTTTAAAATAAACTTATTAGAATAAAATTAAATTAATTTTTGAAACTTCATTTTAAATCCATTGTTGAACTTACAAGGAATACCACTCATTATGGTTCATCATCAATGTTTTAAAAAAAATTTAATCCAGAATGAAATTAAGAATTGATTTATGAAACTTACATTTAAATCAATTGATTTTTAAACTTCTTTTTAAATCAATTGTTGAAATGAGTGTCATACCCAAAACAAAGTGATTTTTTGCCATTTTAGATTTCTCTCACCCAAAACAAAGTGATTTGTGGAAGTCATTTACGACGGATTTTTCTGGGCTTTTACTAGCCGGCTCTCGGATTGAAATACGAGAGATGGGAGCGATTGAGAACTCTTCCACGGGATAATCTGGTTGCTTTTGGTCGCTAAGAAGCTCTCAAATTTAAATAGAGAGATAGGGAGTGGCAGTCGAAGCCTCTTTCCCACCCGGATCTTTACTTCAGCAGGTAAGATCTACTTCGAAATCACACTAGGAAAACCAACCACAGTAAATGCTTCGTTACAAGGTGGACTAGCTATCATATTCACCAGTTTTGATTTTCTTGTAAGGTCTTTCTGGTTTATGTCAATGCAAGAGATCGAATCATTGGGTTTTTATATTTTCTATATTGATGATATAAAAGGTCAAGAGGAAAAATGGCCCTATCTCCAGCGCAGAAAATAGGGAGGAGTCCTCGGTTAGGAATTGGTAGCTGTAGAAATACTGGGTCATCAAACTCTGTTGGTGAAGAAAACTGCAAACATCTTCACGGTCATCCTTCAACTCCCCTCGCAAAGAATAATTTTTCCTTTCATAGAAATGAAATCCTCAATAATCAGAGATTTCAAGAGAAGAACACCTTAAATAACGGAAATGTTATTACAAGTGTTGTAACCAGCAGCAATGAAGTAAAGGTCGAGGAAAAAAGGTACCTATTTCAGGCAACTCATGGCATGAAATGTAGTGAGGGTGAAATTGCACTTCTCTTCAGTTACCAAGGCATTATCTTCCATGAGTTGAGGAGAGCAGCCCAAGAAAAGGCCAAGCCTTTTAACCCAACCCACGCAATCGATTTGCAGGTCCTCGTACGTAAGAAAAATTACCCTATTCGGATCTTGCTCTCCGCAAACGGCCCACCACAAAAAAACCCAGAGTAGAACCCATCAAACAAATCTTCCTTGCTCAAATATTCATTCAAAAAAGCGGACCCATCTGCTTGAAGTTTATTGAGAAATTTCCAACGGGAAATGAAGACATCCCGGGGGTTGCGAACAATGTAAACAATCTTGAAAGCAGAAGACCTTACAGGAGGAGGCAAAAAATGGAATGGCTAATGGGTGTGTAGTAGAGCGGATTTAAATATTGTACTGTTGATGGTCAGATGTAGAAATGAACAAAAAAATTTCCATCGTGGGTTTCCATTTTTTTGCCTGAACAAGCTTGTCAATCTTTCCTGATTGCACCTGTTTGCTTGACTCTCTCTCTTTATTTTATATATATATGCTTTTTCAGAGATAAAAGGTTGAAATGCTTATTTAAGGCTTCCTTAATCTACTCAAATTCATAGTAATTCTAAGCACACTGATAATCTGACAGATATGGAGAAAAAGTAATCTACTCAAATTCATACTAATTCCATGCACACTGATAATCTAACAGATATGGAGACAAAGTTGAAGAGGATGCTAAATCTGAGGAGTGGAAGTGTCCAAAGTGAAGAGGTATCTGCAATTGTAGTATTTGCATGTAAACTTGAATATATAAATGCACCTAGGAAAAAACATGATAATTGTTATGTTGCTTTTTATAACTCACATTTTCAATCAGGTTTTGATAGGAAACATTTTCTGAGATTTCCAGAAATAAAATTGTTGAATTCATTATTGCAGGAAAAAACAAGGTTGTGCTCCTACTGGAATTATTGTACATGCAGCTAAGGCTACAGGCTTTGCTTCTGTTGCTTATTTACTCAAGTGTCAAGTTCTTTTTGAGGTAAATTTGAATTCCGCCTCAAGGGAAGCCAATGCAGTTGATTGCAAGTATAGAATTTTCGTCGAATGATGTTGGATCACCATTGTAGTTTCTGGAATTTTTCTTAGAATTTGAACAAGTATGTACTTTCTTATCCAAAATGTGTTTTAAGTTCATATCTAGGTTCAAACTGAAAATTTTGCACCGTGGATATTTTCTTTTACATTGTCATAGTTATACCTTCAACAGTACTAATTTTTTTGCTACAAACACACTAGTGTGATGGTATGAAGTGAAAAAAGTTTAATACTGGTCAGCTTACAACATGATTTGGGCTAACATCACTTCCTATTTATTCAGTTCTTGATTTTTGCATGTTAGATATAGCCCGCAACACCTTTTAATTTTTTCAAAGCTATGCTTTTACACTAGTTGACAATAATTGTTATGGAAGTTCTTTGATTGTTAAAATAAAATTAATCTTTCCAAGGCAGAATTTTGGAAGTATCTGTAAATGAGGTCTTATAGATGTACCTTACCGATAGATGACAGTACATGTTATGCTCAGTGCAAGTTAAATACCAAAGTTTAGTCCCACTTGTCTAGCCTTGGCCTTGTTTCTATCTGAAGCAGCTCCTCTTGTTATAGGGCTTTGACATATGCTTACCATTCAAAATAGCAGTATATGATAAACTTTGTATTCATAAAAAAATGAGCAATGATGACTCAGAAATGCCACTAAATAAATGAAAAAACCATTTTTTTACGAGGATGTGTCCCTTCTGGTGGGAGGGGGCACCTCCATGTTTCCCATGTTCCCAAGGTGTTTTTTTTATTTTAGGATGCTCCATGAAACATTTTTCCACATATCTCTTTTGGGAAATGCTTTGAAACATAGAGGTTAATGCATTTGCCCAAAAGGGTTTTTTTATTTTTCCCTGTTTTGGGACGATTGAAGAAACATTTCTCTACATATCTATGTGGGAAACGTAGATGGAAACTATTCCCTAATGTGAAGGATGCATTTTCCAAAAGGAGGATTTTTAAGAGTTTCCCTATAAAAAAATGTGCTTTCGGATGTCTCTTAGAAAAAAATGAGTTGTCAATTTTTATGGTGTCCCAAATGCTTCTACTTGCTTTTTTGCCCATCCCTATACATGCAACCAAGGTTGTGATTCCTTGTAATCCTTCTCCAAGTGACTCTTTACTCATGTTGTGTTCACTCTTTCCAATTCCATTGCAACCCTCACCTAGTCCAATATACCATCATTTCGACACGAGTCATTGATCCACATTGTAATTTTGACTAATCAATGCTCATTAAATTGTACTTTGTCAATTTTGGATTTTTGGCTATGTTATTAGAACCCCATTTTCGAGGTTCCTAGTATAGTCAATTTTCCTTATCCACGTTTTTTTCACTCTTTCAAATGCAAGTGCAACCCACACCTAATCCCATATACCATCATTTCGACATGAGTAGTTGATCCACATGGTAATTTTGACTAATCAATACTCATTAAATTGTGCTTTGTCAATTTTGGATCTTTGGCGATGTTATTAGAACCCCAATGTCGAGGTTCTTAGTATGCTTGATGTTCAAGGTGACCAAAGGTTATAGATATTTTGCCACTTTTAGTGGTATGTAGAAGTAAATGATTGATTTATAGTAATAAAAGTTTGTCCCAATTATATATTGTGCGAGATTTTAAAAGCCAAAAAAATATCTATCACTTTTCGGATAATATCATTGGATTTTTTACATATATAATCACAAAATATAACAATAAGTGAGACAAAAAAACTAGATATGGAAGGCAACAACCCCCACAAAATTATTATTCGTATACTCTTGGTATTCTAGCACTTGTGGAATAAGTTGGAGAGCCTCCTTGGAGAGCTCGTCTGCTAAGGTATTAAGTTCATGGTATATATGGCCACAAGAGAACCAATCCAAATTGTTGTAGACTTGTTTGATACCTTGCAAGATGTGATCCAAACGAGGGGCCACTATGTAGACTTTGTTGCAGACTCAATCCACAACAAGTTTTGAATCCCCCAAAATATTTAGTTTTTTGACATCTTTTTGGTTGACCACATTGACAAGAGCCTAGAGAGTTAAAAATTCAACTCTCATGTTTGTGCCCATACTTGGAGCATATTTGATATGAAAAAAACGAGCAAGTTTTGCATATATCTTTCCACAATGATTTTATTTCATTTCTTTGATCTTTGTTAATTTTTTAGTTAGTTTTTTGTACAAAGAATAGATTCATAATATAGCCCATTAATATTTGATTGGATTTTCTCTTTGTTATTGCTTAACGTGTTAATGTGGATTACAGTTTGTCAAATTACATTTACATGATACGCGTTCATTTCAACATACCACTAAAATGTTTTTGAAAACTAATCATCTAAGCTCTCTATACTTAAGGATGAAATGATTTTTTATATATTTCAGCACATCTTAAGCCGTCTTATCTTCATCAACTTGATTTATGCTTTGTTTATTTGTTAGTGGGTAATTTGGGTGAATCTTAGAGTAGTGTTCCTTAGTTCTATAGAAGGATTCACATAGGGTCATTTCAGTCTTCTCAAATTGGTCCTTGTGTGTCTAAATTTATTTGATACAAGTTGATGATACAAATTTTCTTTGAAAATGTTATTGATACTTGTTTTCTAATTGTCTTTAGTTTTTAATGATGATTGATAGGTTTTCAAAGAAATAATTTGTTGAGTCCTTTCCTTGCATGTCTACTTATGTGTGGAAATTTTGCTAATTTATTTCTTGCAAAAGGAGTTTAGTTTGTTGTGCATGGCTTTGTAATTTGTGTGACCATACATGTCCTTTCAAACATTGGTGTGGGATATTTTATGGTTCGTTGCCCATAAACAACCCACCTTAACCCTACACCAAGGTCCTCTTATCCATTTTAGTGATGGATCATGGTGTGTTCAAGTGTTTCCTTTAGATTCTCTTGCATTAGTATAGATGAAAAATTGTGGTTTTCCATTTGATGTGTATTGCCTTTGTAGGTACCCTTTTTGGATTTGTCCTTAGTTGCATGTTTGGCTACAATAGATGTTTTGACCAATTCATTTGGGTCTCTTTGTTAATTTAGATGCCTTATGGTATATGTGCACTAATTGAGGTCTTTGTCAGTCATGGAGCCTCTCTTGGTTATTGATTTTGACTTGTTAGGATATGCTCATTTAGGTGTTTATTTAGTTAAACTTTACCTTAACTCAAGTGGTTTTTCCATGTGTATCAATTTGTTATTTTATTTAATTGTTACTTCAAAATCTATTGCCCTAGTGCAAAGCCTCTTTGGTACCTTCCCCACACCTTGTTTCAAAATGTGACGTACCCGTCCCTGCAACATAGTGAAAAACATATAATTGTCAAATAAAATTTTACACAATTTAGCAGCATTTAAATGTGCACTCTTATTTCAAAGGTAAAAATATTTTTCTTTAATTATTTATTTTTATTTTTTATTTTTCATTTCTTTCTTTTGAGTTTTTGATTTTTCATTCTTTTTCTTATTTTTATTTTTCTATTTTTCTTTTTTATCTTTTTGAAATAAAAATAAATTTACAAACTATTGTAAGGGTAAAAATAAGTTACAACAACGTCTTCAGTAGTACTCATGGTAGCTTTGCCTTTTTTTGTTTGGGGAATGTTTTTCAATATATCAACAAGTTCTTCTTCAACATTGGAATTCTCTTCTTCATCAGTGAGGGTATATTCTTTTGGCATCATTAATTTCTCATATGTACCTTTTATTGATGATTTCTTCTGTTGTTCCTTCCCCTTGGCTTCCAAGGATTCAATATAGTCATACAATATCTGCTGGTCTTCATGTATCTCCAAGGTATTTTTTGAAGAGAATTTAGTTCTTTGTCTTTTGCCACATTGGCAAATGCTTACTCCTTTTTTTGTTCATCTTCGTTTTGTCTTTCCATGGCCCTTGTGACCCTTCTAATATACGTGATGGGTTCTTTTCTTGGTGCTTGTGTTGGTTGAGATTGAGGTGGAGGTATCTCAACTACTTCCTCTTCCTCCCTTGGGCCTTCTTTCTCCATTATTCTTTTTTCCTCATAGATATTTTCAACAAACTGATTATCTTTGAGAAATTGATCCCAAGTCTGCTCATACTTCTCTAGTTCTGATTCTTTGATTAAGTTGATGAGGCCATGGTGATCTAACCTTATCTGCTCATTTATGGGGTGTTTCTGAATCAACTTTGCAATTTTGGTGAATTAGATAGTATGACACATTTAACATTTTGTCTCCCTTCAAATGTTGCAAGATTATCATGTGGTATAAGTAAATGAGGTTTAATTTTCCCTCAAAAGTCACATTTGAACCAAGAAGGTTAATTCATATCAAGGATGTTTTCACCATGTGTTAGCTATGCCTCTAATTATCCTACCATTTTAAACTCTTGTTTTCAATTTATACAAAATTTCATCCAATACATCCAAAGGGTTAAAACTGAGACTTACACCACTAGAGCTTTTTGGGCACCATACTTACTGAAATGTTCTATTCGCAGTGCCTTCTTATAGGTACCTGAATTCTCCATGCAATTTGATGGAAAATTTCAGCAACACAACTTTGATGCCATGTTAAAATTTCATCTCATGACAATGGATCGACACTCATAGAACTTCAGCTCTACAACTGAATTTGAAACCTTTTGAAACAACTACCAAAACTTTAGATCTGCAAACACCAAAATGTTGTATTGAAGATTCAAGAGTTTAGACATTGCATGGAAAAATGTTAGATCTTTCCAGCAACAAACATGAATAATTCTAAGGAAAGGTAGATTTGGAAAATCAAATTAGCATGCTATAGTGGCAATCAATAGAAAATATATACCAGATATATGAAGAAACCAAATTAGCACACTATCATCCCAACAATGAATAGAGAAAAATCAGAGGTGAAAAAATCATATCAACACATGGAATCTCTACCAACAAACATATCTTTCTATTAAACGACAAAAGAAGATTAATAAACCAAAATCAGCTTCTCCCAAGAATACAAAGAAAAAATCAACTAAATTCTAACAAACTCATGAAGGGAAGCACTATCACCAACAACCGCGTCTCTCACATGCCAACTATAGAGTAAGAGGGCATGTTATAATGGAAGCCTCTAGAATTGAGCACTCCAGATGACCAAGTTCATCACTAACCTAAGAGAGTGCACCCTTTAATGGAATCTTCCCCAACTAGAGCACCTCGCATGTGCTTACCTGACAGCTCGTGCTAAGCATGCTTCTCCAGTAACTAACTTATGTAGTGCCCCTTGAATGTGCCAATGTCATCATGTAAGAACATGCTCACATGTGCCAACTCACTGACTCCAAATATTTTTATGCAACACCATGTGTCTTTATGTAAAAGCTTAAGTAGTGCACCCTCATAGTCCTAGTTAACTCCAAATGGTAGAAATAGATGAAAAGGGTCTATGATACAACTTGCCTCCATGAGAATTTCTCCCACTGATGCTCTCCTCTCATAGCAAGAGCCAAACATTGTTTGAGAAACAAGGAAAGTAACAACCCTAGACATATTGGCACTTTATGAGAGAAGCCAATGGCAATGGAAAATAGGTATATAATGAGTTTAAAAAATAATGGATTTATGTTTAGTGTTTCAGTCTTTGTTTGTTTTTTCCTTTTATTGTGGATTTAAAGAAATATTTCTGGATAGCTTCATTTTTTTTAAAATATTTTTTGAGAAATAGGGATAGCAATGATGGCATTTCTTTGTGAAACATGGAGGTTTTTTCCAAAATGGGATGACTTTCTCCCACAATACATTACCTGTACAAAAGTAGGAAACATGTTCCAAATATGATGCTTTTGATGGGGTTTTCGTTTATGATGTGTTTCACATAGTAACCACTTTTTGACATCATGTTTTCTGTAATGTAGCTTTTGAGCACAAAATTTGACCTATAAAAACTAGATACCTCTTTGGTTAGGGAAAGCCATCAACTGAGATAAATCTAAAGCAAAATGAACCTAGAATCCATTCATAATCTAGATTAAAGGGAAATACCTTTCCTAAATAAGTTCCTTTTAGCCCATGGGAGTGTGGTTCAACAACAAGTTGGATGGTAATCAGACTTGTATTAATGTTGAGACCTTGGTCAAGTGTCCCCCCCTCCCCTTAGGTGGTGTGGATGATGCCAAGGGCCAGTCCTAGGTGATTTTGATGGCACAAAAGTGTCTCCAAAATTCCACTCAAAACAGGTTTCTTAGCTAGAGGACCTCTACTAGCATCCTTTCCAAATCAAGTTCCTTGTATCTTTCAGTTGTCCTATTCAATGGCTCTTCCTTGTTATATGAGTTGATAAATGTGCACTGCTGTTATGATTATTTTCATGATTGGAAAATCCTAGATAAGGATTGAACCCCAAGGCCAAAAATTACCTAGAGACATAGCATACTGCCATTAGAGAAACAATAAAAAATGTATTTCAATCTACTTGGATCATAAGCTATAACCAAAGATGTTGTATAGTCAAATACATGAGAAGTTGGGGTAGGATGATGGCCCACAAAAAGTATAAAGGAGTTGCAGCAAGGTAGACTTTAGTAGGTGCGCGTTGCTATTGAAGCGAATCTTCATAATGTGTCCCTCTATGGTGAGGATGCATGTTAGGACATAGTGGTTCAGAGGGAGGTGAAGGAGAGGGGAATATATTTCCAAGGGTGTATGAGTTTGTTTCACGCTGCAGTGGATTCATAAGGGATATGAGGGCTCAAAATTCTATTTTGAGTTTTTGAAAATAAAAGTGGAAATGAACAGGATCTTGGATTGCTCCATGCAAATGGTTCTTTTTTGCCTCTCCAAATGACATTATGTTCAAATTTCGATTTCAAAATAATTTTCTCCTTATACCGTGATGGATCATGTAGTGGCTACAAGAAATGCTTATTGTAGGTTCAATCCTCATAAGGTTTGTATTGGTGGCTAGAGTAGGTTGAAGAACGATGACTTCTCAAAAGAGGAGGATTTTGCAGTACTTAGCTACATGAAGAATGGAAAGTCTGTGGGTATAGAATCTAGATGGAATTCTATGTGAATTTACAAGGCCATGAACCATGATTAGTGACAATTTTTGTCATTTGGAAAACACATTCCCAAAAAATAAGCCACAAACACAATTGATGATTGGCATCCAATTACATTGCTTAGTGTGGTACACAAGATCATGGCTAAAAAAGAGACTCTAAGGATATAGGAAATTCCATGGAAGGTTTTCTAATGATAACACAAGTTTTGTGTACAAACAAGTAATCAAATTACCATGTTTTCAACATGTAAAACCTTCAAATGTGCAGAAAAACTAGCCAACAACCCCTTTCCTTTGAAATTGAATTTGAAAAAGCTTTTGACTGAGTGGATTGGAGTTTCATTATTCATATGTTGACTCTTGTGGAGTTTGGACCTATATGTGTGACTATGGAGAACACATTTTTCACTAATACATTAGCTTTTATATACCAAATAGTTCTTAGAAAATTTTAGTTGATGATGCTCACGCTTGTTTAGACATAATCAACCTGGCATCAAGTGATGTGCTTAGTGACTAAAAAACTATTTTTTTCTTGGTGGGGTTGGACTCTCTCCCTACCTCGAATCCCTCAGCTTGGACATTTACCCCACCCTAGATGGTTGTTAGATATTTGCATATTCCCTTTAGTCTAGATCTTTTGCCAATATCCATGTATAATTGGTATCTTCAGCAAATACAAAGGAAACTTCTTGTTTGGCATCATTGAGACCTTCCCTTTATGAGGAATTTTACCATGGTTGCATAATCCTACTAGACTTGCAAATATATTATGTGTCTTGTTGGTTGCATAGCAAGGCTCGATATCAATAGTAGAGCAGATTTTGAGATTGTAACCATGGTCCCAATCAAACAAAAGGGTCTTCCATTGGCCCCTTGGGATGTGTTACAATCCTCAAGGATGTCAGGGGGCTTGGTTTGATCAAGCTTCCCATTCAAGTGTCTATTTTGGCTACCATATGAGTGTCAATGGGTCTAGAGGGTGATGTTCCATGGCAGGTTCTATTTTGACCTGTAGGATGTCAACAAGTGGGGAAAGTGCATGGGGATTTTTCTTTGTGTGATATCATCTCCTTCATCCTCCCCCTGTTTATGATAGTAGCACTGGATAGGTACTTCTAAATAGATTTGAGTGTCTAGACATGTGATTGGATGAAAAGGGAATTTCATCCAAGTGTATATGGTATGAAACCTACATTGCATCATAGTGATTTCTGCAATAAGGATCATTCCCAATAAGGTTGTACAACAGAAGTCTATAAATCAACCAACAACAGTGGCACATTGTGTCCATACTCATCTTGAGAGAGAAACGTGAGTTGTGTGGAGGGTTCAAAACGATCATGTACACTATAGTAGGACCACATATGCTATGCAAAGTGAGCAGATCAGTCACGCGTGCCATAGGAAGAAGTAAATTGTTGCACGTGATGTGGGTATGGGTGCAAACAACCGCACAGGTGACAGAAAGGCTGCACTACAGGTTGAGCATATGGCAAGTCGTGTGGTTTCTTAGGAGAATTTGGGTAGTACAGCTTGCACAGGTGCCCAGAAAATTTCTATAGTTGTTGGAGATTGTAATTTTCCACAAAGGACCATGCTTCCAGTAAGGAAACCCTTGAGTGATAATATATTATTTAATGGACACCAAATTTTGATGTGAATATTTTCTATGTATGCATGTGTAGGATTGGTGTACAATTTGCTACCGCTGATTTTATTTTATTTACCTGTTAAATCCCAACAATGATTTTTATTTAGTAAGATGAAACTTTAATTAATTTACAACAAGGAAATTTACTAGAAACTAAATTTTCCAGTTGCCACGGTTAAGAAAATTTAGCACACCAAATTCTAGGTCTCAAGCTCACTTATTTGAATTTCCTAGAGTAATTGGTTAGCATGGAAAGCAATTGTGGGCTTGGCTAGGTGGAACATGAAATGAAAATTGGAATCTGGCACACACTCCATTTGCAGTTGGAGACGCAGGGTGATTGCCTTCAATAGTTTTTCCACCTTCATGCTCACACATTCGACAAGAAAGGCATCCTCTTTTGGGGATACATGTGAGATGAAACTAATTGATATTAGATGAATTGGTAGTGCTTGTCTCAAGAGAATTACCTTCTCGACCCTAATAAAGATTCAATTATGGATTTGGTCAATCCACAGCAAGATCCAATGAAAATAAACATTGGAATGTTAGCTCCATTTTAGAAGGACTGGGAGTGGAGTTTTGGTAAGCCTTTGAAATAATATTTCTCTTCTCAACTACACTCAATATTGCATCAACAATATCCAATATCCCCTTGAGCTCAATGGAAATGAGTTTCCATTGAATCATCCTAATGTTCGATATCTTTAGTAGAAACACTTCTTTCTCTTGTAACAGTTCTAGTTTCTTCTTCTTTTGGCTACACTACATTATGGGATGTGGGTTTAATGCCAACTTTTCTCCCTCTTCTCAAAGATTTGGATCCACAACATATACACTTGGTAACAAATATTTTGCATGTTCTTGAGCCTTTTATGGAAAATATTAATCCTGCTAAAACCCCCTTTAGAGTTTTAGGAGCCTTGGACAACACCATAGCACATTTGAAGTCTGTCATTTTCAGGAGAAAGGAAGCAGAGTGGAGAATCACAAGCAGGTTCCAAGGGAATGTCTCCTCTGAAAAACATTGCTAGGTCAGAGGCAATGCAAATTTCTCAGCTTGACACATTGGTTCCTTATCATAGAGGAGTTATTTTGAAGGCTTTGCCTTGGGCTCTATCTCTTGGCACATATGCTCCTGGAAATACTACTCGACTATAAGATCTGAAGAGAGTTCTTTGCCATTTTACTTGTGCACTATATTCAGAAGATCAAAGGACTTTGTTTTTTGGGTATTTTCACTTGCAACTATAGTCACAAGTGATCTTATTTACAAAGATCCAACTTGCTAATTTGTTCTAGATGATGCTGGTCTGCCGAATGCTTTTTTGGATATCATCATGGTTGGTATCCTCCCTCTGCAGATGCAATAGATTGTATACCACAATTCCTAGATGCTTTGTGACTTAATAACCTTAGACTTCAAGCTATTAATGATTGTGGTGCTTTAAGATCTTTTGTGAATTTTTTTACATCAAAATCCTACTTATGTGCTTTGGCAGGTGACACTCTTAGGTCCTTATCATCTTCCTTGGATGAGATGATACGACATGCTCCTTTTTTTTTAGTTCACAATCGACATTATGATGATATAGGATTGCTTAGTGTAGAAACCAAGAATGTAATACAATAATGGTGAATTATTTATATGATCATGGTACAATTAAAAGTATTTTTGACTACTTTTGAAGCAACGGTTCATTTACTTTGGATAGTACCATTATCTCATAGCAAGGAATGAAAACAGAAAATGACAAAGATATTGAAAATGACAAGGAAGAGTATGCACCTTGGTTTTTAGAGACATATGAAGCTATTGCATGCTTTTGGAGTACCTTGTGAATTCTTCTTTGCTATTAATTGTGACATCTACATCATAGCTATTAGTGCAACCAGGTTTTGGAGGCTCTGTCACTGTTCCAAGGGATCGAGAGGTTTTTGTCTGCACCGTGCTAGATCAAGTTCTCAATGGTGTTCTGCCTATATGGAGCATTCCAAAGTTTTGTCGCTGCAATACAAATTTAATTACCTTTGTTTCCATTATTACCCTCATTAGGAAGAAATGTTTCATTTTTTTGTGAACATGTAAGAGAGAAAAAGAGGGAATCCCTTTAGTAAGTGGCGACCATTATCTAAACCAAAGGAAGTTGGTGGATTGGGTTTAGAAAACATATATTCCTTTGGTAAGGCTTAGACAACCAAGAGTCTATAGAGGTTGATTTCTAAGAAATTCATACACAGGAAAGTGATTATTCGTAAGTATATAAAACCACTATCAATGGAAGATTGGATTAGCTAGGTTGTCTTGTTGATCGTCACATTATAGAATTGGGGAATCCATTAGATGGCACAGGCAACAGATCCAATTTCCACACCTATTTGGAACCAGAAAATCCATTACTTGGCACAACAACATATCTAATTCCCAAACCTATTTAGAATGAGGGATAAAAAAGTGAGGTAGAGTTGAAGTTATCATAGAGGGAAGCAGAATAGTGTAAGGAATATCTAGTACAACTTTAGAAGAATTACATTAGACTTAGAAAGGAGGAGGATTATTTTTTCTGGTCAAAGAATTCTACCATAGGGGTATATACTTTGAGGCTAGTATATAAATATATATTTTCAGATAATTCATGAGGAGCAACTCGTAGTGGAAGAAGCTCTAGAAGTTAAAAAATATTAAAAATACTAAGTGACTAGATGCATATATACCTATGAGCGATATCGTGTTCAATTTTAAAATACTAGGTTTTGAATAAAGACTTAAAGGGTTGTAAGGCATTGCGTCGTATGGTGTTTTGACGTATTTGGCTTGCCAAAAACTTTGGCATCTTTCAAGGTAAGATTTAGCCATCGTTTCAGTGTGTCTCCAAGTCTTGACTGAGCTTTCAAAGTAAAAAATCTCGTAACACTGGTAAAGAAAGGACATTGATCCATATTTCTATTGTTAAGAGTGGGAATGGTGTTATTTCAATTTACAACAGTGCTAGTCAAGGTCAACACGCAAAATATGTTGCAGGAGGTATCCTATACCATAGTGATTCTATTATACTCATATCTTCAAAAATTAAAGCATTTATTGGTACAGGCTCTAACATTTGTGATGAAATAAAGGCACTAATTTTTTTGTTAACAGTAGTAGTAGAGGAGAAGATGACTGAATTCTAGGTCTTTGGGGATTCCTTGGTTATCAATTGGTTGAATGGAGCTTTAGGATGGAAGAATTGTTTTCGCAACCCATTCTGGAGTAGTTGAAGACAATCAAGGCACAGTTCTTGAGGATATCATTCCATCATATTTATAGATAATTTAAGTTAGAGGCTAATGGACTATCTAAAGAAGGCTTTCTAATGACACAAAATGATGGTTTAACATGGGAAAGTAGTTATTGTGTAAGACTCTAGGAGATTTCATTGCAAGAACTAGGCCCATGACCTCAAATATATATATATATATATATCAGTCAAGTATTGTCTTGTGCTTTCGTTCTTTAGTCCCTCAGGTCCATCTTATTTAGTATCATTTCAAACATTTGTACAAACTTTGTCAACTGATAGGTACCCCAATAAGAAATTGAGCACAACAACATTAAAACTTGCAGATTCAACATGTACAATTAGAAAAGTTCACATGAGACCTTCCTATTATCACTTTGTACTTCTTTTAATGCATACGAAATAACCGTTTAGTTTCACCCTAAGTACCACCAATAGAACTACTGAATTTACACCATATGCAAATAATTGAATTCTATTGATGGAAAAATAATTGCCTCTTTTATTATTCAAAGCATCCATTGTATCTATATATTGTTCATAAACATTAAAATTTTAAAAATAGGAGTGAAAAAACATCTTTCACAAAGCAATAATTAGATCATACTAGCAAGCCAAGAACCTTCAAATTATTAATGACACCATTTCACAAAGATGCAAATAATGGACATTTAACACATTCCTCAATCTTGATAGAATATAAATTTTTGAATGATTGCTTTCATGTAAATGTACTCCACAACATGCTATATTTTGATATGTGTAGGCACATATTTTCTCAAGCTCCACACAAAAGAAGGTTTGAGAACTAAGGAAAAATATTTATGATGTTACTTATTTACAAATTTGAGAAAGCCTCAAGGGTTACAATCAAAATCTAGAAATTTTGTTTCTTGGTGGAATGTGAGACATTCTTGGATTTGTATAACACTTCAATGCTTGTTTAGGATCTAGGTAAGTGCGAATGAATAGAAGCTTTCTATCATTGTTCTATATTGGATTCCCATTCTCTCTAAGTTATCAAAGGCAAGTTAAAACCTAATTAGACTAAGGGACAACATATTCCATTGCCAAACTTTAACCTTACAGGGAAGTGCACTACACTTGTTTGATACTTCCACACATTTTGAGGGCATGCCAATAGAAATGTCAATGTTGTTGGATACACTGGCGTTGGTTAGTTTTAGAAAAGTTCTCTTTGTCAAATATGTTGTTTTCATGAAGTAATATTTCCAACCAAGAGGATAAAGACTTGGCATGTCTAGGACATAGTGGTGTTATTTCTTGCCTGTATTTGTGATTTATTAGTATTCCACCACTAATAACTTCATTATGTAGTTGTCTGTTTAGTAGTATATTACAACAGTGACTTGTTAAAGAAAGATTATTATAGTTTGTTTGAATGTCATAAACTGGAAGGAAATCTAGCTTTGAATTAGAAAAAGGGAATATATTCTAAAAAATATGTTTTTTGATCAAATATAGGCCCATTGCCTGATCATTAAAAAAAAGTCACACAAATAAATAATGATTTTACACACGATGAATTACAAAATTCTCCAGCTCAAAAACAAGTTAGCACATTCAATTTTGTGTGCATCAGAGAAAAATGAATGAGTAACATCAAGTTTTCTTTGAATATTTATAGAATAATTTTAGAGATTCTAAATGGAAATTGTGTGTGCTAATCTTGCTCAATTAATTACAAGGAAAATAAGGGGCATACATAATTTGTTTGCTTATGGAAATTGGATTCCTTTTCCCTTGGAATAGTACGTTGATAATTGAAGGTCACTATATTGAAGCTATATTCCCGGTTAGTATCACAATTTACAAAGTCTTGTCTTATTCTTTTTTAGTTTCTTGTTGTAATCTTGTGTCAGCAATACTTTGCTCCACACTTTAGATTTCTACTAACCAGTTTTATTGTTGAAGTGTCACTACTTAGAGATAACTAGAGGAAACGATACAACTACAAAAGTGGAGCATGATACATTCTTAGTAGAAATTTCTAGCTCTGTTGTGTTTATTTGTGACATTTTATTTGCTTTGTTTATACTAGTCATCTGGCCACATAGTGGCCACTATTTCCTAACTAAAGAAAACTTGTTCGAGTTTCTTGCTTTTATGGTGATAAAATGACATTAAAAATATTGCTGATGTTGAGGTATATATCGTATAAATCCTTTATAGTCTACTTTAGTTTATATTCCACTATTCATTCACTTTCATGTATTATACTTTGCATTGTAACTTTTTTTTGTTTTCTTTTTGAAGAAAATGGACTCAGTATTAATGGTAAGAATCAAGGATTGAAGAAAGAGGGGAACACTAACACTAGAGTGACAAAGAGAGAGAAGTGTATAGGTATAGCGGTATCCGTAGAGCCAATATCCCACATAAGACACACACATAAATACTGATGGTCATGTTTTCAAAGTTGATGAATTCACTTGCAATTCCTTGGAAAGATAATGATAATGCTTTGAAGTGATCAGCAATATTTTATCTGTAAATTGTACTCCAACCAATATTATGTTGGAAACTCATATTGTAATACTTGACATTTTATATAATATAATTTATGTGGTTGGAATTATTTATAGTTGCACTTGATATTACTTGGTATTGTAATTAACATATGTAACTTTGCGTTTTCATATTAGATAAACATGTAATTTGTATGACATTTTTTTTAACTTTAGTTGCAAAATCATACTAATTAATTTATGTTGATTAATAATGAACATATAAAATCAATATCAAACTATTAAAATAGTAGTTTATATTTATTAATGATGAACGCAAATAAAATGAATATAGGACTAAATTACTCATTTATAATGATTATTAATGAAAGTAAATGAAATGAATACAAAATACTAAATTAGTCGTTTATATAATGAATAAATGACTACTACAAATGATGAATTTGTCACTACAAATGACGACTAAATTTTGCATATATACGACTATTAGTAGCTAATTTACAGTATCTTATAACATGACCAAAATTTAGTCATATATATTCATAGCACGACCAACATTTTGGTCATATTTCTTTTTTCATTAATTGGTTTTGTCGGGTGATCATATAGTAATATATTTTGTTGTCTATTTGGTCATTAATTGTGGCAATTAATGACCAAATAAAAGATTAAATCAATGATCAAATCAATGACCAAATCAATGACCAAATCAATGACCAAATTAATGATCAAATCAATGACTAAATTAATGACTAAATCAGTGACTAAATTAATGAACAAATATACAACTAGACAACAAAATTGAGATAACCAATTAAAGACTAAGTTAAAAACGACCAAAAGTTTGTCGCGTTATAAGATACTGTAAATTAGCTGCTATTGATCACTGACTAAAAAATAGTTGTTTATCTGCAAATTTTAGTCGTTTTTTTAGTAACTAATTAGCCATTTTGTACTAGTGAATTTAGCTTTGAGCAAGTTCTTATTTGTCGAATTTAGCTTTGAGCAAGTTCTTATTTGTTGAATTTAGTTTTGTGTAGGTTTTTATTTGTGCAGAGCTTGTTTGAAAAGCATGATGTTAGAGGGAGTAGACTTGTTAAGAACAACAATGGTTGCATTGAGTTTGATGAGTTCCGCATTAAGTTTGATTATCAATGCTTGGAGAGATCTTAGTGCTTAGGTTTCGCGACCTACCATGCTTAAGCATGCTAACCCATTCGAGGATTCAGGAAGGGTAAATCATCCAATGTTTTATTTTATGCTTTCATGTGAACAACTAGAAGTTGTAGTTTGTAGAGTATATCTGCTAGAGGCTTGGGGTCAAGCCCTCACACTATAGCAGTAGTGAAACTTTCTTTTCTCTTGATTCCAACTATTGATCTTTTCTATTAGGTGTAAGTTCTATATATGATGACCCATAGAGTGTTTAGGACTTCAAGGGTAAACACACACACATATTTTGGACATATTTGCACATCTAAGGAGCTGGACATATGTGTACATCCGAGGAGATTGTTGCCACCATATTTCTATCCAACTGTATTTTTAATCACAGTGGACATGCATGGAATTAACGTCATTGTTCCATGTGGTATGGATTTTCTGCACTCACATGACCTAAAAGGCCTGCACTAAATAACCACTGCAGAGTATGGATTCTGTTTGATGCACTTGATGCATGATTTTTATTGCTAGTTATATGATGGGAAATTTGTAACATTATTCTATATTTCTTGTTGATTTATATTATTTTCCTTCACAAGGTTTGGTAATTAATTTATAACTATTTTACAATAGATATTTTTATTGTTATATTTTTTTTTGTCTGCATTATATTCCTGTATACTACCTTTACACAAGGTTTTCCATTATTTCTCATTGTGACCTATTTTTTTGTTAGCTTTTTTTGTTACGTGTTATTCATAAAAGGAAGAAGATATATAAATCGAAATTGAAAGACTACAATTGAAATTATTGAAGTTATTGTTGAAATGTTAATTTCAACTGCTCATCCCACAGTCGCCGCTTTCTAATTTTGTTTTTGCAATTTCTGTCACAGAGCCACTTTCAATTTTAGTTTAACAGTCAAATTTCGCATTTAAAACCTTACATTCCTTCACAATTGGAAAACAGAGCTTTAGTTTTTGAACACGGGAATTTTGTTTTGATTTGAACGAGGAGGCCACGTCATTGAGGAGGTCCCCACCATCCAACAGCTCGGCAGGAAGAGTGGGCCAATCACGCGTTATCGCGTAGCATTGGTGCCTATGTCACCAACCTAATTTTCAGACCCGAAATCAGTTTATAAACCGCGTCCTAAATTTTTTACATCACAAAACCCCCTGACATCATCAAGGCAAAGTGTTATGTGATTTTTCATGAAATACAGCTCACAATTTTTTTGAAGTCTGCGGGCCCCAGTCCTCGGGCAATCACAAGCCGATCGTGTGGAGTTAGGTTGTGGTGATGTCATGTAGGTTTGTAACGCAATTTTTCATCGCAGTTTGGTTAAATCAGTTTGAAGTCAGGAGGTTCGGAGTTATGGTTTGTTAAACTTTTATGTTATAAAACTTTTTTAATATGGTGCGATAAAACCTTTGGGTTATATTTTAACATATGCTATATGCACCTTTTGTAATAGGAGCCCGGTGGGGCATACACATTTTTATTTTTAGTTATATGTTTTTTTTTGTTATTACATGTGTTGCGCCACAAAAGGAAATAGCCCGAGAGGCTAATGTAATTTTTTTTTTTTATATACACACAGAAGTGTTAAAACAAAGTGTGCCCGAAGGCAAAGGACAGATAGACAGAGAGTGTGTAATTTTTAAAAATAGAGTGATAGAGAGTTTTTCTTGGCACTGTGTTTGTGCAACAGTCCAAATTTTTGTAATCCTTCTGTTAGAGGAAGTTTTTCTTTTGTAATAGATTTTATAGTGAATGGAATAGAATTCTTTTTGAAACCTCTGCCTGGCAGTGAGGAAATTTTTTTTAATTCTCTGTGTTTTGTTTTGGAATTATCATAAATTTCAACATGGTATCGGAGCTTATCCAGGCTCTTTGAAGGTGTCAAAGAAGCTAAAGGAAGAAGTATTTGTTGCAGAAGTTTGCCAGTAGAACTCCAGCAAGCGCAGTAGAAGTAAAGTCCAGGTATTTCTCAAAAAAACAGAGTTTTTGTTTTGTTTAAAAGAGTAGTCCTCAGAAACAGAGTTTTTTCCTTTAAAGAAGGAAAGACAGTTTTTTTAGAAAAAGACAGTCAAGTTTATTTCAGTGTTTAGTCTATAAGAAATGGCTGGACCAAGCACTGGTATGAGTATTGGAAATACTCAGATTCCCCAATTTAATGGGAAGAATTATGATTATTGGGCCATTACCATGAGAGCCATGTTTGCCTCCTAGGACTTATGGGAATTTGTAGAAGATGGTTTCGAAGAACCAGTTGATGAACAAGAGTATAATGCCTTAACACATGAAGAAAAGGGATCTGTTGAAGAGCAATAGAAAGAAGGACTCTAAGGCCCTCTTCTATCTTGATCAAGTAGTACATGAGAGTGTGTTTCCAAGGATAGCAGCAGCTAAAAGATCCAAGGATGCATGGGACACTCTGAATATAGCCTATCAAGGTATAGCGAAAGTGAAGAAAGCAAAACTACAATTGCTGAGGAGAGATTTTGAAACTCTCTGTATGAGAGAGTCTGATAACATAGACTCATTCTTCACACATGTGATTAGGATGGTAAATCAGATAAGGTCTCATGGAGAAACACTTGAAGAAAGAAGGATAGTGGAGAAATAGTTGAGGAGCCTACCCTCAAGGTTTGATGTTATTGTTACCACCATTGAAGAGACAAACGATCTCTCAAAGTTCACAGTAGATGAACTTCATGCATCACTGATGACTCATGAACAGAGATTGGGAAGATCAGTAAAACCATCTCTAGAGCATGCCTTCAAGACCCAGATGCCTTTTGGAAGAGGAAGAGGAAGAGGCAAAAGCCAAAACAGAGAAGGAAGAAACAGCTCTTCACATTCATATGGAAGGAGCAACAGTCAGAATCAAAGCCACAGCCAAATTCGTAGCCAACAAGGTGGACACCAAAATGCTCAAGGACAAAGGTATGAAAAAACTAATGTCCAATGTCATTATTTCAAAAAATATGGGCACTATGCCAATGAGTGTAGGAAAAAGAAAAATGACATGAATAATAGGCAGAATGCTAACGTAGCAAGAGAAGAAAAGAACCCAAAGAATGTGTTGTTAACATGTAATATAGCACAAGATAGACGGGATGATGTATGGTTCTTAGATTCAGGCTGCAGTAATCACATGACTACAAACATAGCAATGTTTTCCAATCTTGATGAAGAAGTTAAATCTGAAGTAAAAATAGGAACTGATACTAAGATATCTGTCAAGGGAAAAGGCAGAGTTAGTATTCATGCAAGAAATGGTGAGCAGAAATTTGTGCCAGATGTGTACTATGTTCCTGGTTTGAAGTGTAATCTTTTGAGCGTTGGGTAGCTCATAAACAAAGGTGACAATGTGGCTTTTAAAAATGATGTGTGCACAATAATGGATATACCTCCAAGAAAGAAGATTATTGCTGAAATACAAATGACCAACAATAGAATGTTTCCACTCAAGCTTAATACAAAATTGAAGGGAAAAGGGAAGAATGTAGCAGCTGTAACTCAAGAGGTCATTCAGAAGGAAGTGAAAGATGAGAATTGGTTATGGAACTTGAGATTTGGACATCTCAATTTCGAAGGTCTAAATTTGATGCACAGAAAAGGAATGGTAAGAAGACCACCATTGATTGAGAAACCGGACAACCTATGTGAAGGTTGCATCTTGGGAAAACAACCAGAGAAAAATTTCCATCAGGAAAGAGCATAAGGTCGAAAGCACCCTTAGAAATTATTCATTCAGATTTATGTGGGCCGATGAAAATAGCATCAGTTTCAGGCAGCAATTACATGTTAACCTTCATTAATGATTTCACAAGGAAAGTGTGGGTTTATTTCTTGAAATATAAAAGTGAAGTCTTTGAAAAAAATTTCCATTTTAAAGCTCTAGTAGAGAAACAGAGTGGGCAGCATATCAAAGTTCTTAGAACTGATAGAGGATGTGAGTACATCTCAAAATAATTTCTGCATTTTTGCAGAAAAAATGGCATACATAAACATTTTACTACAAGATACACACAGTAGAAAAATGGTGTTCCTGAAAGGAAGAATTGAACCATAATGGAAATGGTGAGAAGTATGCTAAAGGAAAAACACTTGCCAAATGAGTATTGGGTAGAAGCTACAAATTGTGCCATGTATATTTTAAATAGATGCCCAACAAAATATGTAATGAACAGAGTTCTAGAAGAAGCGTGGAGTGGAAAAAAACAGGGAGTCACCCACATGAGAGTTTTTGGGTGTGTGGCTTATCATACACATTCCAGAACCGTTGAGGAAGAAGTTGGACAGTAAGGGGGAGAAGTGCATCTTCCTTGGATATTGTGAATACTCCAAGGGATATAGATTATATAACCAATCCACAAATAAATTTTTTATAATCATAGATGTGCAATTCATTGAAGAAGAAGCATGGGATGGAAGCATTGAGAAAACAGTCAATGTTAAAAGTTGTTTGTCTCATGATGAAGATGAGGAAGATGTGGCCAAAAATAATATCTCATCAGTAGCACAACCTCCACCAACACAAGGACAGCAAGGGACACCTCAAGCAGGGGTAAGAACACCATTGAGAAGTAATGAGAGTGCTTCTCCAAGCACACAAAATGGAGCAGATTTGAGTGCTACTTCAAGCACAAGTACATCTAATGAAAGAGGAACAAGATTCAGAAATTCAAATGAAATTTATGAGCAAGAGACAACAAATGAAGGTATGAATTCTTTATTTGCTTTGTATTGTCATGTTGATGATCCTATTCATTTTGAGGAAGCTATAAAAGTTAGAAAATGGATAGAAGCCATGGATGAAGAAATTAAAGCAAAAGAGAATAATAAAACATGCGATTTGGTTGAACTCCCAAAAGGTAAGGAAGTCATTGGAGTTAAATGGGTCTACAAGACCAAAAGCAATGCTAAAGGTAAAATTGAAAGGCACAAGGCCAGACTTGTTGTCAAAGGTTATAAGCAGCAACATGGAAGAGATTACGAGGAAAATTTTGCACCAGTTGCAAGAATGGAAACAGTGAGAGCAGTGCTGTCCATAGCAGCACAAAACAAATGGAAGGTTTACCAAATGGATGTAAAATCATCATTTTTAAATGGAGTGTTAATGCAAGAGGTTTATGTTGAAAAACCTCTATGCTATGAGAAAAAGGGCCAAGAGCACAAAGTTTGCAGATTGAAGAAAGCTATTTATGGGCTAAAGAAAACACCAAGAACATGGTACAGTAGGATAGATTCCTATCTACTGGAAAATGGGTTTGAAAAATGTGAAGGGGAACCCACACTATACATCAAAGAAAAATATCGTAAGGTGTTGATTGTGGTTTTATATGTTGATGATGTGATATTCATAGGTAATGATGATTACCTTATTGAAAATTTTAAAATAGTCATGAAAGATGAATTTGAAATGACTGACATGGATTGTTGAGATACTTCTTAGGAATAGAAGTAGAGCAAAATGAAAATGGAATTTTTATCTCACAAGAAAAATATGTTAATGAATTTTTAGAAAGATTTAGCATGCAGGATTGCAAGGCAGCAATAACACCCACAGTAATGGGTTTGAAACTCAGCAAAGAGGACAGCAGGAAGGATTTTGATCCTAGCTTGTACAAGAGCATAGTTGGCAGCCTTATGTATTTGACTGCAACTAGGCCTGATATAATGCATGTTGTTAGCTTAATTTACAGATTCATGGAGAGGCGAAAAGAAGCACATTGGCAGGCAGCAAAAAGAATTCTAAGGTATGTGAAAGGAACTAAAAGGTATGGGATTTTGTATAGTACTTCAGAAAATTCTAAGTTGATTGGATACACTGACAGTGATTAGGCTGGAAGTGTAGATGACCGGAAAAGCACATCCAGTTATATTTTTCATATGGGTTCAAGAGCTATTTCCTGGGTTTCTAAAAAGAAGCCTATTGTAGCATTGTCTACAACAGAGGTAGAGTATGTGGCAGCTACAGTAGCAGCATGTCAAGCAGTGTGGATGAGGAGAATGTTGAGGAGTTTATGTCAAGAACAGGTAAAAGGCACAATGATTTATTGTGACAATAGCTTAGCCATAGCATTGTCTAAAAATTCTGTTTTTTCAAAAAAGGACAAAGCACATAGATGCTAAGTTTCACTACATCAGGGAGCTAGTGAACAATGGAGAAATTATTTTAAAACATTGCAGGACTTAGGAGCAATTTGCAAATATACTAACAAAGCCACTAGGGCAGAAAAACTTTGAATATTTGAGAAAATGCATGGGTATGACTGATAACCCAATAGTTGAAATTAAGGGGGAGTGTTGAAATGTTAATTTCAACTACTCAGCCCACAGTTTCCGCTTTCTAATTTTGTTTCTGTAATTTCTGTCAGAAAGCCGCTATCCTTTTTAGTTGAACAGTCAAATTCCGCATTTAAAACCTTACAGTCCTTCACAATTGGAAAACAGAGATTTAGTTTTTGAATGCGGGAATTTTGTTTTGATTTGAACAAGGTGGCACGTCATTGAGGAGGTCCCGACCATCCGACAGCTCGGCAGGCAACATGGACCAATCACGCGTTATCGTGCAGCATTGGTGCCTACATCACCAACCTAATTTTCAGACCCAAAATCAGTTTATAAATCGTGCCCTAAATTTTTTGCATCACAAAACCCCCTGACGTCATCGGGGAAAAGTGTTATGCGATTTTTCATGAAATACTACTCATCAGTTTTTTGAAGTCCGCGGGCCCCCAGTCCTCAGCCAATCACAGGTTGATCGCGCGGAGTTGGGGTGTGGTGATGTCATGCAGGTTTGCAACGCGATTTTTCATCGCAGTTTGGTTAAATTAGTTTGAAGTCTGGAGGTTCGAAGTTATGGTTTGTTAAACTTTTATGTTATAATGTTTTTTTTAATATGGCGCAATAAAACCTTTGGGTTATATTTTAACATATGTTATATGCACCTTTTGTAATAGGAGCCCAGTGGGCCATACACATTTTTATTTTTAGTTATATGTTTTTTTTTGTTATTACATGTGTTGTGCCACAAAAGGAAATAGCCCAAGAGGCTAATGTAATTTTTTTTTTATATACACACTGTAGTGTTAAAACAGAGTGTGTCTGAAGGAAAAAGATAGACAGACATAGAGTGTGTAATTTTGAAAAATAGAGTAATAGAGATTTTTTCTTGGCATCGTGTTTGGGAAGTTTTTCTTTTGTAATATATTTTACAGTAAATGGAATAGAAGTCTTTTTGAAACCTCTCTCTGGAAGTGATAAATTTTTTTTTTAATTCTCTTTGTTGAAAGGAGAGTATTATTCTTTCTGGGTTTTTTTCTAGAATGATCATAAATTCCAACAGTTATAGACCCTGACTGAAGTTATAACTAAGGCCTCTCCAAATTATACTTCCCAGTTATAAAATTGTCAAGGAAATATCTGCCCTGAAAGTGAGATTCAATGTTTCAATAAGGAGAAACATAAACAAACAATACAATGGCTCCTCTTGCAACTACAAACCACATTGCTAAGAAAACCTCAAAGGTAACCTTATGAGACCTTGGTCCCTACATCCTTGTACCAGGTAATGCCTGCCCTTATTAATTGTCTCATGTCATCTGTGGAAAAGTATTGATCGATAACATAACTTGTTTGTTAATGACACATGGTGCAAATATTATTGCTGGTTGAAACACCAATCATGGTTTGAGCGAATCCAGTGCTAGTCCCCGATTCTTTCAGCTTGAAGAGTGAACCTGACCCATAGAAGTATATTTATTAGTTCAAGTGGATATTGAGAAGTGATATCCCTTTGTTCCACATCAACCACTTCTCGAGGAACTAATAAACATATTAGGGACAAGTTATTTGTATAGTTATTCTAAGCTCTATTTCAAACCCCATTCGAGATAATGTTGGAATAAAGGTTAATAGTTTGAATGGATTACCATAGGTAGGAACGATGGGGAACTTATCTTTTGTTTTGAAAATTTTTCATGGTGCTTAAAAGGGGAGGCATTACATACAGACCCCGATTAAAAAACTTTGTCCCAATTGTTTTACAAGAAAAAATACAGATACTTCTGATTTTAGCAATAAAACCTAGAGTATGGGAATTATTTATTAGTTATTCAATCAACCAAAAAACCTTACAAGACTCGGTGAGTAGAAATCATAAACCCTATTTTTTGAATCACTACAATATTCCATAGCTCCCATGCATATCAGAAATCATCTGCACTACCTTTTTTAATCAATTCAATAGTATGCCTTATGCTTTCTTATGGCATCTTCCAAATGTTAGTCTCCGGCTCTCAATAAGTTGTTATTCCTATTTTAATGTAGTCATAAATACCAACATCATCAATTATGAGTTTGATCACATATTGTATTGTAACGTTGGCATCATAGTCAATGTTCATATCTCTCGAATTGTTCATGAGGAGATTTTTCATGAACTAAATGATCATTCCGCTCTCAAATATAACCCATATGTCCCAAAATTTTTCACATTTGCATCTAGAGAGCCTCCATTTTTTAAAATATATGAGGATCATTGTGAATTTTCATTTTGGAGGGCTGAAAATTCTCCTATTTCGATGCAATCTCAGATTCTTCTGACTACTTAAATTTTGCGCCAACTCATTTCTTACAAGCTTCTATCAGCTTCTTTTCCTTTCTATGAATTTTTGAGTTTGTTTGAGATCTCAAAATCTTCTCCAACATTTGGGCATTGATGGATTTCAAAGCATCAAAGTCCACAGGCAACTGCTCCAAAGTCTCAAGCAAGGTCAAAATTACGTCATCTATGGATCTATCATATTCATTTGAAATTCCACCATCTCCGAGTTTTCCTTTTTGGGCTTCTTGTTGCCACTCATTCAACGGGGCCAACCCACCAAGTTTCACAATCTTGTTCAAACAATCCAAGTTTTCCTTTATGGCATTCTTGCAACCACTCATTCAACACGGGAAGCCCATCAAGTTGCACAAATATTTTTAAACAATCATGCCTTACTATAGCAACAATCACAGCTGCATTTTTGGCCTATCTATATCATTTTCATTCCTTCTTGATATAATAACCACTGGCATGCTTGTATTAAGTTTTTGTTTGCGCTAAGTTACTCGGCTGCCTAGCCTCTATATGCTCTTGCATATGTAACTCTGCAATAGGTTTCTTTTCCAGGATTATTGTTTAGTTTCCTGCCATTTTGTTCCCGTAGTGTGTTAGTTTTGGTGAAGTTTTAGTTGGTAATTCGCTTGCATTTGAACCTTTATGCTCTTCATCCTCTAGGTTCTGTGTTTAGTAATTCATGGTCTTAAGCTGCCCTAAATATAGTTACGGTGATTTCGTTGCTTTTTTTCAGGATTATTGTCTTTACTTACAAGTAAGAACATGAGTACGAACTCTAGTATGGATGGCATCAACTAGAACACTGGTATGGACGACATCAACTATAATTTCTATATTTGATTCAAGTTGTTCAAGAAATGGTCCTAGCCTTGTAAGACCTTTGTAAGTGACATGCTTGAACCTAATATAGCTACTTAAATCTAAAGGAAAGGACTAACTACCATGCAACCTCCCTTATTTTGGAAATGTTTTATTGTCTTCAATTGCCTATCCACCTGTTAGCAAAATTTTGTATTCAATTTAATGTTGTAATATTCCCTTTCTTGATCCAGTCAAAGTGGATAGAATCGATCCATGGTATTTTCCCATGGTATTGACCCATGGTATTTTTTGTTGGTATTGACCCATTGTATTTATTGTATTTTCCCATGGTTTTTCCTTTTGGTTGTTTTGACCCCAGGTATTTGCCCATGGTTTTTCTAAGTAGCCCTTCTATAAAAAGAGGAGGAGGAATGAGAGAAACTCATGGAAAAACAAATTGGGATCTTTCTTTGTGATATTTTTGAGGGCTCAGGCGAGTTTCCAAGAGAGGATTTCAGGTGAGATCCTCAGGCTTTCTTCGGTGGGATTCGATCTCACTCTAGTAAGCAAACCCAACTTCGGTGGTTTCTCTGATCACCCTAGCTGGTTTAGTTTATTTTATTTCTTCAGTAAAGAGAGAATTATGCATCATTTTAATTTTTTGTGTTAATATCTTGCCCAGCTCACGATTCCACTTTACTATGTGATTTCCCACCCTTCACGCATGGTCAAACTGCCTTGGGCTGAATAGTAATAAAGTGTTCTCTTGAAGTCCATTTATGTGTATTTAAATGGAGATTCATAATATATCGTATGCACCTTTATGCTTATGGAGTTTATGGATATTCTAAACATGCACCTTTATGGATTTTATGGCTATGGGTATTATAATCAAGTTTATGCTCATATTATTTTATGGCATTCTTTCCATATATTAAGAAGTATGTTACTCTAGTTTGCCATTTTATCAAGCATCAATACAAAAGGGTGTCATTTCTTTACTGAAGCATATTACAGTGGTATCAGAGTTGTGCATCCTGCCAGCCTGAGAGTTTTATGCAAGGAACTTCGGTGAAATTTAATTTTCACCCTAGCCAGCATTTCTCACTTCGGTGATATTTATCACCATAGTTGGATTTTTATTTTTTAGTAAATTATTTTTATTGGGAGACATAAGTGAAGGGAAAATCATTTATAAGTCTGGGTTAAATTTGTGAAAATATTTTAAGGCATGATTGACAAAATATTCCTACGAAAAATTAATATATTCCTGTTTGGGTATGGGAGAAGATGGACCGTCTTGAATAAATTTTGAAAAACAACCAGAAAATTCTTGATTTACTAGTGAGGTTATATGGTCCTTTAAGTAGCCATATCTCTATAGACCAAAATGATAATCAAAGAAATAACGAAATCTGCAGCAAGAATAAACTGAGGAGAGGACTATGCTTTATCTGGAAGGGACCTTGGGCCCTTAACCATTCATGTCCAGGTGATAAGAAGAAGGAAACAAAGAAAAAAGAAGAGGATATTACTTCAAATCATGGGGAATATTTTGTAGATGGGTCTATTGATCTTCAGGATGGTGAGCAAGATCATGACATTATTCAAGGAGGCTTGCAGGATGAAAAACATTTAGAAGTGCATGAGAAAATTCTACCTAATGCCATTGATGAGGTTGATTCCTATACAATGGATTTCGTAGATCCCAAGGGGAATATTCATGAAGAATATGAACAATCAAGTATAGATAAAATTCCACCAATGCATCTATGTTCGATAGTTGAAAGGGATAAACAGATGGTCTCCATAGGAGAAAGAGACTTGGGAGATTTAAGTGAGGATCCAGCCATAGTGAACCAGCATGATGAGTATGATCACGAGGAGAAACATGACAAACATAATGTGCAAAATGGATCATTCCTAGAGAGTTGGTCAAAGGCTGAAGTTGAAGATGTGGTCGTTGGGCATCTGGTGCAAAAAAATACAGAGACAGTCAGCACGGCACTAGAATTGTCAGTAGAAGACTTTTGAGAAAGGATCAAGCATTTCAAGACAGATCTTATGTTGTTGAAGCAGAAAGTTTGGACAGTTCGAGACATTGCCTTACAGGAGAACAGAAAAATTGAGGAAATCATAGGGGTATGTGCCGAATCAAAGACCAATTTGTCTACTATTGAAGAACGACTCAAATCCCTCATAAAGCAGCAAGAGGAGTATGATTGGGAGTTCCAGAGCAGCCCTCTACAGGAGTACATAGATAAGTCTTGCAACACTACCAACAACCCACCTTTATACATTAGGAAGAGAAGGGAAGAGTTCTCCAATTGCATCATGTCGGGTAACCAAGTAGAGAAGCATGAATTGAGCATCAAACAACATCAACATAGTAGATCTGCAGATATTCATCCCTCCCCAAGTATGGATTGGCGAGAGATTATGATTTGGTATTCTATCGATAGGCTGATTCTTTGGAGGTTACTCACAGCTGAGGGCATATTGCAGCTTGAGCCCTTTGGTATGGGCAGTGATGGAATGCTGAAATGGTACCATAACCCATAGGTCCCAGGATTTAGGTGGAATTGGGATCCAGGAAAATCCATTGAAGGAAGGATTGATCAAAGGATTGTTTGGGATCAAGGTATCAAAGGATCCATTCAAGACCATTCAACATGGAGGCTACATCGGATTGTATGGGATCCTGGTATTAATGTACAAATGCTTCTGTTGTGGATAGAAGTGGATTGCTTGAGGACAAGCAATCTTTGGGCGGGAGGATTTGTAATATTCCCTTTCTTGATCCAGTCAAAGTGGATAGAATCGATCCATGGTATTTTCCCATGGTATTGACCCATGGTATTTCTTTTTGGTATTGACCCATGGTATTTCTTGTATTTTCCCATGGTTTTTCCTTTTGGTTGTTTTGACCCCAAGTATTTTCCCATGATTTTTCTAAGTAGCCCGTCTATAAAAAGAGGAGGAATGAGAGCAACTCATGGAAAAACAAATTTGGATCTTTCTTTGTGATATTTTTGAGGGCTCAAGTGAGTTTTCAAGAGAGGATTTCAGGTGAGATCCTCAGGCTTTCTTTGGTTGGATTCGATCTCACTCTAGTAAGCAAACCCAACTTCGGTGGTTTCTCTGATCACCCTAGCTAGTTTGGTTTATTTTATTTCTTCAGTAAAGAGAGAATTGTGCATCATTTTAATTTGCTGTGTTAATATCGTGCCCAGCTCACGATTCCACTTTACCGTGTGATTTCCCACGCTTCACGCATGGTCAAACTGCCTTGGGCTTAATAGTAATAAAGTGTTCTCTTGAAGTCCATTTATGTGTATTTAAATGGAGATTCATAATACATCAGATGTAACTTTCTTTTTTTATGCTTATATGGAGTTTATGGATATTTTAATCATGCACCTTTATGGATTTTATGGATATGGGTATTATAATCAAGTTTATGCTCATATTATTTTATGGCATTCTTTCCATATATTAAGAAGTATGTTACTCTAGTTTTCCATTTTATCAAGCATCATTAGAAAAGGGTGTCATTTCTTTACTGAAGCACATTACAAATGTAGAGTTTGTTTTTTACATATTACATTGACTTGTGCTCTTTTGTGCCCTTTAGCATTATATCTTCATCTTAGAAGCCTCTTACTCATCTACTTAGTTATATGTGAAATCAACCTCAAATTTTTTTAATTACATTTTTCCATAAATATTTCAAATATATATATCATATTAAATATTTTAAAAGATATATATCATAAATTTTATTTTTTTTAATGGAGAATTGTGTAATTTTTCGATTTGTGTAGACTTTTCCTATTTTTAAAGAAAATTTAAAACATTTACTCATTATAATATATAAAATATTTTTTTGAAATATATACATATTTAATATATATTGAATTTTTAATTTCTTTATATAATAATACACATTTTATTTTTTAATTTATGAAACAAAACATTGTTATATAAATTTTTTAGATTCCAATTCCTTCCATATGTATTTAATGGGCTCTCAAAGAACTTCATTCTCAATTCTCAAATTTGAGATTCTCAATTCCGTAAAATTTAACATATCACTTGTTTGCCTAGTCCATTAATGTCATGGTAATAGGAAATAACAAATTTTATTTTCATATTATTTTTGGAAAATTTCATAAATTGAAATGTTACATCTTTATTTTTATTGAGCCAGAAGGATTATCTTATAATGTTTTTTCTCAATATGGAGTTAACACTTGTCTTTCTTAAAATATAATTAAACTAGAAATTGCACCTTAGGTTACAAATATAATTTTTTTTTTTGAAATATATATATATTTAACATATATTGAATTTTTAAATTTTTTTATCTAATAATACACATTTTAATTTTAAATTTACGAAAAAAAACATTGTTTTATGAATTTTCTATATTCCAATTCCTTCCATATGTATTCAATGGGATCTCGAAGAAATCCATTCTCAATTATTTCAAATTTGAGATTCTAAATTTCGTCAAATTTAAGATATCACTTGTTTGACTAGTCCATTAATGTCATGGTCTTCAAACGGTTATGGTAATAGGAAATAATAAATTTTATTTTCATATTATTTTTGGAAAATTTCATAAATTGAGATGTTACATCTCTATTTTTATTGAGCTAAGAGGTTTATCTTATAATGTTTGTGCTCAATGTGGAGTTAACACTTGTCTCTCTTAAAATATAATTAAACTATAAATTGCATCATATGTTGCAAAGGAAACGATGTAAAGCGGTAACATAGGAAAGAGTAGTATAGAGGAAATTCTCTCACATAAATCATGTAGGATAGCTACAACTATAGAGAGTGAACAACAGGATTGGACTTTTCAGTTACCTAATTTGGTTACAACTACATATGTTAATATCATTTTTAGATAAGTTTAAATTCTTTGGCCCTAAGATGAAATATCATCATTCAAGAAGTTTAGAAAATGAGGTGTTTGTTTAGCATAACCCTTTATTCTCAAATAACCATAAGTATCGAAGTACCAAAAAAGAGATTTTCAATGGGAAAAAAGAGGTTACGTCAAAACCACAAATAATAACAACTCATTTATGGTATAAGTTAGGTATTTAATGATATACTTACAAAATCTCTTAATAAACACATAAATAACTTCATCATTTTTTCTCTTGAGTAATCATAAATTTTTCATTTTTCAAAAATTTCAACCAAAAAAAACTAATTACATCATTTAAATAATCCAACATAAACCTCAATGTGTAATTATAATCTTTACCTCATATCATTGAAAATAAATGAACATTAATTTACATCATAGCATTAAAAAGACAAGAACATCCTCAATGGCTACTCAAAAGAAATTAACATTAATTTATGTGACAACAATAAAAATACATGAACATTAATGGGTTACTATGAGAATATATAAACACCTTAAAACACTCAATAACCATTTCAATTTAATTTATGTGACAAAAATAAAAATACATGAACATTAATGAGTTACTATGAGAATATATAAGCACCTTTAAAGCACTCAATAACCATTTCAATTTAAAAAATGTATTATCACATTTATCAAAGGAATATATGTTATAGGATTGGGCTATTCAATTAAACCATTCTCTAAGAACCATAAGAAGTTTAGAAAATGAGGTGTTTGATTAGTATAACCATTTCTTCTCTAAGAACCAAAGTATCGAAGTACCAAAAAGAAGATTTTCAATAGGAAAAAAGAGATTAGATCAAAACCACAAAGAATAACAACTTATCACCCAATATATACTTGAAAAATATAAATACTTTTAAAAAATATATCACAAATACATAAAACTATTTAAAATATCATCAAAATATCAAAAATACAATTAGTTTTCATATTTTCATTTAATTAATATATATTTCAACAATACACAAAATAATAATATGATACTTAACTATAATTATGAATTATTTGTAAGCCTAATCATTTATTTTACATTGGTTTTTAAGAACTATCATCAACTACTATGTATTTCAAACATATAACTATAACATGCTCATATTTCTTTAAAAATATATCACAATTATTTAAAATTATACAAATGACCATGACAATATCACAAATAATCTTTTGGAGACACCATCAATTAGAATATATTTAAAAACCAAGTTTTTATAATTGTCCTTACTATATATTTTAACAATAAAAATAATAATAACATCACAAGTAACTATAATCATGACTTTTTTTTATAAGAGCAATTATAATTCAGTTGTAATTTTTTTTAACAAATATTATAAACTAATATATATCTCAAATTATAAATAAATGAAAATATCATAGCATTTTAAAAATATATCACAAATAAATATCATGTATCCAAATGATCACCATAATATCAATATTAATTGTAAGTTTTATTATTAAATATAAAATTTAGAAATACATGTATTGTTGATTTTTTTTATTTTTTATTTTTTAATTATACTATTATTTGGAATCAATCAAAGATAAATTAATAAAATTAATAATTGTTTTTAGGGACTATTTATGCTCCTAATTGCTTAGTATAGGTACATCAATATTTATTTTAGAAGAATGACCAAGGTAAAAACATTATAAGAAATGATAAGCTTGATAAAATTACCATATATTTTCTCTCACTTTTTCTAACCTCTATCACAGGAAACCCTCTAGATATACAAATAATATTTTATTTTCTTTGAATTTAAAGGTTGGCAACATGGAATTTCACTAAGGAAAAATATAAGTATTTAATATATAAAAAAGCTGAAATAAAATAATAAAATAAACTTTAAAGAACCTCCTAACATTTAAAAAAAAAAAAAAAGAGTTTAGAAAACCTTATAAACCATAACAATAAAAAATAATGCACTTTTTCAGCCTCTCAAAGGCATATCACTTAAACACTTATCTGGATAACCCTCAAAAACCTTTGCGAGGCACCACATAAACTAAAATAATGTGAAACTCCGTCCTTATAAGTGAAGGTATACACTATTTCAATCATCTAACATCAAAATCAATGGTGCACAATGGTACACATGGCAGTTGGGGGGAGTTGATTTCTTAATAGACCGACTGATAATCTAAAATTTGCCATCATTTTTAGTACTGAGCTAAAATATTTGACCACTGGTTATTAAACTGAATTTAATATACAAACATTGAATGAAAACAACATAATAAAAGTAAAGAATCCATTTCTACAATACAATCCATATAACTTTCATGAATTATTTTTAAAATTTAAATTAAAAAATCTATCCATCTTATATTTCCTGTTGCTTTATGTTTTAAAGTATATGATTTCTACTAACAACGATAAAAGGCACCATTAAAGTGTATATTTTCAATAAATGAGTGTGGTAAACAAAACAAATGTTTACCAAACTATAATGAAATAGAAATGTTTGTGAGTATCATCAAAATTAATGTATGGTATACAAATTTTAGGTTAAGAAATCATTAATATAAATGAACCATTGTTAAATTAATATTAAAAAATACTTGTTGGAAAAGGACTTATTAACAAACCACTCCATTCGTCACGGAGGAGAAATAATGTTTAACCATTTACAAATAATAAACACAATTGAAATCATGAATGAACATCTACATTCATATTTATTTAGGAAATATAACTACACTCTACCTACAGAAAATATGTGTGTGGCTGAAAGATGATTCTTTTGGTCAGAAGGAAATTAATTTCCTCATGGGCTTAATCGGTTGGCTGTGAAGAGCTACTGAATCATCAAAATGCCCTCGTGCAACCTCCATGTTGATATGATCTGATGATGTCCGCTCGGCGTTTCCATTGGCCATCATTTGTTGTTCCTCCTTTGATTTTTGATTGTGGCATCCAGGAGTTGGAACACAGACATTACAATGAGGTGAGAGAGTGCACGTAGCCGATATTCCTATTGCCAACTACTCAATGGATGAATGGACATTAAATTGATTTGAAGAAGTTGGAACATGGGGAAGAAAGCACATGTAGTTGTTGCTCCTTTCTTGATTTTTGATGGTGACCTCCATGAGTTGGAACATGGACATTGCATTGAAATGAGGGAGTGCGCGTAGCAGAATGCCTTGCTGCCCACTCTTCAATGGATGAATGGAGATTAAATTTCTGTGATGGAGTTGGAACATGGCCATTAGGTTGAGGGGCAGTGATAAAAAACCGGGGGTTGTGTTCAAGTCGAGAGTGACCATCATCTCGAAGTGACTTCCATCCTCCTAGTGCTATGGGTTTAATGAAACAACCAAAAAATTTTCTTTTAAATGGTCGTGTCAGAGTTGGAACATTTTGGTGGGGTTTGGGACTCGGAGAAGCAACAACCACAACTAAAGGGTTTTCCTTAAACAATAACATTGTCACAATTATGGCGAGAGAAGCAACCACAAGGGCAGACACGACATCTTTCATTTTCATGAGTAATGGCATCATCATTCCTACACTTATGCCAAAGGAAACCTCGTATATACTTATGAATCTTCCACGGAAATATTTGCTAGATGGTTGATGATTGGTAAATACTAGAGAGAATGGGATTTTTGGAGACATGATTTCCTGATGAGTTGTACTAGCATATGAAATATTTCATGCATCCATACAATAAAATAATCATATAGAGGGACCATTTATAAATACGTGAGGGAGAAAGGGCTGAGTAGAAATGGACCCAAGATCTCAGATGTGAGATATTGAACAATCTTTATATTGTATTGAATTCGAACTCAGTGCAATATCGACCATGGATAGATTCTTCTTTCATAGAGCACATGGGAGAGAACATAAACGATAAGTAACCCTTCCAAAAGGAATTTAATGTTCAATATTATCCTGCTACATGGATGGTTTCAATTTTACACATTCATATGGAAAGAAATATCTTACTAATAGGCAATTGAACATAGTAACAGGGACTATTACGAACCCAGGTAATGAAATAATTTAGATACCATCTCTATGAAAAATACACAGCGAATAGAGATGGAGACGTGGAAATTAACACAAGGCATACATGCCATTCAAGTACATATAAATATAAATCATTACGTAGAATTTAAACTACTGCATGAAAACATTTTGGTTAGATAGCCATAAATTAAAGCCTTGATATATCTATTAAATTCCAATTATATTTATTCCCCATTTAAATCGGGTATTCTGAATAAATACAACTATAGAGATTATAATACCCAACAAAGAGGAAGTGGCTAGAAATACATAACAACTAAGAAAAGAAAAATAAACTCAGTTGAACTGCCTGACTTACACAAAATAGCTACGCACACAACAATAGAGTGGGAATGTGCAATGCTGAAGGGAAATAACGAAATCATCGACCTAGAAACTGGGCGATAGGTCAGTAGAAGATGAGATTAAATTCTACATAGTATATTCTAGGGAGTGAGCGTAAGCATGCGTACCTATGAAACCATCATGAGGGTCATAAAATGAGGGAAACATTGAAGAAAAGGAAATTTCTAAAATGATTTTTCTTTGTAACTGATTAATAATAATAGTATTTAATCTGAAGGTAGACATTATTTCAATTGTCTAACATCAAAATCAATGGTGCACAATGGTACATGTGACAGTTGGGGTAGTTGCTTTCAAATAAGGACGCTTTATAGCGTAAATATTCTTTTAAAATAGAAAAATAATATCAGCTATAATAAAAAAGTAAAATGACTATGTCATGCATCTTTAGTAAGATAATGAAATTAGGTAATTATAAGTGAAAAAAATGTGTGAGTAAAATGTTTAAACATTATAATTTTCAAAAATATTTCAACACTATATTTAAATTAACTATTTGAACATTTATATTAACTAATTTATGCCAATATCAACTTCATATATCTCTCTATATAGAAATAAAGTGTTAAAAGAAAATATTCAATGTGGGTTATCAATCAGATAATTTAATACAAATTAATATTGATATATACTTAATATATTAAAAACGAAAAAACCATTTTAATATGTTTCAATCCACATTTAATATAAAATGTTTTTGTGTCAACTATGTATATATTAAATATTGTTTAAAAAAATCTTGTATATGTCATATAAATATAGTTAATTTTTTTTTTTTTAAATGTAGGATTAAAACATTTTAAGTAGTGTACTTGATATAGTATTCAAAAATACAATTTAAAAAATGAAAAATTGCACATTGCATTTTCACTCTAAAGTAAGTTTGTTATGAAGAAATATAATCCATCTCACCTAGTTAGATGCGTGTTTAAGATATATTTATACTAGTTTTTCTTTTCTCCAATTTTAAATTGTTTTGCTTAACTAATTTGATTTGTTATTTGTTTTCCATTTTTTTTATTCTTGTCTTCAAAGCTAAGTCTTATGTTTAGAATTTTATATATATATATATATATATATATATAATAATTTTATAATTCACTTCTATGGCTTTAAGATGTATTCTCTAAATCTTCAATTCACTTGAATTTATTCTCAAATAAATTTATGCATTTAAAATAAAATAAACATAATTATAATAACAGTTAAACCATACAAACTAAACTAACTTTTACAAACCAAAAAAAAAAAAAAAATTAAATCAAAAAGTATTTTTTACAAAAAATCTAATACTAAATAAAACATAATACTTTCCATGTTGGTAGATCCACTTGTTAGTCACACATTTTTCTTATTTAGCTCAACATGACGCACAATTTCAAGTGATCCACACAAACCATAGTAGATAAAAGGAAGTTAGGGTAATTGAAGTGAATAGAGAGACATTAACATAAGCGACAATCAGGCATACAAACAGGCGATCGTGTGAATCGTGCATTTGACACGCTAAAAAACAAAATACTCTTCACACTCTACTGTAAATCTATGTGAAAAGTACAAGTACTCTACAATATCTCTCATTTTCTTGGCCTTTCAATAAGGGAATCATGCCAGAACAAGCTCTAATACCAAAAAGGAATTTTGAGAAATACACATTGTACATAGATTTCTCAAAACAATTAGTATTACTCAATCATAAAGACCAAATGCATGCCACATAAATAGTGCTTTATGAGATCCAAAAATTTCTAAACTCAGATATTATTGTTGAGAAAATATCTTAACAAGGAAATCTACTCAACAAACCAATCCTACTTATATATTAATGTAAGTATTATTCCAAGTTTGTAAATATGTATTATCATGATGGGTGAAATGCTTTTCTTCTCTTTCTCACTATAAGGATATGTGGTGGATCTTTCATGAAAACATACTTTGTTGTATATATACATTTTCTTTTTAATATATAAATGACATTACAATTTTTTCCTCAATAAAAAATGTATTCTATATAATTTTAATAATTTAAAATTAATATTAAATTTAAAAATTTTGAAGTGAGTAAAAATAATGTATTATAATAATTAAAAATCAAATCATAAAACAAACATCATCCAACAAATCTATATTTTATGCTTGAAAATATGCTCAACAAAAAATAAAAATATCAAATAGTTAGACTATGCTACTAAAATCCATATGCTTTGACTATTTTATGTTTGTGCTTTTTATGTAATCCTTAGTGAAAATTCCATGCAATAAAAGTTAATAAAGACAAAATAACAACCACAGATAATGGGACACTTATTCCAATTTGAATTTTGGGAAAAACATCCTAGCGTGGGTGTTCATTTCAGTTATTATGGATAAGGAAATTAGCAAAGGAAAAGGCTAAGGATTTAGAATGGAAAAATGGAATTTTTGGCACATTTATTTATGAAAATAATGGAAAATAGGAGAAAATAAAGTGAAAGGTCACAAGTTGCATGTGAGGAGGAATATGAAGGAAAATAATGGAAAATGAAGAAAATAGAGGCCTAATTGATAAAAAGGCTTCTGAGGACTAGTTGGTACCTTTTGATAGTTCAGTTTTGGAGCTCTGTCATTATCCTCTCTCTCACTCACTCTTGGACACTAAGAGTTTTCTTGGATCACTATGGCATTAGATTAAGAAAGGCAAAGAACGCAAGAGGAAGGAATGAGCAAGCAAGGGAGAGCAGGATCAAGAAACTACAACATGATTCTTTGTAGGTATCGATTTGCATGTGTGCTTTCCTTGCTAGATTTGGCATGCATGGTATTTCATGTGGTTATTTTCTTTCATGGCATGGATTTTTCTAGGTGTGACAGTGTTTTCAGCCTAGCCTTGCCATTTTCGGATAGCCATGGTATAATGGAGTTCTCAGGTTTTGGTTGAGTTGGATTGTCAGATGGATTTGAAGGTGAGTGAGGTGGATCTTAGAAATGAAGAACACATGGCCTAGTGATCCATAAAATGAACTGTGACTTGCGGTAAAGCTACTAGCCTAGTGACCCCTGAATCGGACTATGGGTTGCGGTAAAGCCAGGTATTTTGTGCCTCAGTGGGCCTAGGAATCGTTGATTGGTTAATGGCAGGATGTACAAAAATCCTAGAAGTGGGTGCTCTCCATCATGCCTATGAATCTCAGGTTAGGATATATAGTAAATCCTGGAGAGTGGGTCTTGGTTTAGGGCCAGTGATCTGGTGTGGATTGTGGTAAAGCCTGAGAGACTGGGAGACGGGAAAATTCCTCACAGTGTAGGTGGATAAATCCGGTGGAATCCATGCTTATTTAGGCTTAGTTTTATGGTGGAGATCATGGTAAAGCTTGTTATTACATGTTTATTTTTTTCACCTAGTGATCCAGGAGGGATTGCGGTAAAGCCTAGTTTCTATTGATGAGGGTGCGGTGGTTTAGCCTCGAAGTGCCCTGGTTGGTATTTTTGGTTTGATTCCCACAATCATGCTTGGAATATGGAATAGGGGTGATTGGATGAAGAGATATTTGGATCAACCAATCTATGGTCGGGTGGAATGTGGTATTCCTATCTCGGGTTGGCTTTTGAATTCATTAATAAGAGGTTTTCTACTTGACATCTTATGTGTAAATGTATTGGTTTATACGTGGATTATATGGCTGATGTATCCTTGATATGTTTGTTTTTATTATGTTGGTTATAAGCACTTATTATGAGTGTGATGATGTATGGCTCTCCTTGTTTTTATTTAATGTATCAACAATGTATCTATGACCTAATATATGGTAATGCAACTAATGATGTAAGGAACAATTACTCTTAGTGATTCTCAGATAATTATGAGATCCCTATGCTCATATATGTTGTTTATACCTGTAGCTTTCATATTTGTGATATGTTTAATGAAATTTCTATCAAGGCTAGTAGGGGTCGAGTCTAGGGCTTTTCATTTTTTTTGCAAATGTATCATTTTTTCACAAATATAATTCATTTATGAACTTATCATTGAGTTATAGGAAGTGACATGGGCTTTGGGCTTGAAAAAGTGGCTCAAATCACGAGGACACTGGCACAAGTCTGTGCAAAAATGCCCCTGGATGCATGAATTCCTATGTTGTTGGAGCATCCAAAGCCACCTAGATGCACACATGCCTATTCTATGGGAGCGTTCGAGGGTAAAATAGTCTAAAATATCAATGGGACCTAGGGGCTAGTTACCTGAGTAGTTGTGATGGTTCTTGGAAGTCTTGTTGTTAATGTGGAAGGTATGCATGATGTGTTTATGTCAATTTCACTTCCTGAAGGTCACCTAGGAGGTTGAATTAGTTCATAGTGACCTCTAATCACATGTTTATCCTGTTTGGTTGGTTACTTGAGTAGATATGGGAGGAGAGTGTTACAAAGTGGTATCATAGCATGGTTCACCCCTTGGAATGGATGGGAAATGTGCGTTGGGCACACATTCATTTTGGTTGCATGTGTGTTAATCATTATTTTGGTATATGTGATTTTTTCATATGCATGGTGTCGGTCATGGTTGTAGTGATGTCTCTTGTGAAAGAGGATGTTGTTGTTGTGAAGTGGGTCATCATGAGTGTATGAACGGTTATGCATTGTTGTGTGTGTTAGTGCTTACTTGTTAACAATGTACATTGGTACGGTTGTTTTTGTCATGCATGAGGTCATGGTATGTGTAGTTGATATGGTCATTCATTAATGACTTGACTCTAGCTAGAATGATGTTTATGTGTTGATACATTTATTTTTTATATGTATATATTTTTTATAATTATGTTTGTACATTTGTTATGTTGATTTGGATGATCTTGCAGATGATGTATCCTCCCTGAATTATCCTAAGATATGTTGGTTTACTATGATTTGGGTTAGTTGACATAACATGCCTTGCAAAAAAGAGATCAAAATGAATAGCAAGATGGAAGAATAAAAACATTATCCCTATGAAAAATATGAGAAACATGGTATTGGGTACTCTTCTGATTTAGCAGACACAGTGAGAAGTTTGAATTAAGGAATAAGGATATGTAAGGAAAACAATGACATGATCATACCAGCACAAGAGAAACAAGCAAAGTTTAATGCAATATTCCTTCATAGTTTTTCAGAATTGCAGCAAAAAGGGACACTTTGGATCATCCATGTGTAGGAGGATAGAACCAATTGGGTATTTGGTAGTAGATCTCATAGTGGACATAGGTCAGATTGAGCAGACACAGTGAGGAGTGGCAGGTTTTTGGATACTTTGGATAGGAGGGGTGATTGACATAGGTATCACTCTAGTTCTAGTTTGGATAGGCATTATGATCATCATGGGTATCATCCTTACAAGAGGAGTGGTATGGGATACTTTCTAGATCAATTTAAGAAATAAAATACACCTACTTTTGATGGAGACTGGAAGAAACTAGAAGATGAAGAGGCTTGGATAGTTGGGATGAAAAATTTATTTTAGTTGCATAATTATACATATAATATGAAGGCTAGAATTGATATATTCATCCTGAAAGGTAAAGAAAACATTAGGTAGGAATATGTGAAGTGGGTCAGGGATTCAAGATAGAGGAATTGAGTTGGCACAAGTTCAAGAGGATTTTCAGGAAGAAATACTTGTCAGAAAGGTATTATGACAATAAGGCTAAAGCATTTTATGAGAAAAATATGGGATCACTGACATACAAAGAGTACAAAACTAAATTCATGGAGTTATTTAGGTATGTGCCATATCTTGAAGATGAGAAGGCTAAATTTCAATGATTTTTTAGTGGTTTTTCATTAGCATTTAGAGATCAGATTGAGTATGATGACCCTCGTTCACTTGAGGAAGAGATTGGGAAGTTGAATCATTCCTATGAATATTCAAAGTGTGAGAATGAATCTCAGCAAGGATGGAAAATGAAAGATAAAGGTAAGGGTAAATGGTATTCAAAAAGAGCAAGGCCTCATAATGCAAAAGAGAAAGAAAATGTAGTGCCACAAAATAAGTTCAATGCAGCTAGACAAGGACATGGGTCACAACAACAACATAAAGGTGATGGAACTAGGTGTTTGGACTGTTAGACATGAAATAAGGAGCATATCAAGAGATATTTTGTGTTTTATTGGGGTCTTAGGACCCAGATATATAGTGCATGGGAGGCACCTACTTTTGGGGATGTTGGGCAGAGCATTCCTCGTATTTACGCAGCTGTGGAAAATAGGAAGGCATATCATCAAGCATATATCATTGATATGGAAAATAATGTTTGTGATCAATGTTTTTCTATTTTGATTGACCCTGGATCTCATTATAGTTATGTTATTATTGAATTGGTGGATAAGTGTGGTTTGAAAAAAGAAGTACATGAAGAATCTTGGTTAGTGGAATTAGCTACAAGTACAAAGAAAAGAGTTCACCATTGGGTAAGATCTTGTGCATTTGAGTTAAATGGTATGCCTACAACAATGCACTTGGAAATATTTCCATTGGGATCATACAATATAATATTGGGTATGTACTACCTATACCTTCACAAGAATACGATGGATTGTTATGGCAATGCCATTAAGTTCTTGGAAGACAATGGGGAGCAGAGAATCTTACAGGGTAAGAAGAAGGAAATATTATTTATGATGGTGACAATTATGTAGGTCAAGTGTAGTTGCAGGAAAGGACGCGTGTTATTTCTAGTGACAAAGGTAAGAAAGTTGAGGATGTAGATGTTTTGAGCAGGTACCCAGTTCTAAAATAGTTTTAGGATGTGTTTCTTATAGATATTTCATATTTTCCACCTCACGGAGAATTAGAATTTTCTATTGAGTTGGTATCAGGGGAAGCACCAACATCAAATGAACCTTATAGAATAAGAAAACCTGAGTTGGTAGAGTTAAATTTTCAGCTTAAAGTGATGCTTTACAAAGGATACATTAGGACAATTGTATTTCCATGGGGTGCACCAATATTGTTTGTAAAGAAGAAGGATGGCACTCTCATGTTGTGCATTGACTATAGGAGGCTAAACAAAGTAACCATCAAGAACATGTATCTATTTCTGAGGATTGATGACTTGTTTGATTATCTGAAGGGAGCTGCAGGGTTATCAAATATTGATTTTAGATCTGATACCATTTAGTACGCATTGAGGAAGAAGACAAATTTTCAAACCAAGTTTGGGAATTATGATTTTTTTGTAGGTCCAATAGGTTTAACTAATAATCCAACTAAATTTATGTGTTTGATGAACAGTATGTTGCGTTGTTATTTGGACAATTTTTTTATTGTGTTCATTGATAACATATTGGTATATTCTAAACATGAGGACGAGCATATTGATAATTTGGAAACAATTTTGATATTGTGAGAGCATCTGTTATATGATAAGCTCAATAAATGAAGTTTCTTTCATAGTAATGTACGTTACTTGGGACATGTTTTTTCCAGGGACGGAATCGTAGTAGATCTAGAAAATATAAAGGCTATCATGGAGTGGGTAGCTCCTAGAAATGTAGATGAGATGATATCCTTCATGGGATTGGTAGGTTATTACAAGAGGTTCATTAGCAAATTCTCAATATTTCTTATCCTATTACTTCAATGCAGAGGAAATTTTATAATTTTGAATGGATAGAGGAGTGTGAGGGCATTATTGAGCAGCTTAAGAAATTGTTGACATATGCTCTAGTGTTAAAGATCACATATCCAGAAAAATATATTTTAGTATGTATCGATGCGTACAAGAGATGACATGGTGGAGTACTTATGAGGGATGGATAGATTGTATGCTATGAGTCATGGAAATTAAATGGACATCAGAAGAAATATCTGACGCATGATCTTGAGCTAGTAGTGATCATCCATGAATTGAAGATATGGGGGCACTATATTCTTGGCATGAGGTATGTATTGATGAGTGATCAAAATTAGTTGAGATACTTGTTTGACCAGCCGAATTTGAATGCAAGGAAAACTAGATGGTTGGACACGATCAATGAGTTTGAATTTGAGATAAGATACATCAAAGGAAAGGAGAACATGATTGAATATGCTCTTAGCAAGAGGATATAGGTAAATCACATAGAATCTATGACCTCCTATGGGAAATATTTATAGGATAGGATATTAAAGGTAGGTCAGCAAGATGGCAGGTATATGGGGATTATGCACAGGTTGCAAGAGAGTACAATTATAGGAACAAGTAGTGGTATAGGTAGTGGTACAATTACAAGTACGTTTAGTGGTACAGGTATTTGTATAGGTACAAGTGTAGGGGTGATATATGTGGATTACCTTCTCACAATAGATGGCTTGGTCAGGTTTAGAGACAAGGTATATGTGCCAAACAGTAGTGAGCTCAAGAAGGTGATCTTAAGGGATTTTCATGCGAAGCCATATTCGGGTCACCCAGGATATCAGAAGACATTGACTACAGTGAAGAGGTTCTGTTATTGATCGAATATAAAGAAGAATGTGGTAGATTTTGTGGCTATATGCTTGGATTTTCAACTAGTTAATGCAGAGTGTAGGGATCCAGGTAGACTACTACATCTGATTACGATTCCAGAGTGGAAATGGGAGGTCATTTACATGGATTTAATCTCATGTTTACCCATGACAACTAGACAACATAGTTTCATCATGGTTTTTGTGGATAGGTTGACAAAGGTTGCACAATTTATTCTAATGAAGACTATGTATTCAGCTAGCAGTGTAGCAGAAGTTCTCATCAGAGATGTGGTCATATTGCATGGTGTTCCAAAGAATATTATTTCATATAGGGATGCGAACTTAAATTCCAAGTTTTGGAAGAAGTTATTTGCAGGTTTGGGCACAAAGTTGGCCTTCAACATAACTTATCATCCATAGACATATGGACAGATAGAGAGGGTTAATAGGATCTTCGACGACATGTTGAGGATGTATGTAATGCATCAGTAGCAGAAGTGGGAAGAGTATATTCCACTAGTAGAGTTAACTTACAACAATGGGTACCAAGAATAATTGAGGATGAGTCCATTTGAGGCATTGTATGGGTGGAGTTGTAACACTCCCATCAATTGTAGTGATTTGGTGAACATGGTGTGTATTGGGACATACATGTTGGAAAAAATGGAACAGGAAATGCAGGTAATCAAGAAGAATATCAAAGTAGCACAAGATATAAAGAAGAGCTATGCAGATTGAATGGGTTGTTTAAGGAGTTTTAGGTTGGGGACCAGGTGTACTTGTGCATCAAGCCCAAGAAGTGCTCCTTACAGATTGGATTATGTGCCAAGTTGGCACCACAATTTTTTGGACCCTTCAGGATTATTGAGAGGATCATACCAGTAGCGTATCGACTTGCACTACCTTCCACGATTAAATTCAATGATGTTTTCATATATCATTTCTTAAGAGGTATGTTAAATATGTTGATCATGTGATTGACTAGTCTATATTGCAGGTGGAGCTAGATGGAGAATGCCACTTGGAGCTTTAGTGTATATTGTAGAGAAAGGTTCTCATGCTCCAAAAATAAGAAATCAAGCAAGTTAAAGTCCAATGGAAGCACTTTGAGCCCAATGAAGCTACATGGGAGATGGCGGATCAGATGTCGGCTATGTGTGCTTCATTGTTTGTCATTTGAGGCAAAGAAATTTAGGTATGATGTTGGTATATGTTTTCGCGTGTGTTTTAGTGTGATGTTTTAATATATGTACATATGTATATTGATCTAGGTGGATATTGGTGGCCACTCACCTATTCCACTTGGACCCCCACCATTGTTTCTTTCAGTTTTTAAGTTTCCCTAATTGTAGCACAATTTACTATTTTTGGGAGTTTTTCGGGTCCTGAAATTTTGGAGCCATTTTGAATCCTAAACGACCATTTTTTGGAAAATCACAGTCAGGAAATGTGATTCTTTCTAACTAGGTATCATGTGTGTCAAATGGAGATCGTATGCCAAAGTTATGACCTTGGGAAATTGATATACCAATTTACCCCAATGAGGCACATTTCTTGGTGTTTCATCTCCTAGGGTTGGGTATTGGGATGTTTAGGGTTTTCCATTGTTTCTTAATAATAAATAGGCCTTCAAGCCTCATTGTAACATAGTTTGGAGGCCTGTAGCCACCATTTCTCTTCTAAGAGATAAGCGACCAATGCCCTAGCTAGTTTATTTCCATTATGTCTGTAAGCATATTTAAGTTATGTGATATTAATGAAATGAAGTCTTATTTCTACTACATATCTGCGTTTATGTGTATTTTTGTATTTTATTGTGTTCCTACAAAATTTTGAATCATATAGGGATATAAATACCACCATGAGATGTGTTATAAATCTCCAATAAGATGTATGGTTGTCATGTCATTATAGTTGTCATGTTGTTAGGGTGTCATGCTTTTAGGTTATCATGTTGGTTTTATTTTCAGCAGGGTGATATTTGTAAATACTGCATCGAGCTATGTTATAAATATGCATGGGAAGTATGATTTCTTTTTAGTGGTTTTGTTGAGCTATATGTGTGGTTGAACTCTAAGGATGGTGTCCCCCAAGAGGGAGGGTTCTGTAACAACCCGGGTGAAAAATCCATGTAATAAAAGTTAATAAAGGGAAAATAATAACCATGGTTGATGGGACATTTATTCCAAGCTGAATGTTAGGAAAAAAATCCTAGTGTTGGTGTTCATTTCAGTTATTATGGCTAACAAAATTGGCAAAGGCTAAGGGTAAGGATTTGGAAAGGAAACATGGAATTTTTGGCACATTTATTTATGGTAATAATGAAAAATAGGAGAAAATGAAGGTGAAAGGTCACGGGTTTCATGTGAGGAGAAAAATGAAGGAAAATATTGGAAAATGAAGAAAAAAGGGCCTTAATTGATAAAAAGGCTTGTGAGGATCAGCTAGTACCTTTTGTTAGTTAAGTTTTGGAGATTTCTCATTATTCTCTCTCTCTCACTCACTCTTGGACACAGATTTTTCTTGGAGAATTTTGGCAGTGTGAAAGAAAGGAAAAGAAGGAAATATGAGGGAAGGAGAAAACGAGGAACATCAGGATCAAGCAACTACAACAAGATTCTTTATAGGTATCAATTTGCATGTGTGATTTCCTTGCTAGATTTGGCATGCATGGTATTGCATATGGTTATTTTGTATAATGACATGGTTTTGTTAGGTGTGATAGTATTTTCAGCCTAGCCTTTCCATTTCTAGATAGCCATGGTGTGATGGGGTTCTCATGTTTTGGTTGAGCTTGATTTCTAGATGGATTCGATGCTGAGTGAGGTGGATCTCCAAAATGAAGAACACATGGCCTACTGATCCCTGAACCAGACTGTGGATCATGGTAAAGCCACTGGCTTAGTGACCCGTGCATCGGACTATGGTTTGCTGTAAATCCATGTATTGTGTGCCTCGATGGGCCTAGGAATCCTCAACTGGCTAATGGTGGGATATATGGTAAATCCTATAGGTGTGTGCTCTCCATCAAGCCTGGGAATATTGAGTTGGGATATGGAGTAAATTCTAGAGAGTGGGTCTTGGTTTAGGGCCTAGTGATCCAGTGTAGATTGTGGTAAATCTTGAGAGATTAGGAGACAAGAAAATTCCTCACAATGTAGGTGGAGATATTAAGTGGAATCCATGCTTCTTTTTGCCTAATGATCTAGTGTATATCATGGTAAATAATTTTATTACATGATTATTGTTTCAACATAGTGATCCAAGATGGATTGTGGTAAATCTTGGTTTTTATTGATGAGGGTGAGGTGGTTTAGCCTCAGGATGCCCTGGTTGGTCCTTACGGTTTGAGTCCCACATTCATGCTTGGAATATGGCATGTGGGTGATTGGCTGAGGAGATATTTGACTCAGCCAATCTATGGTCGAGTGGAACTTGGTAGTCCCATCCCAAGTTGGCTTTTGCACTCATTAATAATAGGTTCTCTCCTTGATATCTTATGTGTAAATGTATTGGTTTATATGTTGATTCCATGGCTGATGTATCCTTGATATTTTTGTTGTTATTATGTTGATTATAAGCACATATTATGACAATGATGATGTCTGGCTCTCCTCATGTTTTGATTTTTAAATGAATGAAAAATGTATCTATGACCTAATAGATGGTAATGCGGTTAATGATGTAAGGGAATAGTGCTTCTTAGTAATTCTTAGATAAGTATGAGACCCATTTCCTAAGATCTATTTTTTATACATGTAGCTTTCATATTTGTGATATGGTTAACGAAATGCTTGTCAAGGCTAGTAGGGGTCGAGTCTAGGCCTTGTCATTGTTTTTACAAATGTATCATTGTTTCAGTTTTATAATTCATTAATGAACTTTTCATTGAGTTCTGGGGAGTGACCCAGGCTCTGGGTGTGAAAAATTGGCTCAAGTCCTAGGGACACTACCACAGATATATGGGAAAAAGTCCCTGGACGTATGCATGCCTATGATGTGGGAGCATCGTGATCCTCCCAAACGCACCCATGCCTATATTGTGGGAGCACCCGGGGGTCAAATAGTCTAAAAATATTAGTGGGACTCAGGGAATAGTTACTTGAGTGGCTGGGATGGTTCTTGGGAGTCTTGTTGCTGATGTGGAAGGTTATTATGATGTGTTTTTGTCAATTACAAGTCGTTACGTTCAGCTAGGAGGTTGAATTAGCTCATATTAGTCTCTTGTCACATGTTTACCCTTGTTGGACGGTTGCTTGGGTAGATATGTGAGGAGGGTGTTATATTTTTCCTCATAATGATGATATAATTCTTCGAGAGATTGTACTTTTTTGTCGTTTAAATTCCACTTTGAATGAATAAATGAATTCAACATCCTCAAAAACCATGTAACTCCTAGACTATAAAAACTGCACAACTCAAACATAAAATTTCAACAAACACTGCAATATTTTAGCCAAAAAATAAGTTAAAAAATGCAAAATAATTCAACTAAATTATTAAAATATATCTATTTCACCAAATCAAACTTTTACTTTTTATTAATTATTTAAATTCCCCATTAATAAATTTAACATCGTATAAATTCCTAAGATACTTAAATTATAAAACCCCATAACCCAAAACATACATAAATTCATTCAAAAACTAATTTTAATTTATTTTTTAACTAATATTGAAATTATATATATATATCATTTACGGAGAAGTCAACAAGTTTATCCGAAAAAATTAGCTATATGTCAATAGTTTCTTTAACAAAATTTCAAAAAATATTTACTATTAAGATATCAATTAAGTATTATTGTGTCGAGGCGCATTCTACAGCCCAGTATGACCCTGATGTGTAAGTATGTTGGAAGCCAAAATAAATAAAAAACTTATTTCTTTTTTAAATAAAATATAAATAATGTCGGCCTTAAAAATAACTTACATAACCATATAAATAAAAAATTAAAAATAAATTTAAACAATATAAATTTAAAATATGAAGAGTTTTATGAACACTCAAAAAAGAGATATAAAACCTATTTTTATATTTACTCCATAAACCTTTTTATATTTACAAAAAATCAAAAAGAAGTTCTATTTAGGTGAAGCCTATGGGCCAAATACCATATTTATAAAAAAGGTATAAAAAAGTAACCTAAATAAATAAAAATATATCAAATAGGAGGAGAAATCAACATCTAATTATATTTGAAGCCTATGGACCAAATACCATGGACCAAATTAATAATAATACCATACAAAAAAAAACATTTAAACCTAACATTAACATTAAAATATTATTATTATTGTTGTTGTTGTTTTTTTGTTGTTGTTGTTGTTGTTGTTATTATTACTAAATATGATATTAATATATTAAAATATTAAAATTGTTATATTTAATAACTTTATTAATACAATATTAAATTTTTTATATTATTATTATTATTATTATTATATCAACTCTAGATATATATGGAAGGGAACATGATAGAGGTGGAGAAAAAAAGGAAGTGACAAGGGAGAGATGAGGGGAGAGGAGGGAGAGATGGAGAGGAAAGAGGGAGAGGAGAGAGAGAGGTAGAGAAGGGTGAGAGAGGGAGAGGGGGACATAAATATGGAAGTGGGAGAGAGAGAGAGAAGGAGAGAGAGAGGGAGAATGCGAAAGGATTGGAGGGTAGAGAGAGAGAGAGAGAGAGAGGAATGATGAGAGGAGGAGAGAGGGAGGGATAGAGAGACAGAGTTGCAGTGGGAGAGAAGAAGAAATCCATAGAGAGTGAGAAGTGTAGAGAGAGGGAGTGACAAGGGAGATATGAAGAGAAAGAGTGTATATTTAGGGGTGAGATAGAGAGACATAGAGAGAGTGATGGAGACAAGGGGGGAGAGAAGGAGAGAGAAGAAGAAAGGGAGTGACATAGTAACATAGTTGGAGAGAGGGATAGAGTGATGGGGGAAGAGAGAGGATTTTAGGGCATAGAGAGAGAGAGAGAGAGAGAGAGGGGGGGGGGGCGTGGGTGAATATAGAGGGAGGGAGGTGATAGAAGGAGAGAGAGGAAGGATAAGAGAGAGGAATTGAGAGAGCGGAAGAGAGTGATGGGGTAATATAGAGAATTGTAGGGGAGAGAGAGAGAGAGAGAGAGAGAAGGAGAGAGAGAGGAAGGAAAAGAGAGGGGACTTGAGAGTGAGGAGGAGAGAGGGACAGATAGAGAGATGGAGTTGGAGGGGGACAAAGGAAGGGATAGAGAGATGGAGCTGGATGGGGAGAGACAAATGCATAGAGACATGAAGTTGAAGGGGGAGAGAGAGATGGATAGAGAGAAGGAGCTGGATGGGGAGAGAGGGAGGGAAGAAGAAATAAATAGAGAGTAACAAGTGGATGGAGAGAGGGAGTGACAAGGGATATATGGAGAGAGAGTGTGTATGTTTGGGTGTGAGATAAAGAGACAAAGAAGAAGATATGAAGAAAATGGGGGAGATAAGGAGAGAGAGAGCCATATAGTGACAGATTTAGAAGGTGAAGAGAGAGAGCGAGAGAGAGAGAGAGAGAGAGAGAGAGAGAGAGAGGTGGGAGAGAAATGAAGGGAAAAAGTGTAGAGATGTAGGGATAGATAGATGGAGTTGGGTAGGGAGAGACGAAGGCATAGAGACATGGAGTTGGAGGGGGAGACAGATATGGATAGAGAGATGGAGTTAGATGGGGAGAGAGGGAGGGAAGAAGAAATACATAGAGGGTAACAAGTGATGGGAGAGAGGGAGTGACAAGGGAGATATGGAGAGAGAGAGTGTGTATTTTTGGGGGTGAGATAAAGAGACAAAGAAGAATAGATGAAGAGAATAGGGGAGAGAAGGAGAGAGAGAGGCATATAGTGACAAATTTATAAGGTGAAGAGAGAGAGAGAGAGAGAGAGAGAGGAAGGGAAAGATTTTTGAGAGGTAGGGAAAGAGAGATGGATATGGAGGGGGAGAGAGAGGGAGTAAGAAGAAATACATAGAGCGTGAAAGTTGGAGAGAGAGAGATAGAGAGGAGTGCTAAGGAATATGGAGGGAGAACGAGAGAGGATAGCAGGAGGGAAGAGAGATAGAAGCGGGAGGGAGGCAGGGAAGGGGAAGAAAGAGAGAGGGAGAGATATGAGGATGGAGTGATATATAGATAGATTGGAGAAAGAGAGTGTATATTTTGGGGTTGATATAGAGAGATAAAGGGATATAGAGATATAGATGGGAGCTGAAGAGAAATAAGAGATAGATGGAGACAGGGAGGGAGGGACAAAGAGATTGATAAATATGGAGTGAGGGAGTGTGTGTATTTGTGGGGGTGAGATAAAGAGACATAAAATGAGAGATGGAGGGACATATAGATATATATGGAGGGGGGAGAGAGGGAAGAATATTTCTTACAATAAATGCATTGATTTCAGTGTAGATGGTGATCTCTAATCCTATTTGATTTCTTGAACTAGATGCATTGATTTTAGTGTATATGTTGGTTTCTAATCCTATTTATCCTATTTTCTTACTTGCACTAGATGCATTGATTTGAGTCTAGATGTTGATTTTTAATCCTATTTGATTACTTGCATTAGATGCATTGATTTTTGTGTAGATGTCGTTTTCTAATCTTATTTGATTTCTTGCATTAGAATTATTGATTTCCTGCATATGATCTGAATTGCATTTTATATTTATACTGTTGTCATGTTCATCAATGGAATACCAAGTTAACTGTTGGGTTTTTGTGTGTTCCGAGCCTCTGGCCGGTCCAGGTGTTTTTGCACTATTCTGCATGCTTTCCCATGTATATGGCTTTTGTTTTCATTATGCTTAGATGGTTATCGTGTACTGTTTAGTTTCAAAAACGAAACTCCTTTACTCCTGCACAGTTATTTTTTTTCCATCAATTAAGGTTACCCCAAAAGGAAATCTTTTATATATAGTTTAAGTGACCGGACCACCTTCATTTCTTGTCCTAGTATATTTAGTTATGAGGAATGATGTGTTGTGGGTTGAGGTTCCACCTCATACCCATAATCGACTTCACTCTTCTATAATTTGAAATGACAGAGTTTTGAAAGCCAACTATATGTCTTGAATTTTTACGGTTAAATTGTTTGCTCCGTACTTATTATTCCTTTAATTTCTAGTCTTTTTTTCATAACTTTTATAGATTTTAATCCATGCAATGTAGTTCTCCAAGCAATGTGACTTTCTAAAGCAAAATACTACTTTTCTATTTAAATAACACAATTACTGTTGAATTAATATAACACAGTTACTTATGTAATTATATAGCACTGTTACCATAATATTTACTCTATTATTTTCACATTTAACGAACTTAGAATCACACTATAAGTTCCACTTATAATTTACAGAACCTATAAATAACTTACTTAAATCATAAAGGAATACAAAATCCAATTCTTTTTCAACATTTGTCTTTCATAAAATTGTTGTCCTTGACTCTAACTAAGCACATACCTTTATATACACTTAATAAAATCATTCCTATTTTTAACTTACTGGAAGGCACAGATACTTATATGTATGTGCAATTCGTTGCTGATGTCCACCCAACATTCAAGAGAAACGATTACGTCCTTCTCTTTCCCCCATGCTCCACACCTGAGAGGTACAGGTTGATAGTATTTTTCTGTTGTGACCTGAAGACTCTAAGTCCAGTCAATACCAAGAATTCTCAGAAACACTGAGTGGTTTCCACTAGTCTCTACCAGCTCAGCAAATTCCTCACTTTCTTCCTTAGTTTATGAACATAACCCTTCAAACCTATTTTTTGAGTGCAAGACATGAGGAAAGGTTTCCACCTAGATGGATCAAATCTCAGGGATCTAGGTTGGAGAGAGATCAAATCTTAGGTTTGATTTCAGTGTAAGCACAAAAAATTATTAACAATGTAGAACGATTTTTGTGTTATAGTAATTAAAACTAATAATATTGGAGAGAAATAGAGACAAGGTATGATGTTTACTACAATAGCTCAAGCTAAATATTTAAATCATTTGTGATTTGATGATTTCTCCTGTATTTTTCATGTAATCGATATGGAAAGATGACAAAACTAACAAGGGTGAGAATAAGAATAGTAGAACAAAATAGTTTGAGATTGATCACAATGAAGGCTATTTGTAATTGACTACATTCTTATTATTCATATTTTCTATCATTCAATATTATTACATTGTCACTTTGCATTCAAAAATTTTGTTTCATCATTTTTCATCATTAAAGTTATTTTACAATATTTATCATCTCAACAAACTGAGGTAACTAAGAAAATTTAAAATTAAAATGAATTGATAAATATCAAACATATTTAACATATTTAAAATGGTAATATTAATATTAGATGTATTTACACATTATTGATATAATTAATTGTATGTTCATAATATTATCGATAGTTTTTCCTTGGTTGCACACGACTGAAACCAACCTAGATCCATCTTAACTATGGATCTATCAAGCGAAGAGAGGGATCAAATATCTTGAGGTGCGAACCTTTTCTCAAGTTTTTCACTCAAAAAAGTGGTTTTCACCTCGAGAGATTTGATCCCTCTTGACGCTTGATAAATCCGTAGTTAAGATAGATCTAGACTTGTTTTTATTAAAAAATATAAACTGAAATAATAATAAAAAAAATTTATAATTTTTTATAATTTTTTCAAAGATAATTTTTTTTTCCTTTTTCTCAATAGATTTTCTAATTATTTTATCTTAAACCTAATAAAAATCTGAAAATTTCCAAATTTTAATTTATTAATTTTCTTAAAATACTAAATTCATTTTATATTTAAAAAAATAAATTATATAATAAAATGTTATTATGTCACCACAAATCGAATGGAAATAAAAAAAATAGGAAATCACTTCTATATTGATGAGTGTTTTTTATTTTATACTTGAATGTGTGAAACTCCATTTTCATTTTTGAATTTGAGTACATTTGTGATTCGATATTTTATTATTTGATATAAGTTAGTTCAGTGGACATTTCAACGGCATATTACTCTACGGACAAATGTGTCTGTTGACGACATTTGTCGTCTAGACACCGCTGGCCTATCAATTTAAATACTTTTTAATTTGATGGTGACATTTCAGTTTCACTCCAGATGGAAAGTTGAAGTTGATGGTTTATTCTTTCCCTTCACCTTTATTGGGTCATGATGTTTGCATATCTATCTCCATTGCTCGAAAGTATACCGATAGAGCATTCAATGAATCAAAGAGATGCGGTTCAAAGGGATGAGATTGGTCCAATACACAAGCTAATTATAATTGGTATTCAAAATATATTATTTAGTGTCAAAGCATAGGTATTAGTCCATTAGAACTAAGTTACAACTCATTCACAAAAGGGTTACCCTCTACTTGCACATTACTCCCAATTTAAGGCTTTCCAGGTTCTCAAAGAGATAAATACGAAAATAGATGCCCTAGAAAGTCAAGCAACAAGGAACCCCTCTAAAATATTGTGGGTTAGCAGTGCCACTCATTCCACAATGGTTCCATGAATAGTGAAGGGATGACACATGGTGATTGTTGGTCGTACAGGTTGTCTCGATCAATGAAAAGTAGTATAAGGGGCTGGTGCATGGAGTGATTGCTCACCTCCATGGAAACATTAAATACTTTGTTACATTGTCTCCCTTCATTTGTGCGAACAATATGGAACATTACACTTTGTAGTCTTGCCATAGTAGGTGAGTTAATTATGCATGGGAATTTTTGAGCTATAAGCATTGTGAGCAAGTGAATTTATGATTTCAATATGGAGTCTATTGGGGTGATGTGGTTCATAGATGTATGCTTGTGATAATTTTTTGGTTCACATGGATTGATAGTCAAATTAAATTGGTTTCGGCTCAAGGATAGTTTTCTAGATCTACTCCTAGTCTACTTATGTGCATTGACACTGAGTGATGTTATCTAAGAAATTAAAAGAAATGTGTTACTACCAATCCAAATCATTAGTTAGAATAAGTATAAGATAGAGGACAAGGGAGTGCACGTATGCACTATGAAAGGAATGACAACTCATTATGGGAATAATAAAAGGTAGGAATTAGCATAGGATGCAAAGATTTGGGAGCTTCAGGAGTAGTTCATGTTTGGAGATCATGGTTGAGAAAAAGATATTGATTCAGAAACAAAACAACTAAATCAATAGATTAAAAAGAAAGCATGAGGAACTTTAGCTGAAAGAATATTATTCCTCCATGTTACCATCTCCTTTGGCATCTTCAACTAATTCAGCCTGCTCACACCTTGTGGCACAATTTGACCTAAACATTCCATCCTCCTTAAATATTTTTTTTATATAGAAAAAGTGTTGTTTGGTAGCAATGTAACTAGATAATTGTTATGAATGTCAATTGTTGTAAATATGGAAATGTCTTTTATAGGAAATATACATACAAACCTCCATGGAAATTTTACTTTTTAAACTGGCCTAAAAAGAATCCAAAAGAGTATCTTCTTCCAAACTATTTAGATGGATATTTCAATTATAACCACATATATTTTATACAACTTTTTACTAAATGTTAATTTTTTAATAATTACATAAGCAACTTTAATATTATATAATATAAAATAAAATAATAATAATAAATTATTTGTGTAAATATTTAAAAAATAAATAGAAATCATAGTTATCAAGAAAATATATATATAAGTTTTCTCATATTTTAAATGTGAAATACACATATTTCAGTTTTTAAAAAATTACATAAACAGTAAGATTCAATATCACTATTAAAAATATTATTATAAATTCAACATATTATACATATAAGAATTAAACTAATAAAAAAATAATAACATTTCTACCAACTACCTAAATTAAACACAATTAACACATCAACTTATTTTCATACCTATCCTGTTTATAATATTCTTTCTTCATAATTTTATACATGGTGCAACTATTTCCGCCGTTGACTTTTCTTACATGATGTAACTACGTCCTTTGTTGACTTTTTTTTACATTATATAACTATCGTAATCTGTATTTTCAACTTTTTTCTCCACTTTTTACGTTTCACATGGGTTCAAGAAATAATTTATTAGTTTGGTTTTGAAATTTGGAGGTTCTCAACCAACTACATTTAGGGTTTCAATCAAAGATTTTAGAGTTCACGTAAAGCTTAGCTTTTCTTTTCTTTTTTAATTATCAGACTTTCGTTTTTTCTAATCAAAAATTTTTTTATAGTGTAAAGATACACAAAAGGAAATAAATATTATATAAAAAAATATTTTGAATTTTTTTTAAACTTTATTTTCAATTTTTCAAACACTACAAAATTTCAAAATGATATATAAATATATTAAAAAAATCAAAATATTTATATTATATTTAATATCTTTTATATTTATATATATATAGACTATACTTAATATATATATATATATATATATATATATATATATATATATATATATATATATATATTATACTTAATATCTTTTATATATATAAACAAAATTAACATAGGAAAGAACACAATTAAAAGACCAAAAACACATACATAAACCAACTTACACATTTAAAAAAAAAAAATTTAATTAATATCTTTGTGCATTTTAAAAATATTTTTCTCCCCGGATGCGGGTGCTATGGGAAGCGGGAGGACTGACAGGACGCTGGGCGAAAGGACGGGAGGCCACCTGCCTACCCTCTTATAACCCTCAAGCCCACCTGCTATCATTTATTTCCCGGATAGTTTTTCTTTATGACCCGGATATGGAGTCGATCTTCTTCATTGCGCCTGGTCCTCGAGGCCACCTCGAACGCTGTTATCGTGCTATGTATTCGACCGCCATGGTTTGTCATTCAATGCAGTTCTGGTTTGCAGTTTCGATTTGCAGTTTGGGGTGGCTATTTATCATGGAGCCGTCCGCCCCCTCGCCTCTGTCAACGAGCTGCAATCCTGCTCTGGACAAGGCCTCTGTTCGCACCTTCACCGGGTTGCGCTGCTGCAACACTTGCTGTCTGGTGCTTGCAGAGAATTCCCACATTTCCGTCACAGGCTCTTGTGATTCTGCCACTGCAACTCGCGGCCCGTCTTCTGCAAGGTTCTCCACTGAATCTCACTGGTTTTCTAGCTCCCTCTCCGCAGCGAACATGCCCAGAGTCAGACAGAGGATGCGACCCCATCGAGGCTCCTCCTCGCGGGCTTCCAGAAGGCACTCGCCTTCCCCCACTTCCTCTCCGTCCAACTCCTCCGCGACTTCGGACAGCTTGCCCCGTCTCCTTCATGGGAGACTGCTTCGCTCAGGTCGTCGTCTGGATTCACCCTCTGGTGATGCACTTCCAGCTCAATCTCACACGGCGCTCTTCTCCTTTGACTGCGCCCTTGATAAACCCCGGGTCACCGTCGCCATCTCAGTCGTATTCCTGGAGGAGCCAAAGCCGGAGTCTCCGCCTGTTCCGCCTGCTCAAGATGAGTGCGCAATTAAGGACGAGAAGCAACAGGATCCACCCTCTGAGCACGGGACTTCTTTGCAGGTCGAAGCTGAGGCCATTCTGGGTCAAGACGCTGCGCCTCCACCAACTGATCATGCACAGGGCATTCAGGACGACTTCGGGTGCGCCATTGAAGAAATCGAGCCGGATGAGTAGATCTCTGCACACTCTGAGTGTTTGCATAAGCGTTTTGCTAGTTCTTCATGTTTCTTTTTCATTTCATGAGATGATGGGGCGCGTTAGTGTTAATGTTATTGTATCGGTGTTTAGTGTCATGTCATGCACTCTGTGTCAATGTCTGGACGCAGAAGCATTATTATTTTGTTTGGTGACAATGTCTGGACTTATCAGTGCGATCCCTTGCGGGGGATTTCCTCAGTTTCTGGTTCTCTTGGCTGGTTTCCCTCTCGCAGGGCAGCCTCTTTTTCAGTACTGGTCTGTTAATATGCCTCCCCGAAGGCTCTGCTATGGCCACGGCCAATTGTACATTATTTCTCCTTAATTAATAGATTACCCTAACTTAGAAAAAAAAATATATATATTTTTCTACATTTCAAAAAATTATTTAGTGCACCATTTTACATTATACAGTGTTAAATAAAAGATCAGACATAAATATTTAAATTTTAAATAAATAAAACAAATACACTTTAACATAAAATATACAATATACAGAGCAAATGAATAATCTACATATACACATGGTCAAATCATTAAAAATATGACAAATAAGTAATAAATAAAGATACATAAATCTCATCCAAATATAATATACATAAAAATGTAAATAAATAAATATAAGATACAAATTTTTATATGAGTGGAACCCTTGAAATTTCACTTAAACATGAAAAAAAAATCTCAAAAATAGATTTTTGTGATATTGTGTTGTTATAGAACAAACTTTCTAAAGGAACATATAGGTATTATTGTTTTGTTTGTTTACTTTCAAAGATTTCTGGCAAAACTGGAGATCTAAATCCCTCCCATTGTTCTATGATACATATTAATTAATAATTCTTGTATACATAGATATACCTACCTATGGGCCACTTCAAAGAGCCAGAATGTTTCTCATTATAGGTTGTCTTTGTATATATAACCAGATTCCATATAAAACTATATACATGATGTTATTTTGAAGCTTAGGGTACATTTCAATGGCAAGTGAAGGTGTGAATCCATTCTAAAACAAGAAACTTTTCTTCTTATGAGATATGTCCAAATAATATGCTTCTATGTGAAAAGAGTTTCTTAGTAGAATTTTTTTTTGTAAATTTAATAGTTCCTTACCATTTTCTATTTATCAAAAAGAGAGGGTAGGTTGCAACATATACATATTCGGTGGCTTCAACATGCCCGAAGGAAACCAGGTTTTTTGGCCACCTTAAAGCATTAAATGCCATCCAAAATTGAAATTGTTTCTTTTTTCTACTAGTCGCTATGTCCATTTTACTGTTTGAAATGAAGTCTATTTGAAAACATAAAACATAAAAGCTATCCGCAAAAATCATAAAACTTAGAGCACGATACGTTAATCATCTGAAGAGTCAATCGGTGCTGGATATTTTTCTCTTGAGTCAGGCATGTCGACTTGCTGCATCTGTTGAAGCTACCTTTCGATTCTGCCAATTCGAGTTGTTGCATGGTACTGTGAAACCCTGATATCTTGGATTTATTTTTTAATTTCCTGAAGTATTGAGATCACTTTGGGACTTCCATCACTTGGCTGTAAGATTTGCAGTGCTTTTTCCAGCACGCATTTTAGAGTCCAATATGTGTGGATGGATTGATGAAAGAGAGAGAGACGTCCTCTGGTATTCCTAGGATCAAATACAAAATCCATGTTTTCCTCCTGGACCTCTATATCTTCTTCATTAATGTTACTTTCTCTCTCCCATCCCTGAATTACATTTCGAATCTGTGGAGGATTACCAATAGAGTAAACTTCCAAGAGATTATCCATTATCTCTTTCTTTGTCTTTCTGCCTTGCTTACTTGGATTGGCCATGTTATTTGAAAGCTTATGCTTTCCTTTATCCCTGGGCTGATGATTTGCAGATTGCCTTTTCACCATTGTCATAATCAGGCTGAGATCAAACAGCTGCTGAACTAAACCTGTAGATATTGGCAGAGGGCCTGTAGAAGGTTGTAAATTAGTTACTGAGAACCCAAGAAATGCAATGGTTCTTTCCGCCACAATGAAGTAAACCAAGGAGATATGTATGCATATCATTTTATAGAGACAGAGATAGGCTGACAAATACTACGAGTATAAAACTTCCTATCTACCTTATCGCAAACAGTATTTACCCACTCGACTTGAAGGAAAACGGACAGGTTGACAAATACAACTAACCAAATCTATCAGTACGAGTATAAAACTTCCTATCTACCTTACCGCAGACAATATTTACCCATTTGATTTGAAGGAAAACAAAATTAGGATATTCACTGACCCAGAATAACGGGTTTTAAAACCTTGACAGATGCCTTTCATTTTGTCATGGCGTTCCATATAGGAGACTTCATAGTAGAATTACCTGAATCCTCTAGTTTTATTCCTTTAATTAAATTTATTAATTTTAAAACATATTATATGAACAAGTATCAATAAAGTGAGTTATGATTTTTTGGACATGTGGTATTAATAAGGCACAATAGTAGCCCATAATATTGTAACAAAGCCTATTTATATATTGATAATATACATGATTAAAAATCTGACTTCATATATATGTTTAACTAATATATTATTATTTTTTATATTAAAAAATACATATTTTTAATTGTTATTAATTCATTTACTAACTATCAAAAAATTTAATTTATATAACTAAGCTATACGATAAAGTATAATATGTGTATATGTAACTAAATTATTATATATATATATGAAAAAATATAATATTTTTATATACAAACTAAGCTTATATATATATATTAAAAAAATTTAAGTAAAAATTATATTTTAAATAACGAGGCAAGAACAACATATCTTTATTGACAAGAACTCTCTGAATTACAAAGTTTCCACAGTTCATGGTAATTATTTTCCTCGCCTTAGAATTTGTATTGCATAAATGACTGAGTTACTCGGCCTTCTTTGGCCGTGGATGCGCAGGTTTGGTAAATTTAATGGTAAGTGATACTCCTTGGTAAATTTTACGGTAAGTGGTATTGATGATAAGGGAAATCGTTTTGATACACTTGCGGCTTGAGTACGTGGGAGATCCATTGAGCGTTACATCCAGCATCGAGCAGGAGAACATTGTTCAGATTTTATCACGAACAACATATTTCAAGAGTGTTACTAAGATAAACTTCATAATAGAAAAGCTTTGCGCTTAATTATGTTATATTATATTAGAGTGTGGATTAAAATGAAATATTAAATAAATTATATAAAATATATATAAATATAATGTCAAATTTTTTCATCATAACTAGAAAATGTAATTTTCTTTGATAATGTGTTTGATAGAGGATAGGGGTGTTTATGGGTAGGTACTTCCACTACCACACCATCCATTAATAACACATGGAATTATGTCTTTTTAGTTACATTCATCACCCATCACCCTTATCGATGAGTTGATGTTAGAGCTCATGGTTGGTCATTTCATTGCAAGGTATTAGGTTAAATGCCTATTTCAAGTGGAGGTGAGGATCACCCATGCCCCACACGATGGAATATTCATGGTTGTCAAATGGCTTTTTCATAGTTTCTTAGAGAATGAAAAAAGGTCACTTCAAGTGACAAAGGGAGAAAATTGTGTTTCATGGTCGTAGGCGGCATGCTAGGGGTGATCTCCCGACAAGCAATGCCACTCACACGATGAGATTATAATTCTTCAAGGCACAAGAATTATACTACCACGACACCTCCTAGTAGGTATTGACCCCATGGTATATTTAGTCAGGTTTCTTAGATATTTTTTAGCTCACTTGTTCTTTGCTTTAGTGTGGAGGCTCTCTCTCAGTCAAGTTCTCTCTAGATTTCCTCTTCGAGGAGCTCTACATCTCCTAGCCTTTTCATCTTCTATTCCCTCTTCCCTTGATCATTTTTGGCGGGATTTTAGTGGATTTTTTCTTTTCTCAATTTTCCTTCCTTCCAAATTGCCACCTTTGGTTGGTTCTCACCCCCAAGAATCCCCTAGTTACCTACTTCATCTCTCCTCTGCTTACGTTCTCACCTTAGCCCTCTAACGCCATCTCTCTCTACCCTTTGTTATCCATAATCAACTCCTATCATTACCCTTTTCCTACCTATTGATAGCCATATGACTTGCTAAAAGCCATGAGTTTGAAGAGGAGTGGGTATTCATTAAGCACAATAGACCTCATAGAGCTCAAAAGCCCAGTCCATCTAGCAAGCTCTACTTGTTGGCATGTTGGTGTTTCCAATGATGTCACCTGATGTATGTCATGAATATATGAGTCATATCCCATGTATATAGTCCTAGATGTGTCTTTCATATGGTTTCCATGATGTCATATTGTTTTTGGAAGGTTGTCATGATGTATTAAGCTCACTCTTGGAGCTGAGCTATGAAGTTGATGCCTTTTGATTCATGCACTGTAACTATGAGTTTATTATTGTAGAGAGTCCCTCTAAGTTATATACATGTTTCCATGATGTAAAGTTGTGTGTGGAAGGCTGTCATATTGGCCTAAACATTCTCTTGAAGCTAAGCCTCAAGTTTGATGCAGGGTTGATGTCAATTGATGCAAGGCTCTACCTCAGTTGCTTGGAGTGAGAGCTACATAGAGTGGTTGTAGAATCTGAGTTGTTGGGAGCCCAATGGAAAGGATGTGGCTTTGGATTTAGGGGGTTAGTTATCATCCCTACAGTAGTGGCCTAAACATGAATTCCTCTAGATTATGTCTGCACCTCATGTGTTTTTAAGTGTTTTTCTGATGGTTTTGTCGATATTTTCCATGTAAAGGTAAAAAAAGGTCAAGAAACTGGTAGAAAGTGATTCAAATTGAAAATATCTCTCATAGAATGAAGATAGTGGTAGATCAAGTCAAGGAGAAAATATCAATGATCCAAATCAATTCTATGGTATGAAAAGATTTGTTGTGTCCTCCATCACCTAATACATTTAATGAGTTAACTATATAAAAAAAAATTACACATAGGAGAAAACAAGTTTTGAAGGGGGGAGCATGGGAATTTTTTTTGGAGGAAACAAGTTGCATTGTTTTCATTTGAGAAATCCAAGTGTTGATTGAAAGCTAAATTTTGTGGTGGGGATTTTGTAGTAGGGAGGATAGATAGGTCTTAGATACAACAAAGATACCTTTCGAGTTTGGTCCAATGAAATTAGGTGATAGTACCTATAGAATTATTATGTTAGTATAGGATATTGATATTAGTATGTTAGTATAGGATATTGATATTAGTAGTAGTAGAGGCTGAATGATGGTGGAAAAATAGCTTAAAACTGTGTGATTTGTTTGGAATAAACTAGACTCAATACCATATTGTAATGAGAGTCGCACATTGTATTTGGAAGCAAGTGCATATGTTATGTTTTGATTTTATGTATTGGTCCTTGAAGGGTTGAGATTGTATATGGTATCTCCATGAGATGGAAAGTGTTCTATGTACCCATATCTATAACTTGAAAGGGTCATGTTGTTGTAAGACCTAGAAAAGCATGTATACCCCTTTATGATATATTCATTGGTCACTTGATAGCTTGTCTAGTTTAGTTCAATAACCTCTGTGAGGGAGTTCTTTAACACTAAAAGGAGTGGGACATGTGTTGGTAGGACGCTCTATGAATAGACCATATGTCAGTTGTAGACTCTCGAAAGTGAACCTTTACATTTAAAGGGGAGTTCATTAATAAATTGACTGAATCATGTACATGAAGGGACATCCTACTAGACCAATGATTACAATGGTTAGGCACCCATGCACGAATGATCAATGTAAGAATTGAAAGCACCAAATTGGACCATAGGTCGACTTTGTTTATTAGGAGGTTCTTGAGTTTGTAGTGAGGCATATGTTACAAAGAATATGTAGATGAAGTTTAAGATATGTAGTTGTTAAGGGGGAGTGTTAAAGTATGTAATTCCTAATTGTCCTAGCTATGATAATGTTTATGGATTATTGATATTATTGGTCATATTATCCTAATGATGAACCACACTGGTTGGTATTTAAATTGGTTAACTGATCAGATTTCTCATCTTGTCCTGATGCTGAACCACACTGACAGTTTCGAAACGCGTCGACAAAATATTCTTGAATGTGATTATCATCTAATTTTTTTTAATACAAGATCTACTCTTCCACATAACAATATAGATAGTAGAAAGAGAAAAAAACACTCTAAATCACCCCCTACTGGGAAGTTTTTTATGTTTTAATTACATATATAAAAAAGAAATTCACCTCTATTTCAAAATTAGTAACCTAGACATGGTATTCTAAAAATAATTCCAAACATTTTCTTTACATCATACTTTTGATACAACTTTCAATCACCACACCCAATGATTAAATCGAGATATTCTTTAATGCGAATGACACTCAGAAAATCTACTAATCTGTGTCAATCTTATCTGAATTTTGTAATCACTTGTAAAAGCATATGAGCGGATGCAGTTTACACAGTCAATTTTAAAAGCCATTGTACACGTAGTGGACATGAAAAGAACCTTAATAATTTTTTATTAATTTTCGTTCGAATTTAATTATTTGGGAATCAATCCGGAATCTGTTCAGATCATACTTTTGATGAAGGATGGAGATATTGTGGTCGGTAGAATGGCAAGTCAATGTTAAGAAGTCAAATAATTTTGGATTTCATTATGTATTCTTTATGTCAATAGTGGGGGCCGTGTCTTTTGGAAATCTCGACCTTTCCATATCTTAGTGAAAGTTTGGAAGGAAGCCCCACTAATATTGGAGTAGGTAGAATGGCAAGTCAATTATAAGAAGTCAAACAATTTGGGATTTCATTATGTATTCTTTATGTGTAAAGTGTGCGGAGTGTCTTTTAGAAGCCCCACTCCTCACCTCCCCAAATCCTATGGAAAACCTATGCCATGGTGAGATTGGCCCTTTGGATTTCATCAAGATGATAGTTTAAAGTCAGCTAAAAAAAAAGCATGAGTGCTCGAGGAAATTGATGTCATAATGACGATATCTGTCAAAAATTTACTTTTAAGCATTGAATTGTGTTTTCGAGTGAATGGTTTTTTCATAAGCATATGAAACCTTTCAAAACATAATCAAAGTTCATCCTCACAAAAAGTTTATACGACGAGGGCAGCTTTCTAAACAAGTTAATGAAACCGTATTTGTTTGAATAATTATACACATAATTGAGTTTAGTTGATTTTTTTGGGTTTGTTTGTGTGGTTTTTTTGCTCTATTTTATTTGTATATGTGTTAATTTATTGTATTTTTGTAATTTTAATTATTTGAGATGGATTTATTCAATGCAATTTTTTTTAAGTGTAAAATATGATATTTTTTTTTCAAGTGTAAAACTTGAGGAAACGTTTGTACTTCAGGAGATTTGATGTCTCTCAATATTTATAGATTTAGGGTTTAAATGGATATAGATTGGTTATAATTGTTCATAACACACAAAATTTGTTGAACATCTAATTATTCTAATAATTTTAGTTATGCTAAATATGTTTAAGATTCATTTCATCATTTTAATTTTAAATTCACTTGAGCATCTCAATTTTTTGAGATAATAAAAATTGCTAATAACTTAAATAATGAAAATTATTGAGATAACAAAATATAGTCAAGAATATTCATTGTAATCAATCTCAATAGTTCCTTATTTTTTTTTTAAATAATCATTAGAATATAATATAATATAATATTTTGTTTATTTTTTCCATCATATATATATAATTTTTAATCTTATTTCTTATATATATTAATTTATTTCATTTTTAATCTTAATTAAAGATTTTTCAATGTTTATTGTAAAGTATATTGTAATTATTTTTTCCCTGAAATTGTTTAAACTTCTCATTATTTATTTTTAAATAAAATACTTTTCTTATAACTTTATAATTTTTTTGAAATATATCAATATTGAATTAAATAGTTAATAATTATATAAATATTAAAAAACAGTATTTTGATATTTTAAATTAAAACATGTAAACGAGTAATTTTATTTATTTTAAAATGTATTTATCAAATTTTAAAAATTAATTAAAAAATGTAAAATGTAAAATTATATTATAAATCCAATTAACACTTAGGTTTATATTTCTACTTATTTTAAATAGTTTATTATATTAGGCAGGTTATATCACAATCCCTCTATTTGACAGTTATTTGTTTTCATTTGACGAAAAAAGTTTACATATTTTCTATAATTTAACATTGCATATTCAATTTATTTTTAATAATATTTTAATTTATTTATATACAATCTAAATGACCAGACTCTTAGTGTGAGGCCATGACAAGTTATTTAATGATATTGTAGTTGATCGATTCAACTTTATATTATCAAGTTAGATTCTTAGTGTGAGGCCATGACAAGTTATTTAATGATATTGTAGTTGATCGATTCAACTTTATATTATCAAGTTAGATGTGAGCTTTACCAGAAGTAGACACTCACATGCTTTTGTACTACTTTTCATAAGGCAAGAATAAAGATAGTTGTCATTTCCATTGAGAGTGAATGCTATTTTTCAAAAGATGTGATGGTTGGAAATTCTTAATGGTCATGCATTAAGCCATTCATTGGCTTAGTGCATGGCCATGGTGATGTATGCAATAGATGGAGCCCATACATTTCTCCAATGAATTTGGTTAATCTTCCCTGTCTTCCCCCTCAAGTGATTTCTGACGGACATGACTTGCCAGTGTTCGAGGGACAGTGGAGGTTGTATCAATTAAAGGGAGTTACAATCGATTTTTTACTCGTAGTTACCATTTCAGCTCCTACGTCTTACTCGCTCTCCTTGACTCGCATAACTATCGAGCGAGAGCAGTAGCATAGCCTGTTAAGTGGAGAGCTAGAGCCGAGCATACGCTGATAAAAAAATTCCCAAGTATGCTCACTTGTTTTTTTTTACTAAATCAACTTATTTGTTGTGTTATTCAAACCGTAATTGCACAACGTAACTTGATACAACTCCAGATGCACTTTCTTCTTTACAGTTTGGAGTGGATTCTTCATCCAATTTTAGATCAGAGGAGTTGGTGTTGTCTATGGAGTTGGTGTTTCAAATAGTCCTATTCACTAATGCCGAAGTCAACATTTAAGAATTCTTGGGACTTCGAGGTACGATATCCTCTCCGATTAAATTTGATTGTACTCTTAATACATAACCACTGTACATGAGCTACATCGGTATATGTTTATAGTTATTTTGACAGGGAAAACCTACTCTCCCTGAGATTGATGACGGGTGGAAGGTTCAAATTTATTTGAATTTATGGTTTTATGGCATCATAAAAGATTTCGATTTGGCTTCAGTCTTAATTTTCAATTCTCCTCTCCGTTGGAGGCCTTTTGTTTGGCTCCATCTATTCTTTCCTAGACTGTGGATCTATTACTCTCATCACCACGTGATCACTATTCTAGAATATTGAGTCCGACAGCTTTGATTAAACTAGTTTGGTATACAGGCAGGAGCCAACCCCGCTCTTCAGCATAGTAAGAACGATACGACTTCCAAACACTGCATACGACTTTATTTACGAGGTTCATTATTGATTTTCACCGTTTGTTAAAATACATTTTCATACTTATTTACTACGCTGGTCTAGCCAGCAGCACGACATTCATGTTGCACTCTCATGGCGAAGAAATTTTTGGTACGCTGTGAACCCAATTCGACGCCACTCCATGTAATTTACGTGACATCTCATATTTATTTTACCCTTCTTAAAGTCTGGTTGCAATTTGCTCTGCGGAAATTACGCATCTCTGGTTTTGTTTCCGAGTTATAAGATTTACACTACCGCCATCTGACTGTAGTTGTCAATTTGTAAATTGAGTGATTATCTCTATGCTGAAATATTGAAATTCTTCTATTCCCCTGTGGGGTTAGCAATTCTCATTTTTATAATCTGGGTTATACCTTTGTCATTCATTTTTCTTTTGATGGAAATTCCTTATGAACCTATGAGACCTTGGAATCGTTCGCATATTTCTCCTTTCTGTGTTCAATCCACAATTCTCGAGGTAGTTGTTTTTAATTCGGTATTTACATAAGAGCCTTTCTCTTTGGTTTAATTTATACTTGGCATTCCCTGTAGAATGTATCTTCTAACAACGTTATTTAAAACACAGATGGACATCCGGAACTTTTTCCTCTCGTCCTTTGTTCATCCGCAGGAAATTATGTACGAAATATAGGTAATTGATATTTAGTACTTTCTATTTTAATCTGGTTTCTTGTTTACTGCTCTATGCATTTGAGTAGCGGGTTTATTACTCAGTCCTACCCCTGATTTAGTTTAGTTCAACAGGTATTTTTTTTTTTAAATCACTTTTGTGATTTTTACGGTAGTAGAGTTCTCCTGACCCTGCAAAGAAATCTCATCTTATCGTTTCGTTTGGAATACCACTTATTCGTGCAATCTAGTATTCCATGCAGTTCAATGTAGATGTTGTATGTTCCTCTTTTTTTTCTATCACAAATAGAAATTATAGTTATAATGATATAAAATTACTTTTTTCATATGTGAAATACACATATTTCAATTCTTAAAAAATTACATAAACAATAACACTCAATATCATTATTAAAAATATTACTATAAATTCAACATATTATCCATATAAGGATTAAACTAATAAAAAAATAATAACATTTCTACCACCCACCTAAATTAAACACAATTAACACATCCACTTATTTTTTTATAATATTGTTTCTTCATAATTTTATACATGGTGTAACTATTTCCGTTATTGACTTTTATTACCTGATGTAACTATGTCCTTTGTTGACCTTTTTTTTACATGATGTAACTATCGTAATCTTATTTTCAACCTTCTTCTCCACTTTTTACGTTCCATATGTGTTCAAGAAATAATTTATTGGTTTGGTTTTGAAATTTGGAGGTTCTTAACCAACTACATTTAGGTTTTCAATCAAAGATTTTAGAGTTCACGTAAAGCGCTTTTTTTCCTTTTTTTTTAAATTATCAGACTTTCGTTTTTCCTAATCAAAATATTTTCATATATATGCATTTGTTTATAAAAGTGTAAAAACACACGAAAGGAAATAAATATTATATAAAAAAATATTTTGAATTTTTTTTTTTTTTTTATTTTATTTTCAATTTTACAAAATTTCAAAATGATTTATAAATATATAAAAAAATAAGATAATTATATCATACTTAATTATATATATATATATATATATATATATATAAACAAAATTAACATAGAAAAAAACACAATTAAAAGACCAAAAACACATACATAAACCAATCTACACATTTAAAAAGGAAATTTTTTTATTAAAATCTTTCTGCATTTTAAAAATATTTTTCTACATTTCAAAAATTATTAGGTGCGCCATTTTACATTATACAATGTTAAATAAAAGATCGGACATAAATATTTAAATTTTAAATAAATAAAAGAAATACACTTTAACATACAATATACAATATACAACGCAAATGAATAATCTACATATACACATGGTCAAATTATTAAAAATATGACAAATAAGTAATAAATAAAGATACAAAAATCTCATCCAGATACAATATACATAAAAATGTAAATAGATATATAAATAAAAATGTAAATAAATAAATATAAGACACAAATTTTTATACCAGTGGAATCCTTGAAATTTCACCTAAACCTGAAAAAATATCTCAAAAATAGATCTAAATGTGATATTGCGTTGATATAGAACAAAATTTTTGAAAGAACATATAGGTATTATTGTTTTGTTTGTTTTCTTTCAGAGATTTAGTGGTAGAACTGGAGATCCAAATCCCTCCATTTGTTCCATGATACATATTAATTAATAATTCTTGTATACATAGATATACCTACTTACGGGCCAGATACAATGTTTCTGATTATAGGTTGTCTTTGTATATATAACCGGATTCCATATGAAACTATATACATGATGTTATTTTGAAGCTTAGGGTACATTTCAATGGCAAGTGAAGGTGTGAAGCCATTCTACGACAAACAAATTTTCTTCTTATGAGATTTGCCCAAATAATATGCTTCTATGTGAAAAGAGTTTCTTAGTAGAATTTTTTTTGTAAATTTAGTAGTTCCTTACCATTTTCTATTTATCAAAAAGAGAGGGTAGGTTGCAACATATACATATTCAGTGGCTTCAACCTGCCCGAAGGAAACCAGGTTTGTTGGCCACCTTAGAGCATTAAATTCCATCCAAAATTGAAATTGTTTCTTTCTTCTACTAGTCGCTATGTCCATTTTATTGTTTGAAACGAAGTCTATTTGAAAACATAAAACATAAAAGCTATCTGAAAAAATCACAAAACTTAGAGCATGATATGTTAACCATCTGAAGATTCAATCAGTGCTGGATCTTTTGCTCTTGAGTCGGGCATGTCGAGTTGCTGCCTCTGTTGAAGCTGCCTTTCGATTATGTCAATTCCAGTTGTTGCATGGTACTGTGACACCTTGGTATCTTGGATTTCTTTTTTAATTTCCTGTATTATTGAGATCACTTTGGGACTGCCATCACTTGGCTGTAAGATTTGCAGTGCTTTTGCTAGCACACATTCAGAGTCCAATACATGTGGATGGATTGATGAAAGAGATAGAGACGTCCTATGGTATTCCCAGGATCAAATACAAAATCCATGTTTTCCTCCTGGACCTCTATATCTTTTTCATACATGTTACTTTTTCTCTCCCATATCTGAATTACATTTCGAATCTGTGGAGGACTACCAGCAGAGTAAACTTCCAAGAGATTCTCCATTATCTCTTTCTTCGTCTGTTTGCCTTGCTTTCTTGGCTCGGTCGTGTTTTTTGAAAGCTTTTGCTTTCCTTTATCCCTGGGATGATGATTTGCATATTGCCTTTTCACCATTGTCATAATTAGGCTAAGCTCAAATAGTTGTTGAACTAAACCTGTAGATATTGGCAGAGGGCCTATAGAAGGTGGTAAATTAGTTACTAAAAACCCAAGAAATGCAATGGGTCTTTCTGCCACAATGGAGTAAACCAAGGAGATATGTATGCATATCATTTTATATAGATAGAGACAGGTTGAGAAATACAACTGACCAAATCTATCAGTACGAGTATAAAACTTCCTACCTACCTTACCGCAAACAATATTTACCTACTTGACTTGAATGAAAACAGACAAGTGGACAAATACAACTGACCAAATCTATCAGTACAAGTATAAAACTTCCTATCTACCTTACCGCAGATAGTATTTACCCACTTGACTTGAAGGAAAACATAATTAGGATATTGACTAACCCAATTACGAGAATAACAGGTTTTAAAACCTTGACATATGTCTTTCATTTTTTCATTGCATTGCATACATGAGACTTCATAGTAGAATTACCGGAATCTTCTAATTTTATTCTTTTAATGAATTGATTAATTTTAAAACATATTATATGAACAAGTATCAATAGAGTGAGTTATGATTTTTTGGACAAGGTGCAATAGTAACCCATAATATTGTAACAAAGCCTATTTATATATTTAGAATATACATAATTAAAAATCTGACTTCATATATATGTTTAAATAATATATTATTTTTTTATATTAAAAAATATATATTTATAATTATTATGAATTGATTTACTAACTATCCAACAATTTAATTTATATAACTAAAATATACGACAAAATATAATATTTGTATATCTAACTAAGTTATTATATATATATATATGAAAAATATAATATTTTTATATATAACTAAGCTTTTATATATATATATATATATATATATATATATATATATATATATATTATATTTTAAATAACGAGGCAAGAACGACACATCTTTATTGACAAGAACACTTTGAATTACAAAGTTTCCACAGTTCACGATAATTATTTTCCTCGCATTAGAATTTGTATTGCATTATTGACTGAGTTAGTCGGCCTTCTTCAGCCGTGGATACGTAGGTTTGGTAAATTTAATGGTAAGTGATACTCCTTGGTAAATTTTACGGTAAGTGGCAAGTGGTGAGTGGTACTGATGATAAGGGAAATCGTTTTGATACACTTGCGGCTTGAGTATGAGGGAGATCCATTGAGCGTTACATCTAGCATTGAGCAGGACATTGTTCTAATAGAAAATATTTGCGCTTAATTATATTATATTATAGTATAGTATAGTGTGGATTAAAATAAAATATTAAATAAATTATATAAAATATAAGTAAAAATATAATTTCAATTTTTGTCATCATAACTAGAAAATGTAATTTTCTTTGATAATGTGTTTGATAGAGGATAGGGGTGTTTATGAATAGGTACTTCCACCACCACACCATCCATTAATAAGACATGGAATTATTCCTTTTTAGTTACATTCATCACCCATCACCCTTATCGATGAGTTGATGTTGGAGCTCATGGTTGGTTATTTCATTGCAAGGTATTCGGTTAAATGCCTGTTTCAAGTTAAGGTGAGGATCATCCATGCCCCACACCATGGAATATTCATGGTTGTCAAATGGCTTTTTCATAGTTTCATATAGAATCAAAAAAAGTCGCTTCAAGTGACAAAGGGAGAAAATTTGGTTTCATGGTCACAGGCGGCATGCTAGGGGTGATCTCCAGACAAGCAATGCCACTCGCACGATGAGATTATAATTCTTCAAGGCACAAGAATTATACTACCACGACACCTCCTAGTAGGTATTGACCCCATGGTATATTTAGTCGGGTTTCTTAGCTATTTTTTAGCTCACTTGTTCTTTTCTTTAGTGTGGAGGCTCTCTCTCAGTCAAGTTCTCTCTAGCTTTCCTCTTCGAGGAGCTCTAAATCTCCTAGCCTTTTCATCTTCTATTCCCTCTTCCCTTGATCATTCCTGGTGGGATTTTAGTGGATTTTTTCTTTTCTCAACTTTCCTTCCCTCCAAATTGCCACCTTTGGTTGGTTCTCACCCCTAAGAATCCCGTAGTTACCTACTTCATCTCTCCTCTGCTTACCTCCTCACCTTAGCCCTCTAACGCCATCTCTCTCAACCCTTTGTTATCCATAATAAACTCCTCTCATTACACTTTTCCCACCTATTGATAGCTATATGCCTCACTAAAAGCCATGACTTTGAAGAGGAGTGGGTATTCATTAAGCACAATAGACCTCATAGAGCTCAAAAGCCCAGTCCATCTAGCAAGCTCTACCTGTTGGCATGTTGGCGTTTCCAATGATGTCACCTGATGTATTTCATGAGTCTATGAGTCATATCCCATGTATATAGTCCTAGATGTGTCTTTCATATGGTTTCCATGATGTCATATTGTTTCTGGAAGGTTGTCATGATGTATCAAGCTCACTCTTCGAGCTAAGCTATGAGGTTGATATCTTTTGATTCATGCACTATAACTATGAGTTTATTATTGTGCAAAGCCACTCTAAGTTATATAAATGTTTTCATTATGTAAAGTTGTGTGTGGAAGGCTGTCATATTGGCCTAAACATTCTCTTGAAGCTAAGCCTCAAATTTGATGCAAGGCTCTACCCCAGTTGCTCGGAGTGAGAGCTACATAGAGCAGTTGTAGAATCTGAGTTGTTGGGAGCCCAATGGAAAGGGTGTGTCTTTGGATTTAGGTGGTTAGTTATCATCCCTACAGTAGTGGCCTAAACGTGAATTCCTTTAGATTATGTGTGCACCTCATCTGTTTTTAAGTGTTTTTCTTATGGTTTTGTCGAGATTTTCCATGTAAAGGTCATAAAAGGTCAAGAAACTGTTAGAAAGTGATTAAAATTGAAAATATCTCTCATAGAATGAAGATAGTGGTAGTTCAAGTCAAGGAAAAGATATCAATGATCCAAATGAATTCTATGGTATGAAAAGAGTTGTTGTGTCCTTCATCATCTAATGCATTTAACGAGTTAACTATCTAAAGAAAATTACACATAGGAGAAAAAAAGTTTTGAAGGGGGGAGCATGGGAATTTTTTTTGGAGGAAACAAGTTGCATTGTTTTCATTTGAGAAATCGAAGTGTTGATTGAAAGCTAAATTTTGTGGTGGGGATTTTGTAGTAGGGAGGATAGATAGGTCTTAGATACAACAAAGATACCTTTGGAGTTTGGTCGAATGAAATTAGGTTATAGTACCTATAGAATTATTATGTTAGTATAGGATATTGATATTAGTAGTAGTAGAGGTTGAATGATGGTGGAAAAATAAGGTAAAATTATGTGATTTGTTTGGAATAAATTAGACTCAATACCATATTGTAATGAGAGTCGCACATTGTATTTGGAAACAAGTGCATATGTTATGGTTTGATTTGATGTATTGGTCCTTGAAGAATTGAGATTGTACATGGTATCTCCATGAGATGGAAAGTGTTATATGTACCCATATCTATAACTTGAAAGGGTCATGTTGTTGTAAGACCTAGAAAAGCATGTATACCCCTTTATGATATATTCACTGGTCACATGATAGCTTGTCTAGTTTAGTTCAATAACCTTTGTGAGGGAGTTCCTTAACACTGAAAGGAGTGGGACATGTGTTGGTAGGACGCTCTATGAATAGACCATATGTCGGTTGTAGACTTTTGAAAGTGAACCTTTACATTCAAAGGGGAGTTCATTAATAAATTGACTGAATCATGTACATGAAGGGACATCCTACTAGACTAGTGATTACAATGGTTAGGCACCCATGCATGAATGATTAATGTAAGAATTGAAAGCACCAAATTGGACCATAGGTTGACTTTGTTGATTAGGAGGTTCTTGAGTTTGTAGTGAAGCATGTGTTACAAAGAATATGTAGATGAAGTTTAAGATATGTAGTTGTTAAGGGGGAGTGTTAAAGTATGTAATTCTTGATTGTCCTAGCTATGATAATGTTTATGGATTATTGATATTATTGGTCATTGCGCCGAGAGGCGCATCTACAGCCCAATATGACCCCGATGTCAGGTATGTCACGTCCTCATACAAAATGTCGGCTTAAGTTTTAAATTAAAAAAATTAAAAAATAAAAATCGCATTGTACTAGACCATATATCAATTTCTAATACAATTATGTATTATTTATATAATTTGAATGTATATTAAATTATATACGTGAATTTGAATGGATCATAAATTTACCTTTAACAAAAAAAATTACCACATTGAATTTCCAAATTAAGTAAAATTTTAAACATATTTACTCTTTACTAAAGTCAATACCATTTCCTAAATCAAAGGAAAAGAGTTAATTCAACACTAACAATCAAAATCCAAAATCTTTTAATATTTCTTTTAATTAAATATTTGTAAAATGAATTTATACTTACTCTAGAGCTATGGTAAATAAATAAAAAAATATATAAACTAGATGTATGGTAAATAAATACAAATTCTTTTTATATTTATTCCATAAACCTTTTTATATTTAAAAAAACTTTAAAAAGAGGTTTTATTTAGATGAAGCCTATGGGACGAATACCATGGGACAAATTAATATTGATACCATGGGCAAAATACCATGGGTAAATAAATAAATATAAAAGAGGTATAAAAAAGTATGATAAATAAATAAATAAATATAAAATATATATAAAGAGGTATGGTAAATAAATAAATATAAAAGAGGCATAAAGAGGTAAGGTAAATAAATAACAAGATATCAAATAGGATTATAAATAAAAATGTAATTATATAACAAGCCTATGGGCCAAATACCATAGTAAAGAAAAGGGGTATGGTAAATAAATAAAAATATAAATAAACTAGAGGTATGTTAAGTAAATAAAACCCTTTTTCATATTTATTCCATAATCTGCTTTATATTTACAAATATTTATGTTCATTAGTTTACATAACTAAGAAGAAATAGAGAGAGAGAGAGTTATAAGGGAGAGATGGAGAGAGAGTGTGTATGTTTAGGGGTGAGATAAAGAGACAAAGTAAGATGTATGGAAAGAAGGGGGAGAGAAGAAGTGAGAAGGAGAGAGGGAGGGATATAGTAATGTAGTTGGAGAGAGAGAGGGGTGGAAAGAGAGAGAGAGAGAAAGGGATGGGGGAAGAGAGAGGATTAGAGAGAGAGAGAGAGAGAGATATGGGGGAAGAGAGAGGATTGGAGGGAAAAGAGAGAGAGAGGTGGGAGAGAAAGGGAGAGAGAGGAAGGATGAGAGAGAGGAGGAGAGTGATGGGGGAAGAGAGAGTATTGGAGAGAGAGAGAGAGAGAGATCAAGGAAGAGAAAGGGATTTAGGGGAGAGAGAGAGAGGAAGGACAAGAGAGAGGACTTGAGAGAGAGGAGGAGAGAGGGATCGATAAGAGAGATGGAGTTGGAGGGGGAGAGATGTAGGAAATAAGAAATATAGAGAGTGAGAAGTGGAGAGAGAGAAGGAGTGACAAGGGAGAGATAGAGAGCGAGCGTGTATGTTTGGGGCTGAAATAAAGAGACGATGGAGATAAGGGGGAGAAGGAGATATAGGGAGAGAGGGAGGGATATAGTAACATAGTTGGTGGGTGAAGAGAGAGAGAGAGAGGGAGAGAGAGATGGGAGAGAAAGGGAAAGAGAGGAAGGAAGAGAGAGGATGTGAGAGAGTGGAGAGAGGGAGGGAAAGAGAGATGGACTTGGAGGGGGAGGAGGAGAGAGGTAAGAAGAAATAAATAGAGAGAGAGAGAGAGAGAGAGAGAGAGAGAGAAAGTGATAAGGAAGATGGAGAGAGAGGGAGAGAGGGGGAAGATAGAGATATAGATGGAAGGTGAAAAAAGGGAAGAAGAGAGAGATGGGGAGAGGAGGGGATTGACAAAGAGATTGATATATGTGTGTGTTTAGGAGGGCGAGATAGAGAGACAGAAAATAAGAGATGGAGGGGGATATAGATATGGATGGAGGGTGGAGAGAGGGAAGAATATTTCTCACACTAGATGGATTGATATAAGTGGAGATGGTGATTTATAATCCTATTTGATTATTTGCACTATATGCATCGATTTTAGTGTAGATATTTATTTCTAATGATATTTGATTACTTGCATTGATTTCGGTGTATGTGGTGATTTCTAATACAATTTGATTGCTTGCACTGAATTTTTTGATTTCAATTTAGATGTTGATTTATAATTATATTTGATTACTTGCACTAGATGAATTGGTTTCAATGTAGATGATTTCTAATCCTATTTGATTGTTTTCACTAAATGCATTGATTTCAGTGTAGATGGCGATTTCTAATCCTATTTGATTTATTTGAGTAAATGCATTGATTTCAGTGTAGATGTTGGTTTCTAGAGAGAGAGAGAGAGAGAGTGATAAGGAAGATGGAGAGAGGGAGAGAGGACAAAAGGAGGAAAGAGAGATATTAATGGGGGAGAGGGAGAGAAGGGGAAGATAGAGATATAGATGGAAGGTGAAGAGAGGGAAGAAGAGAGAGAGGGGGAGAGGGGGTGATTGAAAAAGAGATTGATATATATGGAGTACGAGAGCGCGTGTGTTTAGGGGGGTGAGATAGAGAGACAAAAAAGAATAGATGGAGGGGGATATAGATATGGATGGAGGGTGGAGAGAGGGAGGAATATTTCTCGCACTAGATGGATTAATATAAGTGGAGATGGTGATTTCTAATCCTATTTGATTATTTGCACTAGATGCATCGATTTTAGTGTAGATATTTATTTCTAATGATATTTGATTACTTGCACTAGATGCATTGATTTCAGCGTAGGTGGTGATTTCTAATACAATTTGATTGCTTGCACTGAATGTGTTGATTTAAATTTAGATGTCGTTTTATAGTTATATTTGATTGCTTGCACCAAATGACTTAATTTCAATGTAGATGATTTCTAATCCTATTTGATTGTTTGCACTAAATGCATTGATTTCAGTGTAGATGGCGATTTCTAATCCTATTTGATTTCTTTGAGTAAATGCATTGATTTCAGTGTAGATGTTGGTTCCTAGAGAGAGAGAGAGAGTGAGTGATAAGGAAGATGGAGAGAGAGAGAGAGAGGAGAAAAGGAGGAAAGAGAGATATTAGTGGGGAAGAGGGAGAGAAGGGGAAGAGAGGGAAGAAGAGAGAGATGGGGAGAGAGGGTGATCGACAAAGAGAATGATATATATGGAGTGCGAGAGCGTGTGTGTTTAGGGGGGTGAGATAGAGACAAAAATAAATATGGATGGGGATATAGATATGGATGGAGGGTGGAAAGAGGGAAGAATATTTCTTGCACTAGATGGATTGATTTAAGTGGAGATGGTGATTTATAATCCTATTTGATTATTTTCACTAGATGCATTGATTTTAGTGTAGATATTTATTTCTAATGATATATGATTACTTGCACTAGATGCATTGATTTCAGTGTAGGTGTGATTCCTAATACTATTTGATTACTTGCACTGGATGTGTTGATTTCAATTTAGACGTCGATTTATAATTATATTTGATTGCTTGCACTAGATGCATTGATTTCAATATAGATTATTCCTAATACTATTTGATTGTTTGCGCTAAATGCATTGATTTCAGTGTAGATGGCGATTTCTAATCCTATCTGATTGCTTTGAGTAAATGCATCGATTTCAGTGTAGATGTTGGTTTCTAATCTTATTTGATTGATTGCATTAGGCGCATTGATTTCAATGTAGAAGTTATTTTCTAATCTTATTTTATTGCTTGCATTAAATGCATTGATTTCAATGTATATGTTGATTTATGATTTGATGTAATTGGATATGTGACGGTACATTAATATTAAAGTGATTGGATTAACAATATGCATTGATTTTAGTGTAAGCACAAAACGTTTTTAACAATGTAGATTGATTTTTGTGTTATAGTAATTTAAGCTATTAATATTGGAGAGCAAGAGAGACAAGGTATCATGTTTACTACAACAGATCGAGCTAAAGATTTAAATGGTTTACGATTTAAATTTTATTTTTCATATAATCGTGCTGAAAAAGATAATACAAATATTTAGGAAAGCTAAAGAACTAAAGAGACTACAATGAAGAAAATAGTTTGATTGATTATGACGCTTGAAATACGATTCTTATTTTCATTTTTCTATCTTTCAACACTATTATTGTCACTTTGCATTTAAAAAAATATTTCATCATTTTTCATCATTATAATTGGTAATATTTATGGAAAAGAGAGGAGAGAGATGGGAGAGAAAGGAAAGAGAGGAAGGAAGAGAGAGGACATGAGAGAGTGGAGAGAGGGAGGGAAAGAGAGATGGACTTGGAGGAGGAGGAGGAGAGAGGTAATAAGAAATAAATAGAGAGAGAAAGGTGGAGAGAGAGAGAGAGAGAGAGAGAGAGAGTGATAAGGAAGATGGAGAGAGAGGGAGAGAGGGGGAAGATAGAGATATAGATGGAAGGTGAAAAGAGGGAAGAAGAGAGAGATGGGGAGAGGAGGGGATTGACAAAGAGATTGATATATGTGTGTGTTTAGGAGGGTGATATAGAGAGACAAAAATAAGAGATGGAGGGGGATATAGATATGGATGGAGGGTGGAGAGAGGGAAGAATATTTCTCACACTAGATGGTTAAATATATTAGATGGTGATTTGCTGAACATATTTGGTTATTTTGCTGTAACCATAGAGTTTTAGTTTGTGTTGTGTTTGAGCTTACTATAATCATATTTGATTAAAAAAAAAGACAGGTTTAAATTATGGTGATTTCTATTAAAATTTGATTGCTTGCACTGAATTTTTTTATTTCAATTTAGATGTCGATTTATTATTATATTTGATTACTTGCACTATATGAATTGATTTCAATGTAGATGATTTCTAATCTTATTTGGTTGTTTGCACTAAATGCATTGATTTCAGTGTAGATGGCGATTTCTAATCCTTTTTTATTTCTTTGAGTAAATGCATTGATTTAAGTGTAGATGTTGGTTTCTAGAGAGAGAGAGAGAGTGAGTGATAAGGAAGATGGAGAGAGAGGGAGAGAGGAAAAAAGGAGGAAAGAGAGATATTAATGGGGGAGAGGGAGAGAAGGGGAAGATAGAGATATAGATGGAAGGTGAAGAGAAGGAAGAAGAGAGAGATGGGGAGAGGGGGTGATTGAAAAAGAGATTGATATATATGGTGTACAAGAGTGCGTGTGCTTAGGGGGGTGAGATAGAGAGACAAAAAAGAATAGATGGATGGGGATATAGATATGGATGGAGGGTGGAGAGAGGGAGGAATATATCTCGCACTAGATGGATTGATATAAGTGGAGATGGTGATTTCTAATCCTATTTGATTATTTGCACTAGATGTATCGCTTTTAGTGTAGATATTTATTTCTAATGATATTTGATTACTTGCACTAGATGCATTGATTTCAGTGTAGGTGGTGATTTCTAATACAATTTGATTACTTGCACTCAATGTGTTGATTTCAATGTAGATGTCAATTTATAGTTATATTTGATTACTTGCACTGGATGACTTAATTTCAATGTAGATGATTTCTAATCCTATTTGATTGTTTTCACTAAATTCATTGATTTCAGTGTAGATGGCGATTTCTAATCTGTTTAGTTTCTTGAATAGTAGTGAGTTTGGGTGTGAATCGGTTCCTTAGAGAGAGAGAGTGAGTGGTAAAGGAAGTGAAGAGAGAGAGGACAAAGGAGGAAAGAGAAATATTAGTGGGGGAGAGGGAGAGAAGGGGAAGGAAGAAGAGATGGGGAGAAGGTGATCGACAAAGAGAATGATATATATGGAGTGCGAAACGTGCATGTTTGGAGGTGGGATGAAGATAGAAATGGTAATATGGATGGGGATATAGATATGGATGGAGGGCGGAGAGAGGGAGGAATATTTCTCACAATTGATGGATTGATATAAGTGGAGATGGTGATTTATAATCCTATTTGATTATTTGCACTATATGCATCGATTTTAGTGTAGATATTTATTTCTAATGATATTTGATTACTTGCTAGATGCATTGATTTCAGTGTAGGTGGTGATTTCTAATACAATTTGATTGCTTGCACTGAATTTGTTGATTTCAATTTAGATGTCGATTTATAATTATATTTGATTACTTATGGATCATTGTTTTCAATCTAGATTATTCTAATACTATTTGATTGCTTAGCTAAATGCATTGATTTGATTAGCAGATGAGTTTAAATCTATCGATTACTTTGAAGTAAATGCATCGATTTCGATTAATGATGCAAGTTTTAATCTTTGATTGATTGCATTAGGTGCATTGATTTCAATGTAGAAGTTATTTTCTAATCTTATTTGATTGCTTGCATTAAATGCATTGATTTAAATGTATATGTTGATTTATGATTTTATGTAATTGGATATATGACGGTACATTAATATTAAAGTGATTGGATTAACAATATGCAATGATTTTAGTGTAAGCACAAAAAGTTATTAACAATGTAGATTGATTTTTGTGTTATAGTAATTTAAGCTATTAATATTGGAGAGCAAGAGAGACAAGGTATCATGTTTACTACAACAGATCGAGCTAAAGATTTAAATGGTTTACGATTTAAATTTTCTTTTTCATATAATCGATATGAAAAGATAACAAAACTAAAAAGGGAGGAAATAAGAATAGTAGAAGAAAATAGTTTGAGATTGATTGTAACATGAGTACGTTCTTATTATTCACATTTTCTATCTTTCAACACTATTATTGTCACTTTGCATTTTAAAAAAATATTTCATCATTTTTCATCATTATAGTTATTAACAATAATTATCATCTCAACGAACTGAGGTAACTAAGAAAATTTAAAATTAAAATGACCAAGTTAATCTCAGAAATATTTAGCATATTTAAAAAGATTATATGAATATTTGATATATTTACATATTACTGATAAAATTAATCATACCTTTGATAGATTTTCCTTGGCATCACACGACTGAAACCAGCCTAGATCCATCTTACATCTCAAAAATATACAAAAATTTTAATAATCTGAACTCTGGATCTATCATGCGCCGAGAGGGATCAAATCTCTCAAGGTGCAATCCTTTCCTGAAGTTTTGCACTCAAAAAATAGGTTTGCACCTCGAGAGATTTGATCCTTCTCGGCGCATGATAGATCCAGAGTTAGATGGATCTAGGCTGGTATTATCCTAATGATGAACCACATTGGTCGGTATTTAAATTGGTTAACTGATCAGATTTCTCCTCTTGTCCTGATGATGAACCACATTGGTTGGTTCGAAACGTGTCGACAAAATATTCTTGAATGTAATAATCATCGAATTTTTTTTTATACAAAATTTACTCTTCCACATAAGAATATAGATGGTAGAAAGAAAGAAAAAAAACACTGTGAATCACCCGCTACATGGAAGTTTTTTATGTTTTAATTTCATATAAAAAAGAATTCACCTCTATTTCAGGATTAGTAACCTAGACATGGTATTCTAAAAATAATTCCAAACATTTTCTTTACATCATACTTTTGATACAACTTTCAATCACCACACCCAATGATTAAATCGAGATATTCTTTAATGCGAAGGACACTCAGAAAATCTACTAATCTGTGTCAATCTTATCTGAATTTTGTAATCACTTGTAAAAGCATATGAGCGGATGCAGTTTACACAGTCAATTTTAAAAGCCATTGTACACGTAGTGGACATGAAAAGAACCTTAATAATTTTTTAATGATTTTCGTTCGAATTTAATTATTTGGGAATCAATCCAGAATCTGTTCATATCATACTTTTGATGAAGGATGGAGATATTGTGGTCGGTAGAAGGGCAAGTCAATGTTAAGAAGTCAAATAATTTTGGATTTCATCATGTATTCTTTATGTCAATAGTGGGGGCCGTGTCTTTTGGAAATCTCGACCTTTCCATATCTTAGTGAAAGTTTGGAAGGAAGCCCCACTAATATTGGAGTAGGTAGAATGGCAAGTCAATTATAAGAAGTCAAACAATTTGGGATTTCATTATGTATTCTTTATGTGTAAAGTGCGCGGAGTGTCTTTTAGAAGCCCCACTCCTCACCTCCCCAAATCCTAACCTCCCCAAATCCTATGGAAAACCTATGCCATGGTGAGATTGGCCCTTTGGATTTCATCAAGATGATAGTTTAAAGTCAGCTAAAAAAAGCATCAGTGCTCGAGGAAGTTGATGTCATAATGACGATATCTGTCAAAAATTTACTTAAGCATTGAATTGTGTTTTCGAGTGAATGGTTTTTTCATAAGCATATGAAACCTTTCAAAACATAACCAAAGTTCATCCTCACAAAAAGTTTATATGACGAGTACAACTTTCTAAACACGTTAATGAAACCGTATTTGTTTGAATAATTATACACATAATTGAGTTTAGTTGATTTTTTTTGGGTTTGTTTGTGTGTTTTTTTTTTCTATTTTATTTGTATGTCTTAATTTATTGTATTTTTGTAATTTTAATTAGTTAACATGGATTTATCTAGTGCAATTTTTTTTAAGTGTAAAATTTGATATTTTTTTTTTTAACTGTAAAACTTGAGAAATGTTTGTACTTCAAGAGATTTGGTATCTCTCAGCATGTATAGATCTAGGGTTTAAATGGATATAGATTGGTTATAATTTTTCATAACACACAAAATTTGTTGAACATCTAATTATTCTAATAATTTTAGTTATGCTAAATATGTTCAAGATTCATTTCATCATTTTAATTTTAAATTCGCTCGAGTATCTCGATTTTTTGAGATAATAAAAATAGCTAATAACTTAAATAATGAAAATTGTTGGAATAACAAAATATAGTCAAGAATATTCATTGTAATCAATCTCAAAAGTTCATTATTATAATATAATATAATTTTTTTTTTTTTTTTTTTTATCTCATATATATATATATATATATATATATATATATATATATATATATATATATATTGCATTTTTAATCTTAATTAAAGATTTTTCAATGTTTATTGTAAAGTATATTGTAATTATTTCTTTTTAAGTGAAATTGTTTAAACTTCTTATTATTTATTTTTAAATAAAATACTTTTCTTATAACTTTATAAATTTTTTGAAATATATCAATATTAAATTAATTATTTAATAATTATATAAATATTAAAAAAACAGTATTGTGATGTTTTAAATTAAAACATGTAAACAAGTAATTTTATTTATTTTAAAATGTATTTATCAAATTTTAAAAATTAATTAAAAAATGTAAAATATAAAATTATATTATAAATCCAATTGACTCTTAGGTTTATATTTGTACTTATTTTAAATAGTTTATTATATCAGGCAGGTTATATCACAATCCCTTTATTTGATCGTTATTTGTTTTTATTTGACCAAAAAAATTTACATATTTTCTATAATTTAACATTGCATATTCAATTTATTTTATTTTTTTAAATAATATTTTAATTTATTTATATACAATCTAAATGATTAGACTCTTAGTGTGAGGCCATAACAAGTTATTTAATGATATTGTAGTTGATGGATTTAACTTTATATTATCAAATTAAATATGAGCTTTACCAGAAGCAGACGCTCACATGCTTTTGTACTTCTCTTCATGAGGCAAGAATAAAGATAGTTGTCATTTCCATTGAGAGTGAATGCTATTTTTCAAAAGAGGTAATGGGTGGAAATTCTTAATGGTCATGCATTAAGCTAATCATTGGCTTAGTGCATGGCTAGGGTGATGTATGCAATAGATAGAGCCCATACATTTCCCCGATGAATTTGGTTAATTTGGTTAATTTTTTTTTACTAGATTAACTTATTTGTTGTGTTATTCAAACCTTAATTGCACAACGTAACTTGATACAACTCCAGGTGCACTTTCTTCTTTACAGTTTGGAGTGGATTCTTCATCCAATTTTAGATCCGAGGAGTTGGGTGTTGTCTATTCAGCAGATCGATAGCATATTAACATTCTCTATCCAACAAATCACACACCCCATTTTCCATTGGTATTGAAACTTGTTTTACCTCTATTCATATCCATTAATATTTGATCTTAAGACATCTATTCATCTTCATTAATGTTTGATCTTGACATGGATATTTGATCTTAAGACATCTATTCATCTTCATTAATGTTTGATCTTGACATGTTGAACTTTAAGCCTAAACCATAGCCTTCTTGACCTTAAGGATTAGTGTATTGTTTTTTCCTTCCCGGTTTTTATCAATATAGTGTGTGTTTGAAATTAAATATTTCAAATTTCGATGGCAAATGTTTCCAATTTTGATGACTTCAATCCTAAACCATGTTTCAAATATCGATGACTTTAATCCTAAATCATAACCTTCTCGATCTTAGTGAACTGTTGTTCTTAATCTCGTTTTCATGCATATAGTTTCACAAAAACAAAGTTTAACATATTAGAAGTTGAATATTTTAATTTTATGTATGGTATTTTCATTTTTTTATTGTGTATTGTAAATTTAAATATTTAATTATTATTTATTTTTAATAATAAAATTTAATTTATATTATTTTAAAAGAATAAATTTTAAATTTTTTAACATTAATTGTTATATTAATTTGGTTTTATTTTTTTATTAAATTATATTTTTGGATTGTTAAAATTTTAATTAAAGGAAAAACTCAAATTCATATAATATTTAAATTATGTAACATTTCATTAAATCTATATTTATCAATTTTATAAAAAAATTAATAATTTTCTTTTTTATTATTCTAAATTTATAAAAGAATTTATATTTACCAATTTTATAAGAAAATTAAGAATTTTCCTTCTACTTATTTTAAATTTATAAAATAAAGCCGAATTCATATAATGTTTAACTATGTCTCTATAATGTAATAAATGATGTACATATTTTTTATGGTCAAATGGTCAATTCAGACCTATAGCCAATTTGTTTCATTTTTCTAAATAATAATAATAGTTTAATTAAAATTAAAATTTAATATTAACTCTCTAAATTTTTTCAGCATGAAAAATGCCTAGCATATATTAATGTACCTGCATAATGTTCAAAAAAATTCTATAATGTTTCTGAGATATACATTCTTCAAAATCAAACAAAAAACATCATCTAATTATCCCATTACATTTGCAATTCTCTCAATGTGTCAAAAATATTAGTTCCCCTTCATAAAACCATCATATGTTTATATAATGTCTCCACCACCATTTGTTCTGCAATCAAAATGACCTATTTCTTTTTATTAGTTGTTGTCTTCACCCCATTTTGCATTTGGAAGGGGACCACATCCATGGTAATTCCTCCCCTGTATGCTATTCAGGTAGCTGAAACCTTCCAGATAAGATATATATTGTCCACACATGCAACAAGATATTGTATGTGCTCTCCAAATTCGAATGCTACCAAAAACTTCCTGTCGAGGATCAACAACACATATATATTGCTTTTGCAACAACCTTCCCTGTAATGGTATCCCAAAAAAACATTACTCTAAAAACAAAAAACTTCTTTCCCAACACTTACTCAGTAAAATCTTACAGTTCCACTTGCCCCTACCCCTACTGCTTCAAAAATTTCATCATGCCTTTCCCCAAAGGATCCTTCGATACCCTTTTTGGACAACTGATATGCAGTCAAGTTCTTCTCATGATATATATGAGTGATCAAAATGCTGGAGAAGGTACTGGCCAAATATGAGATCTGTTCAATCCATGAAGTTAAGTGTAAGGGTGCCAACCGGTTCCTATGATTGAGATATTCGATTAACACTTTTGAATCTCCAAAGATCTATATGGTGTCAATGTATAGGTGTTTTGTAAACCATAGAAGGCCCCAAAGTGCCAACGTCTTAGCCCTCATATTCGAGCCCAAACCACCATACCAGTGGAGTTTGTAATGGCATAATGGGGAGATCATCAACCAAGCTCCACAGCCACATCTACCATTCTGTGCTGCGCCATCGAAGAACCTTGCAGGAAAATCTATATCATGAGCTCTCATTCTGATTGATAGATCTCTGGGTGGTTTTTGTTGAATTTTCATGCCTTCCCAAATTTCAATAATATGAGATACAATCTGAGTAGGTGTAGTGTTCTTATCTTCAAAGATTTTATGATTCCTACTCTTCCATATATACCAATGATATATCAGGGGAATGATAAGAAAACATTTACCTTTGTCCAACCACTGTTTCATACACTCTTCAACTGAATGATAGTATGAGTCCTAGAAATTGAAATGTTTGCATAATAAGGATCTGATCTGAGTTTCAAAAACACACTTGTAGAATATATGCTTATTATCCTCATCTCCATTCATGCATAGCCTGCATATTCGCGGGCCAATCTTGCCTCTTTTCTTAAGGTTCATCCATGTTAAGTTTTTCTCCTTCCACACACATCACATGAAAATTATAATTCTAATTTTTGTCTTAAACTTCCATAATTTAGTAAACCAACACTTTCCATTTTGTCCAATTTTAATGTCCATGTTAGCACATATGTTTCTTTTATAACCATATTTCCTTTCTGTAAGTTGCATCCCCAGATAATCTTATCTCCTTCATTTTTCAAGTTCCAGCCCATAGCTCTTACCACTTCCAAATAATTCTTCCACTCATTGATCAGTTGACCCTATATCCCCAAGGTTTCAGCGTCATGCCATCTCGGGGTGTTGTCCTACCAAAAAATTATGATTTGTGCATAGTAAAACATCCCTCTCCCATGTAGACATTGTAATACTTGATCCCTGAGGCTGACGTCCACATGAAAACCTCTGATATTCCTTTCACCAAGCATAATTCTCTGTCTGTTCCCAAAACTACACTTTAGGTGATTTCGGAAAGCAGGCTAGATTTTGGTGAAAATCCTTCATATTAGTGAACGTATATCAACTTTCCGCCATCCCATAAAGAAAGCACTGTCTAGTTCAATGGATTTTAAATGTTTAAAATGCATAATGTCTCTCCAAAAACCAACTTGGTTTAATCTTCTCCATAAAGAACTCATTAGCAATGATCTACCAAAAATATCAATATATAATATGCCCAGCCCCCACGGTCCTTTGGGATGGATAGAAGGTCACAGCGGGCTCGATGATATTTATTTTTGCCATTCATACCATATGACAAGAAATTAGTCACCGGTCTCTTAATCCTGTCGATGATGGAAGTCAGAATAAAAAAATAGATGTGTCTAGAATAATAAGATATATTGTAATAAAACCCTAATGAGAATCAGCCTCCCTCCTTTGTATAAACGTTTATTTGACCACCCTTGAATCTGTCTTTGGAATTTTTCTATGATCCATTGCCAATCTTCTACTCTGTACTACGTTGGCTTTAAATGAAAGCCCAAATATGACATCGCCTCAGAGAGAGGTTTCATTTAGAAATTGAAAATATGATCGATTTGATCAATGCAACTTGGATCCCCCTTTGAGAAATAAATGCAAGATTTCAGCTCACTGGAAATCAACCTCAATGCATTGCAGAAGCAATGGAAGATATGAAAAAGAATGACCCAACATTCTGTAATCAACATACCACATAACACCACTTCATCCACGAATAAGCTATGTGTGAATTCTCGGTTTATCGTGAGTTTAATTCCTTTAAATATACCCAAAGAATTGGCCTCAATGATCTTTCTGCTGAACACATCCATGACAAGTAGAAAAAGTAGGGGTGACAAGGCACAACCTGTCGTAGACCCTTCCTAAGCTTAAATAATATAGAATCCTAACCATTAATAATTATGGTCATCTCAGAATTGCAGACACAACTCATGATCCACTCTACCACATCCCTATGCATCTCGACCTTGTGTAGAATCATCCTTAAAAAATTCTAATCAATGCAGTCATATGCTTTACTTAAATCCACTTTCATAATGATTGCCTTTTCCTTCTTACTATGAATCATGTGCATAATCTCATGTATAGTCACCATTGCATCTTGGATTAACCTATTATTCAGAAATCCAGAATGTTATTTTGTTATGTGGACATCTAGAACACCTATAATGAGTTCTATAATCAGCTTGGATGATATTTTATAGAGTGTGTTGCACAGTGATATCATTCTGAAATCTTCGAAAGTCATTCGTGCCTTTCTTTTTAGGGATAAGTGTCAGAAAGGTTGAGTTGATATACCCCAGAATATTCCCTTTCTTTCTAATGTCCTCCACCATATTAGCCATATCCCAGAGAAACAAGTCAGAGAAATGTAAAAAGAAGTTTGGGGTCGAGCCGTCTGGCCCAGGACTCGTATCCGGTTGGAAATTCTTAAGGATACCTTCTACCTCCTCCATACTAGCTTCCTTATTTAATATACCATTATCCTCCTTCGAGAACATTAACGGGAAGTCATGCACAACCCACATTTGATCTTCAATAAATGATCCTTCCGTCACCTTGAAGAAATTCTCAAAATATCTGACTGCCTCATGTTGGATTTTATCTGTCGTAACATGCTCATTACCTACATGTGAAATATGCTAGATGACATTCTACACATTCCTCCCATTTTCATATGTGTGAAAATATTTTTTGTTTTGATCACCTTCTTTGAGCCAGATGGCTTTGCTCTTAAGTCTCCAAGTCTTCTCTTGGAAGAGGAGGATCTCCTTTTTTTCAGACTCAGTTCCTTAATCAATTCCCAAGATTCACTTTTATGATGGTCACGTTAAATATGTCTAAGTAATACCCCAACCTGATCCTTGATCATCCCCAACCTTAGTTTCATATTGTGATTTTTTGTTCACTCCCAAGATTTTACTTCTTGTTTTAAAATCCGCAGATTATCTGGGAGGAATTCCATCAGCAATGACCCAGCATCCCTCGTATCTATCCTACCAGTGCTCTCTACCCCTGCAGGGCTACTTCCCCTTGTAGTCGCTGACTCACCTTTAATGGACCCTCCACAGGGGGGGGCCAACAAGGCCTCCCCTACCGTTAATCCCACCACGACCTAGATCCCTTCCACTGACACAACGCAAAAGGCCGCTGTTAACATGAAAAAACCATCTAGTGTCAACGGGCCAATGACCTTTGTCTCTGGTCACCAAATTTCTAGCAGCATACCGGAAGAGAAAAAAGACAAAACCCCAGATCCTCTAGACGGAAAAACCCAACCCAAAGCGACTTCTACCACCTGCAGGCCAATAGCTACTAAACGCCCCAAGAGCGAGCTTCCAAGCCACCGCATTATTGCTCAAATCTAGTACATGAAGGACCATGCACTCATTGGAAAATTTTTGGGCTTCTGGCCAACTAAAAAAGCTGTACACAGTTGGATCAGCTCCAAATGGAAACCAAAAGGCCATGTTACACTTCAACTAGGGCCAAAAGGCTTCTTCAATGGCATCGAAGATAGGAGCCACATCCAGGATGGTGGCCCATACTTTTTCAATTCATCCGAGCTCTACCTCCGTGACTGGGTCGAACGATTCAACCCCGACAAAGAGGAATTCAGTTGGGCACCAGTCTGGATTTGGCTGTATTCCTTACCCTTGGAATACTGGGATGAAGAATCCTTAAGGGATATCAGCAACGGTCTCGGAGAGTTCATAAAGATAGCAAAGGAGACCAAGCTTAGGCGCTACACCTCCTATGCCCGAATATGCATCCACATGCACTTATCCAGAGTGATACCAGACTCGGTAAGTCTTTTCCATGATGATTTTGAATGATTGCAACCTATTGATTATGAACATGTTCCATTCCGCTGTCGAAAATGCCATGCACATGGCCATCTATTCCATGATTTCCCTCTCAACCCCATCCCAGCAAGCCTAATGTTACCTCTCCTAGCTCTAATGCGGAGGGGTTCACCAAAGTCCAAAGCCGCAAGTGACATCATAATAAAGCCCCCTCCTCCACCGCCAAACCCTCCTCCCAAGTTTCTGACATTCCCTCCACTAGAAACAACTTTGAAATCCTAGCAAATCACTCTCAGCAGGAACCTGAGCTTCCCGGGAAAACAACCAATCCCTTGACCCCTTCAGCCTTGACTCCAACCTCGGACTCTGCCAATCCCCCTATATCCTTGAAACCCCCTCATGAAGCTTTCCTTCTGCCACCCAAAACTAATCTAGTTTCAGATCTTGTCATCTGGGAACCCAACAATAGGGATGTCGATGGCACTGGAGCTGAAGGCAGCCAGGTGAGTCACATGGAGAAGGAAGCTGAACGTGTTGATATTGGAGAGTTAGACATCTTCACTTTGGAACAGGCCTGCAGGAAAAAGGACTATGATAAAATCTCAGAGAGACAGATTGAAAGTCTAGCAGTAGTCCTCTCACGTGCTCAACAACACCAAAAATCCTTGGGTATACAACTGGGGAGTCAATGGGATGGAAAGAAACTCTTCAAGGAATCCAAAAAAAGGGGTAGGAAAACAGATCTGCAAAGGACAATCCTCATTGGGGAGATGCTCATGGAATCTAGTCGGTATCCCAAACTTACCAAGTTTTACTAGCCACTTGAAAATAGTTCTCAATTAGGTCACTTCATGGAATGTAAGGGGCTTAAAAAGTCCCTCAAAGTACAGAATGATCAAAAACATGATTCATATGGAAAGACCGCAAGTCTTCTTCATGCAAGAAACTAAATGCACTAGCAAAACCCTCGGCCCCATCCTCTCCAAATCCTGGCCAGGATGCCACTCTATTGTCGTAGATGCTTCTGGAGCTTCGGGGGGATTAGCCATAGCCTAGGATCCACAAACAGTCTCAATCACTGATGCACATGCAACGCACAACCTCATTCAAGCTACCTTTCATATACTTGGTACCAACATACATGGGCATCTCACCAATGTCTACTTTCCTCAAGACCCCTTGAGGAAGATTGTTCTACTCAACATGATAGAAGTGCTCAACTCCAATAGGACTCATCCCCTTTGGATTATGGGCGGAGACGTTAATATGATCACTAATTCTGAAGAGAAAAGCAGAGGGCGCACCAAGTTGGACTCAGATAGTATCCACTTCAAAATATTTATCTAGAAGAACTGAGTGATAGACCTCCCCTTCTACAATGGTACTCACACCTGGAACAATAAATGCTTCGGCTCACAGAAAATTGCCTCTAAGCTAGATCGCTTCCTTCTGTCAAACAACGCCATCCATGTAGGTGGAGATTTTCAAGCTTCTATTCTTCCCCTCTCTGGATCAGATCACTGGCCTATCTCACTTCAATGGACCAGGCCAGGTCACGCTACAAAAAAACCCTTCCGCTTTGAATCATTCTGGCTTACCCACCCGGGATTCAAGGAGATGGTCATCTCGGCTTGGCAAGCTTTCACACCACCAGTAGGCTCCAAGATGTTCCAATTTCAGCAGCACCTTAAGGACCTTAAGACCCACATCAAAAGCTGGAACCATTCCACTTTTGGGAACATATTCAAACAGCAAAGGATCCTTGAATGCAAGATGGCGGAGCTCTAACAACGTATTATCTAAGAGGGCCAGTCTGAGATGCTAGCCACCCAGGAAAAAGTGCTCCTCAAATAGCTGGATGAACGACAACAGCAAGAAGAGATCCTCTGGAAACAAAAGTCCAGAATCAGATGGCTAAAAGAAGGGGAAAGGAACACCAATTTTTTCCATTGCTCCACCATACAGTGTAGAATGCACAACAAAATAGGCTTTCTCCAGAGCTCCAATGGAGAGAGACTAGAAAAGGATCGGGAAATAGAAAAAGAACTCTCCACCCACTTCAAATCAGTACTACAAGAGGGCCAAGAAAATAGACAGCCAGCAATGTCCAAAGTCCTGCAGCACATTCCTAAGCTCATACAAAATGAACACAATCAAATTCTACTTCTCCCTATCTCTCTTCAGGAATTGGAGCAAGTTGTAGCACAATGCAGAGATGGCAAGACGTCGGGACTAGATGGCTTTACTCCCAACTTCTTCCATCACTTTTGGGACTTTATAAAGAATGATGTTTAGAAGCTGGTAGAGGAATCCCGCACAATTCACTGGGTTCTCCCCTCTCTCAATGCCACCTTCATTGCTCTTGTCCCCAAAGAAGATCACGCAGCCACTCCTAAAAAATTTACGCCGATCGCCCTTTGTAATGTCATCTACAAAATCATCTCCAAAGTGATTGCCAATCGACTCAAGCTGTTGCTCCCTCTGCTCATTTCACCGGAACAAATGGGATATGTTGAAGGATGCCAAATCCTTGATGGAATCATTCTCACCCATGAAATCATTCACTCCCTGAAACAATAAAAAAAGGCGGGGATGCTTTTGAAAATTGACTTATCCAAAGCATTTGATAAGCTAATTTGGCACTACATTCAGCAGATGCTTGTATCTTATGGCATCAGTCCAACTTGGATCAGGTGGGTCATGAGTTTAATTTCCTCCTCCTTCTTCTCTATTATGGTCAATGGCATCCCCTCTCGCCCCTTCTCCCCTTCCCGGGGTATTTGTCAAGGTGACCCTCTATCCCCTTTTCTCTTCATTCTAATGGCTGAAGGTCTAAGTCACCTTATTAAGCATGCTCTTCATTCCCAGCGCCTCTAAGGCATCGTTGTTCATGGCACACTAGCCACCACCCACCATCAATTTGTTGATGACAATATGTTATTCGGGTACCCTTCAGTCTAAGAAGCCCTGGCCTTCAAATCCATCTTGGATAATTTCACAGATGCCTCTGGCACCTCTGTTAAGCCTCCAAATCTCAAATATTTTTCTTCAATACTGCCATCACCACTCAAAACAACATTGCCAGAATTCTTGGATTCACCATCGCCAAGCTTCCTGCTAAATACATAGGCTCCCCCTTCATAGACTTAGCCATAAACCACTCCTCTTGGAAATCTCTCCTTGAAAAACTTGAGGCTAGGCTCTCCTCTTGGAGTTTTTGCTCCGTCAATCTAGCCAGCCGGCTCATCCTGGTTAAGTCTGTTTTGCAATCCATGCCTCTCTATTTATTCTCTATTCCAGCTGCCCCAAAGGGGGTCCTCAAACAAATCAAGGCTCTTCAACGTTACCTTTTGTGGGGCTCTTCCGAGAAAAAAAAGAAATGGGAACTGGTAAAATGGGCTACTGTCTGCAAACCCAAAAAATATGGAGGGCTTGGTCTACGTGATCCATATCACAACAACGCAGTTATGGGGACCAAAATATGGTGGCACTGGGTATCAGCTCCACACACTCCCTGGGCACATCTTTGGACAGCTAAATATGCTAATAACCGACCGACAGAAGATCTCATTCACCTGACCACTATAGAAGCAGGCTCTCAGATCTAGAATGCAGCCAAACAGCACTGCCTTTTAGTCCAAGAACATAGTTTCTGGGAAATTCGAGATGGTCGAACATCCCGCTTCTAGACAAATTCATGGCAACAACGTCCCAGATTGATCAGAACCATTACCCCACAACTCCAACCGGATGTGATTAATAGTTTAGCAGCACATGTTTATCACTATTGGGATGTTGACCACAATCAGGAGTTTAGGAAATGGAAATCAGCTGCCCTGTGACTAAATCAGCACCAAGAGAATTCTCACATTGCCCTTGATATAGAGCTCAACTGCAGGAAAATCAAACACTCAGAGGAAAAGGATCTCCTTAGATAGGGCTACACATCGCGGGGCAAATTCAGTACCAAGGAAGCATACTCCCTCCTCACTCAAAATCCAGATCCCATCGATTCCATCTAGGACAACCTCTGGTCGTATAATCTCTGGCCCAAAGTTTGAATATTATTGTGGCTTCTATGTCATAGGAGGATACCTACCTCGGACAATCTCATTAAAAGGGGCTTTACAGGTCCCTCAAGGTGCCCAAACTGTAATAACCATGAAGAAACCATCCAAAATTTAATGGTCACCTGCCCAATGGCTACTTTCCTTTGGGATAAAATCAACTTCAGATGCCGAAGACAAGGCAGAGGAACAGGGGACCTGAACTCAACCATCCGTAATTGGTCCTCCGCCCCCTACAACAACAACCTTCTCAATGCCTTATGGAAGCTCATTCTGGGACTCACTCTTTGGACTCTCTGGAAGTAAAGGAATAGGTGGATCTTCAAAAATCAAAGTACCCCCTTGGAAAATATTTGAAACAATCTTCGTAGCAACATTCAGGAAACTCTGGCTCTCTAGCAATGGCAGCAAGAGGATCTACCCACGCAAACCATGGAAAAATCTATTTGGGATAATTGGCAACTCATCCTCCAGCCCTATCCTCTACCCGCTCGCTCTCGCAGATCTCAGGTTGAAGCTCCAAGCAACTGGATTCCTCCACCCGTTGGTCTACTGAAGCTAAATTTCGACAGAGCCTCAAAGGGCAACCCAGGTGATGCGGGATATGGGGGCATCTTCAGAGATCATCAAGGTAATCCCTTACTAATATTTTTTGGATCCATAGGGTGGGACTCTAACAAATTGGTGGACCTTGAAGGCCTGTGGCAAGGGATGTGCCTAGCTCTGCTTCACAACTTCTTCCCCATTGAAATATAGGGAGACTCCCAAATTCTCATCCATATGGTAAATCAACTTCTCATGGGTGCCTCTCCTTCTAAATTTGTAGACAAGTGGAGACTCATGGCAAGATTGGATCTCATAGCAAACTGGCTGCAGCATCATCAAGCCATTGCCTTCAAACATGTCAAGAGATCAGGCAACAAAGTAGCAGATCTATTGGCAAGCAAAGAGGTGGTCAGTTCTCAAGTCCTAGCAGTAGGACCCCTCTCCATTCTCAATGACAGGAAACTTATACAGGAATGCACTAATCTAGTGCACAAGGACAACAAACCCCCGGATGCGGGTGTTCACGATTGTTAATATGGCTGGTACATTATTGGACGGCACGTGGCATGGCCACATGGTCACCTGTGTGTGAACTCCCTGGCTCCCTTTTGCATTAAATTCTCCTTGCCGTCACCTTGCGGGGCATTTACTTTGTTGTTGTGGACGAGGTAGGAACCTTCTCCTCAAAATCCCGCCCTCCTGTCAGACTCCTCAGCTCTCTGGCTTTGCTCTTGGTCTCTTTGTGATTATGCAGCTCCCCTATACGGGTTCTATGCCACGTCACATTTCTCCTATGCACAGTGGCTGCTCCCCTGCAGCTGCAAAGCCAAGCTCCTGCACGTCAATTAGGAGGTGCTGCAGTCTTAGCTGTATCGAGTTTCTTCTAGGTATCCATTATTCTCAGAGCCCCCATGGTCACCTGCGCCTCTCGGCTTCTTTTGACCCTGTCTCTCCCTCCACCTCTCGGCTTCTCCATGCCTGTCCTGCCTCTTTCGTTGCTCTGGGCTGTGCTCATCCCAACTGTGCTGATATGACTCGCTTGAGACATCGCTGCGATGCTGGCGGGGCAGCAGTAGAGGCCAAGCTTCGCGACTTGTGCCATCCTCCCCTCCCAGCACCTCGTCCTCTTCCCTTGAACATTCCTGGGGCTGATACCCAGATACCCGCAGTGGTTGAGGCCATCTCTTTGGTTCCTCTACTCGCCACCCTACTTCTGAGTCTCCTTCGCTCCCTCGGCCCCCACCACCCCCTGCCTCAACCCACTTTCAGTCTCAATGCTCCTCCTCTAGCCCTCTCATTTTGGCCACCATTTCTATCTCCTTCCGTGAAGTTCCTGGCATTGCCCCTGCCCCTAGTCAACCTATTCCACCACTAGGTCTACAAAGTCACCTTGGCCCCTCGAAAGACGTAAAAGCTCAACGGGCCTTGCCCAAGCACACCTCTAGCTCTAACAGCGGTGGTAGCTTGAGCTACTACAAAGAGAAGTAGTTGCAGGATGAAGGAAAGGGAAATGAGGCTGTTGCACCTCACCAGGATGCAATTGGCCTCTAGAATGCAGATTATGATGAGTACAGATGTCTGATCATGGAAGAACCACCTCTAGTTTCTCCTGATGCTCAAATTACCAGGTCTCCTTAAGTTTTAGGCTCACAGCTCTTTAGTTTTTTTTTCTGTTTATGGCTATGCTGGATACATTAACTTATGTCTTCTATCGTTGGTTTCCTCTTTTGAGGCAGCATTACATACTCTATATGGGCTAGTTTCCCCTTGTGGGCAGCTCTAATTTTGGTATATTTTGCTATTTTTGCTTAAATTATGGCATTAAAACAAGCCAGCACTACTGAGGCCCAAGCCTCTTTGTAAAATATGTTCCATTATCAATAGAATCTTAATCTTACTTACAAAAAAAAAAAAAAATTAGCTTCACTCCAATGTTGGAACCCCTCAGATAACCTGTGAGAAAAATTCCACAGAAAAAAAATATAAGTGATGAAGGATTCCCATCTCTAGTTCCAAAGCACAGCCAAACCCCTAGACAAACCCTCCACATCCTTCACAGCCATATTCCAGTATGGGAACATGGCACGAAAGAAGGAAATTTCCTGATTAGTAGAGGACATATTTTCCTAAATAAAAATCATTCAAGGCTCCAATTTTCTAAAAAAATCCCACAGAGACACAAATTTCCCCTTGACCCCCGGTCCCCTAGTGTTATAAGAGAAAAGAATCATTTGGTCACCTACTTCGATGGCTCCAAAGATTTAAGAACCCTATCCAAAGAAAGTGTTACCAAGATATCCTGAAAAGTACCACTGGGGAAATCATTAACAACAACTTCTGCAATAATGGATTTCTTTTTTTTGACGAGGACGTCCACATCCCTTACGTAGCATCACATTTGAGGTTAAATGTGGGTTGATAACAATAGGAGGAGTCATAGGTCTACTAGGGTGGAATGGGAGGGGGATCAACTCCACTTATGGATTTGAAAGTAGCAACTCAATGCCGTTGCCCACGGAGTTCCTGGAAGAAAGGTTATTCTCCCTCAACGAGGGATTCCAAGGCGTGGAAGAATCCAACACTGACAGAGATGAAAAAATATGAGGGTGAGATTCCAGAGGATCCTCATAGTGGTATCCAGGGTTAGATTTCGACCCCAAAAGCGGAGGTGGAACATAGTACGAGAGAAAATCAAACCCATGCATCCTAGGAATCACAAGACTATGTGAAATCCTATTCCCCAGTCCCAATGTCACATTCATACCATCAAGCACATTCAATTCATGATTAATTGAATGTGTTAATGGTGAAGAATAGTTCTTACCCATAGAAAGCAAGGACTGTGTATGTTTGCGCCTGTAATCATCAGGATTCCTGCTAGTCACCATCTCCCTCTGAGCCGGCCTCTTGTTCCCCGTCTGCGACCCCAATTTACAATCATGTCAAAGATGTCCAGTCTGGTGGAAATTGTGACAGTGGAATGGAAAATGCTAATGATCAATCAACTATCTATGAACTTGCTTCTCCCATTCTAGGTCAACAAATGACAAAAGTCCCCACAAGAAATATAACTTAACCAAGAGCCACGCCACCCTTTTATAAAAAATTCCCAAGCACTTTAGATCAACATACATACATGATTCGATGATATTTCTGATAGCAATCAGTACCTTCGATGACTAGAATTCCATTGGGAGTCGAGGGAGTTTCACCACACCATATGGTTTGGCAGTGTGTCTCGCATGGGATTGAAACCAATATACCATCGGTGTAGTGAAAGAAACACGTGCCCATGAACCCAAGTCTGACGAAAACCTTCCCCAACATCATCGGAATTAATAAAATGGAAACTCCATCATCCATTTTTAAATTTGAAAATAATTGGTGGGTAAGCAAGTAGCTTGTTCCATGCCTCTGTCAGCCATTGAAGAAGGTCTATGTTGCACATTTTCTCATACACCCACTGCCCCACCAGTGTTCGAGTATGTAAACTATCGGCCCTGGCCCACATTATATCATGACCGAAGCTATAGCAGACTCCCTTCCTGAGTAGGCTTAAAAGGCTTATCACGTATGGTTATTCTCTTATTGCAATCCGCCCTGTCGCACACAAAAATGTTTTTTACCTTACTAAGGTGACCATCAGTGGGGGAGGGATCTGATAAACCTTGGGAAATATGAGAAAAATCACCAATTCCACCCAAAAAGTTTAGGGGTGGAGGACCATCGGAGAGAAATGAAAGAGAGACACTACCATCCTCCACCTTTGACGCATGCAACAAGTATTCTGAATCCTCCTTGCCATCTAGCTTCTGCGGAAACCTCAAAAGATCCTCCATGTGTCCCAGGCTGATAAGAGAGGTAAGTCCAGATGACAAGTGTATTAAGTAGGAGGGTCATTGATAATGGATAACGCATACAACCTACCCTTCCTAAATAAGTAACCCAGTATCTAAGTCATAAAGTTGACGTAAATGCATGAAGTACAAAAATTATATAAATAAATATAAATACATAACATATATTTATATAAATATATTTTTATTTTTTAAAGTTAATTCAAACTTATAATTAAATATCTTAATTTATAATTCCAAACTTGTAACCATATTCATTATCCTATATTTAAGGAGTCAATTCAGATACATTAGATTATATATATATATATATATATATATATATATATATATATATATATATATATATATATATATATATATATATATATATATATATATATATATATATATATATATATATATATCATTGAATTCAATCATATAATTAGGTTTCTTAGTTTCCTAATTGCCAATTCCAAACCATATATTGTGAATAGATAAATAACTAATTAAAATTAAATTAGTTGATATCAAAATTATGTTAGTAATACACAAATATATAATTTACATTGATATAATAATGATAAGTGAGATACATGTATGTTTCAATAGAATATAGGAAGAGGTGTCACGAATGATTATGGGAAAACCTTAAGTTGTATTTTTTCTAGTGACAAGATAGATCTTATAAAAACTATAGATAGATTCATGTGGGATAGTGAATTAGGGGACTATGGATTGGACCAAGTGGAAACTGAGGAAATTGTTCAAACTTGGTTAGATAAATTAATGGCAAGCTCCAAAGAAGGGGGCTTGGATCACGAAGTGAGATTCAGGAGGATGTGTTTAAGGAAAAATGGATATATGACAATGCTAAGGCATACATAGGATATCACAAGCTTCAAGGCCCTTGATCTAATAAATATAGTGATCTAGAAGATGAGGTGGTTTCAAGTAGTTGAGTTGGGGGGATGTATTACTAATTGAAAAGATTTTAATTTCTACCTAAGTGAAACACATGATTATAAGGCCCTATAAGTTATTGTAAATATACATAAGCCAATGTAAAAATATTATAATTATAAGAAACCCATTAAATGGGTAAGGCCTAGAAGATGGATTATCACGAGGCCCTCTTGTATCTCCCAATGATTGGTAGGGGATCTGGGTCAAAGTTTCTAACCATAAGCTGCGATTCACTCATTCCCACTAAGCATACATAACTTAGTTTCCAAATTATAGGGCATATTTCCATATAGGTCGTGGGTGTGGGAGAAATTACACTTGGAGGTAATTTCAAACGTCTACTGGAAGTGTCGCCAGTTACTTCAGGATGTGGCATTGATACCACTTGCTATAACCGTATTCCATATTTTAGTTGGTTTTTTGGTTGTTGGAAATGTCACTAGTATTTTTAGGACGTCGCCCCAGTACCATTATAAAATCCTTCGTAAATCCTAGATACTAATAGAGTGGAAGGATGTTAGGTCATTATAATTTTTGTTTACATGTGAAAGGCTATTATCAAAACTCTTTCTTTTTGTTGTTTACCACATTAATATTTTAAAGGAAAATTAATGATTAGGAGTTCATAAATTTTTCTCAAAATTGAAATTTATAGGATTGGGTTGAAACTAGGATGGTTGCGTATATCTTTTCTTCCTGATTCTAGCACCACGAACAGTTCGAAAAAATGATGTCGTATGACGGAGATATCACGTTTTGATCGAATTCCCAAACAGGTAAATTTTGCGACAAGTTTGATTGTGATGCCCAGTCAGCATGGAGGATGAAAAGTCAGCAAAATGAGTATTCTAAAGAATATTCCTTTCCTCAAAACCAATCCTAGGATGACATGCATCACATTTTTATTAGTTGAATGGATTTGTACGTTTTGTTTTTATGAGCCAATGGGAGGGTGACACGTGGCCAACCCTGAGGCCGCCACGTGCCCCCTTAGTTGTGTATTAAAATTTTGTTAAGGCCACAGGAGTCGAACCCATGACCTTCGACAGATCAACCACACAGCTTAAATACCCGTGCTACACATTACAACTTAACCATTATAGCTCTCGGGTTATATTTAATTTTCAATGGAATTTGCATTGGGATTGGAACTGTCGATGGTCCAACCTGCCAACGGTTCCATCGAAGGAGCATTCACATTAAAATGTAACCAAAACATAAAACTACAACTCGATGGCTTATCATAACTAAAATCTCTGTCATTCAACCTTATCACATGTTGCGGTCACAATTAATATCTCCGCACGTTTAGGTCTTAACTCTAACTTTAACTCCAGTGTTGGAACTTATCCGTAGGGTTTGTGCTATGGTTCCGCCAATCATCGCTGTAACCATGGAACAGGGATTGGCATGTGGCCACCCCTAACCACCGAATTAAATGTTGCAGTTAAGACTGGCAGACTTTTAGCCAACATTAAATTTGTGTGGATTTCACCATTTTTTACTCCAGTTAAGTGGATTCCTCCACAATTAGTGGAGCTTTTCTAGGTGTTATTGGGAAAATGAGTTGGAGACTCAATTTTTGCCCATTCTGAGTTAATGAAGAGTCATTCTAGACCAATTGGAGCATTCTACAGCCATTGGTGCAGAGAAAATAGCCATTAGAGCCCTGTAAATACATGTATTTGCAAAATTTTGAGCATAATGAAAGATGGACATGCCATTGGGAGCTAGACCAGCAGATGTAGCCTAGGAGGGGTGAACTACCTCATCATGCCTACTGTGTAAATGTTATGTGGTGAATTATTTCTCTATTCTGAACTGTTATTCAGTGCTATTTATGCTTATTTTATGCTTCTAATTCACTAAAATCATCTACAATCCATGGTTAAAATCCTCAGTCCTTAAGAAAACTAAAGAGACAAGTATGCACATTTTTATAAACTGAAAATACACTTAGCATAGAAAAACTAATACAAATCTTTCAGATCAGATTGGTATCAGAGCTAGAGTTTATTCTCTAGCTTTGTTTTGTGCAAATATTTTTTTAAATATTTGCATGTTTTGAGATGCTTACTAGGCTCAAGCTCAAAAGAGGAGAAGGAAAATTGGTGGGAGAAGAAGGGTCTCAAGAAGAGCCAAAGCAAAGGAGAGAAATATTGCCACAATCTCCACCACCTAGTTCACCTCCTAAGGAAACAACAACTACATTAAGCATGTCTCATAGAGAAGGAGAAATCCATGAAGAAGTTGATCCCAAAGTGTAAGAAAGAGTGTTCAGGAAAGCATTCCTTGAAATTACTGAGATGGTTAGAATCATTTATCAATAAAGGAATAAGAGACTAGAAGGAGAAGGATACAAACTTCACAAGGAAGGACAAGGATCTTCAGGAGGCACAATGATGAATATAAGTTAAAGAAGGGAAATGGAGAAAATGGAGGCAATGGAGAGCCATCATCCTCACCCTCATCATCATCATCCTCTACTTTATCTTCAGTAAATCAGCCACACAAGTCAAAGAACACTGGTAAAAGCCCTTTTTAAACCTGATGTTAAGTTTGAATTGCCAATGTTTAATGGTGAATTCAATGTAGAAAAGCTTGATAATTGGATTAGGAAATTGGAGGTCTATTTGAGAATCTAGAACCTTCATGATGATGATACCAAAATCCAATTAGCTTCATTGAGAATGCAACACTTGTTTGGTGGGAAGCCAAGACAAAGGAGGAAATCAAGAAGCATGGTAAGATTATTCTATCATGGACTGATTTCATTACTGCAATAAAACAACATTTTTATCCATTAGGTCATATGCAGAAAGCCATAATGAACTGGGAAAACTTTAGGCAATTGAAGGGACGAAATGTGCAATAATACACCCAAGAATTCAGGAGAAGAGCTCTCTTATTAGGGGTAGATTTTCAGAGCCAAGATACTTTTCTCAAGTACATAAGAGGCTTACATAGATACCTAAAACATATTATTCTCATGTTTAACCCCACAATTCTAGATGAAGTATGTGTTTAGGCCACACATCTAGAAGCTAGAGGGAAAAACATTTCTAAAGAGGGTAGGAAGAAACCTTTTAAGGGTAAAAGAAAACAGAAGACCTAAAAAGGTAAAGCAAGAAGAATGCATTTGTTAAGAAAGAGGGAGAAAATTTGGTTTGTAAAAATTGTTCAAAAGAAGGCCATGATGAAACTCGTTGTTGGAAATTACATCCTCAAATGATGGCCAAGAAATACAACAACAAAGGGAAACAGAAAAATGCAGCTACAGCTCAACATGATTTAGGAGAAAATTCAGGTGATGAATATAAGATTATAGCCATGGGATTGAAGAACATGAAGGGGAAATAAATTGAAACTAAACCCAGTACTAGTACATCAAACTTTCACATACATGCTCCAAATGAAGAAGAGACAATTGAACTGTTTCATGTGAGGGTCATTTCCAAACATACCAAGATAAACACATTATTTGATAGTGGGTCACAAGAAAAATTAGTCTCTGAAGACTTGGTCAAGAAACTTAACCTTGAGACCATACCACATCCAAAACCATATCCAGTTGGTTGGATTTGTAAGGATGCAAATTTACAGGTTTCAAAGAAGTGTATATTGGTTTGCAATCACTACACATTTTGTTGACACAATTGAATTAAATGGGGTTCTAATTGACATAACATGTATTGTGTTGGGGAGTCCTTACTTGTATGACAGGAAAGCGATCTTCCATCACCATGAGAAAAAATATCATTTATTCAAAGATGGAAAGGATTACATTGTTAGAGCACATCGCAAGAAGACAAACATTGCTATGGTAAATGCAGGACAAGTAAAGAGGCTGGTAAATTCAAGTAAGAATGTTTTTCTTCTAATGATTAAGCCTAAAGATGATGCTAATCATGAATCATTTGAGGGGTGTGATCCTAAGTTGAAATCGGATCTATATGATGTAGTTGATTCATGTCATGAGATGTTTCAAGAGCTAACATGATTGCCTCCAAAAAGAGAGATTCAACATGAGATTTAGTTGCAACAAGATTGTCCTCTTCTAAACATCAGCATGTATCGCATGCCGATAATGGAGAATGCTGAGATAAAGAGGCAAATCAAATAGATGTTGGAAAAATGAATCATAAGGCCAAGTACCTCGCCATGTGGTTCACCCATAGTCTTGAATCCAAAGAAAGATGTGACTTGGCACATGTGTGTATACTTCAGAGATTTCAACAAGATTATAGTAAAGAATCGTTACCCACTCCTAAGGATAGATGATTTTCTTGATCAACTGAAAGAAGAAAATTTTTCCACCAAGTTAGATTTACGAAGTGGATATCATCAAGTAAGAATTGTAGTAAGTGACATATGGAAAACTGCATTCAAAACCAAACAAGGACACTTTGAGTGGTTAGTTATGCCATTTGGTTTGTGTAATGCACTGAAAAATTTCATGCGTGTTATGGATAGTCTTTTGTGTCCATTCTTTGATGAATTTGTATTGTGTCATTAGATGACATATTTATTTTCAGCAAAATAGGAGAAGAACATTTCTTGCATGTGAATAGAGTGCTTGATGTTTTGAAGAAAGAGAATTTTTTTCTTAAGATGTCAAAGTGTGAGTTTGGAAAGACTTCTTTGGTATTTTTGGGACACATTGTAGGAGGAGGAGAGTTGAGAATTGATCCTTCTAAAGTGGAAGCCATTGTGAATTGGCCCACACCGAAAACAATAACCGAGGTAAGAAGTTTCTTAGGTGCAGCTCAGTATTGGAGAAAGTTTATTGCTAACTTTTCTACCATTGTAGCTCCTACGCATGCAATGATAAGTTTGAATAAAGAAATCCAATGGAGAGGCAAATAGCGGAAATATTTTGAAGCTTTAAAAGACAATATCAATTCAGCTCCTTTCCTTTCATTACCGAATTTGAGACAGCCATTCAAGATACAAAATTATGCTAATGATTATGCCATGGGCACAGTTCTTTTGCAGCATGATAAGCCTATCGCTTTTCATTCTAAAAAATTTAGTCATGCTGTAATTAATTATCCTACATATGACAAAGAACTATATGCATTGGTACAAAGCATCAAGAAGTGGAAACACTACTTGATGGGTAAAGAGACGATTGTGCATACTGATCACCAACCATTACAGTACTTGCAGTCGCAAACAAAATTGTAGCAATCAAGACATTTCAGGTGGATGGGATTTCTTCAACAGTTTCACTTGGTTATAAGGTACAAGAAAGGTATTTTCAATCAAGTTGTTGATATTCTTTCAAGACCAACCATTAGTGCATCTAATTTACTCAAAAATGATTCTATTGTACATGATATTTACATAGAAAAATATTCACATGATGTTTATTTTAAAGATGTGTATGCTAGTTTGATTGAAGGGAATCAAGTTGAAGAAAAATATTATCACATGCATAACAATTTTATTTTTCATTTGGGCAAGTTGTGTATACCACAAGGAGAGAGGCTAAGTGTCATGAAAGAAGCTCATTCATCTCTTATTGTTGCACACTTTGGGGTAAGAAAAATAGTGGCTCATCTACGAAGGTATTCCTATTGGCACCACATGATAGATAGTGTGTCGCGTTTTATAAGAAGTTGTTCTATGTGTGCAACAAGTAAGCCTAGTAATAGGAAGCTTGGGTTTTACATGCCACTACCGGTACCATCAAGGCCATGGGAGAGTGTCTCCATGGAATTTTTTGGAGGTCTACCTATATCAAGAAAACAACATGATTATCTTTATGTAGTTGTGGATAGATTCAGTAAAATGTGTATACTTACGCCATGTAAGAAAACCATTACTGCTCAAACAAAATGTTGAACTTTACTTTGAATATGTATGGGTTCATTATGGATTTCCAACTTCTATTGTTAGTGACAGGGATTCTAGGTTCATTGGGAATTTTTGTTCGAATCTATAGAGTATGATGGACACAAAGTTGAAAGAGAGTAATGTTTTTCATCTGCAAACTAATGGACAAGCTGAAGTGGTGAATAAAACCATTGTGCATCTATTGAGAGCATATTTCAACAAACATCCTAAGTTGTGGGATGAGCAACTCCATCACATTCAACATGCTTACAACCAGTCAAATCACTCTTCTGCTTAGACATCACCTTTTGATGTATGCTTTGGGTATTTGCGAAAATTGCCATTAGACTTCATCTTTGAGAAGGATGTTGCAATTGATGGCCATAATGATATTGAAAAGGCTCGAAAGTTGATTGAGAAAATTTAGGTCATACATCAACAAGTTCAAGAACAACTTGAGAAAATTCAAAGAAAATACAAAGAAAGGCATGACAAACATAGACTTGATCACAAGTTTCAAGAAGGAGATGAGGTATGGTTTCACATTAGCAAAGAAAGGATGCAAGGAGAAGGTAAAAATCTCAAACCCATTCGCTATGGTCCATTCATTATCATAAAGCAATTTGGTAATAATTCATTTCAAATTGACTTACCTTCATATATGAAAATGTATTTAGTTTTTAATGCTGAAAAGTTACATTTGTATGAGCCACCTTTGATCGATGATCAAGGAAGTGATGTCTAGCTACCTTCTATTGAAGATTTCTTGCCAGAATGTGGGGCTGAGCTCAAGGAAGATAGAATTCTTGACAGGAGGAAAAGAGCATCCAAGAGGGGAAGCATTAACTACCTTCGATTTGGGCTCAAAGGCACTAAGCCAAGCAAGGAAAAGTGGATGGAGCATGGAAAGGTGAGGGAGTTGTACCCTCATCTACTGAACAAGTAATCAATTATTTTGGGGTCCAAAAGCTTCACATTGGGAAGGAGTGATCAGGAGTTCATAATTTTTGCTCAAAATTGAAAATTAGAGGATTGGGCTGAAACCAATATAGTTGCGTATATCTCTTATTTCTGATTATGGCATCGTGAACGGTTCGAAAAATTGATGTCGTATGAGGGAGATATCACATTCTGATCGAATTCCAAAATAGGTAAATTTTGCAACAGGTTTGACTGGGATGCCCAGTCAGCATGGAGGATGCACAGTCAGCTAACAAAATATTCTGAGTAATATTCCTTTCCTCAGAACCAATACCAGGCTGACATGTTGCGCATTTTTATTAGCTCAATGGATTTGTACATTTTGGTTTTATGAGCCAATCGTAGGGTGACACGTGGTTAGCCCTGAGGCCGCCACGTGCCCCCTTACTGGTGTATTAATTTTTTTTTAAGGCTGTAGGAGTCAAAATCGCGACCTCGGACAGAGCAACCACATAAATTAATCGCTTGCACTATGCATTACAACTTAACCATCATAGCTCTCAGGTTATATTTAAGTTTCAATCGAATTTTCATTGGCGGTTCCATCGAAGGAGTGTTCACATTACAATGTAACCAAAACATAAAACTACAACCTGAAGGCTTATATTAATAGCAATCTCTACCATTCAACCTTACCACATGTTGTAGTCACAATTAATATCTCTACGCGTTCAGGTCTTAACTCTGACTTTAACTTGAGTGTTGGAAGTTATCGACGGGGTTTTTGCTATGGTTCTACCAACCATCGCGGTAACCGTGGAACGGGGGTTGGAATGTGGCCACCCCTAACTACCCAATTAAATGTTGGATTTAAGACTGGTGAACTTTTTTCCAGTGCTAAATTTGTGCAGATTTCACCATTTTTTACTCCTGTTAAGTCGAGTCCTCCACAATTAGTAGAGCTTTTCTAGGTTTTATTGGGAAAATGAGTTGGAGACTCAATTTGTGCCCATTATTAGTGAATGAAGAGTCATTATATACTAATTGGAGCGTGATGGAGCCATTGGTGCAGAGAAAACAACCATTAGAGGCCTGCAACTATAGGTATTTGCAAAATTTTGAGCATAATGAAAGATGGACTTGCCATTGGGAGCTGGACTAGCAGATGGAGCCCAGGAGGGGTGAACTTCTTCATCATGTCTATTGTGTAAATATTATTTGATGACTTATTTATCTATTTTGCACTCCTATTCAGTGTTATTTGTGCTTATTTAATGTTTCTAATTCACTAAAATCATCTACAATTCATGGTTAAATTCCTCAATCCTTAAGAAAACTAAAGAGACAAGTATGCACATGATTATAAACTGAAAATACACTTAGCACAACAAAACTAATACATTCCTTTCAAATCATTTTACCATTTTATTTTTCACTTTGTCTAATGTGTGTATAATTTGGTTTCTTTATCATTCTCCCTCACTGTATTATTCACACACTTACTAGGACCTCGTTCCATATCTATGTGTATATACACAAGTTAGTCATATACAAAAGCAATCTTCTGTATATGTACACTTCCACATCTATGTGCATATATGGAAAATGTGCATATACAAAAATTACACATATACGGAAGTCATCTTGCATATATTCATGCTTCCTTATATATGAGCATATACAAAAGGAATCTATGCACATGTGTATGGAAGTGATGACTTTTTTATATGTAAAACTTATGTATATGTACATATATATGGAAGCATGTATATACAGAAGATGACTTCCATATATATGTGCATATATAGGAGTTGTGCATATACAAAAGATGAGTTCCATTTATCTGTTCATATACAAAAGTTGCACATATACGGAAGCCATTTTTTGTATATGCACATGTCCCTATAAATATATGTGTGCATATACAAAATATGCACATATATGGAAGCCATTTTGTGTACATGCACATAGATATGGAAGAATGTATATATGAAATATGATTTCTGTATCTATATAGAAACCATATTCCATGTGTGGACTTCTGTATATGCATATAGATATGCAATTACATATAGAGCACTCGCCTTTCATAACCACTATTGCATTCCTATGTATGTGTGATTTATGTATATACATGCTTTCATATCTATGTGTATATACAAAATTTATGTATATATAGAAGTTACGCATTTACAAAATCCATCTTCCATTTATGCACGCTTCCATATATATGTGCATATACAAAATCCATCTTCTGTGTATGCATAGCTTATGTATATGCATAGATTTTATATATACATAGCTTATGTATATGCATAGCTTTTGTATATGCATGGATTTTTTATATGCATAGCTTCTATATATGCACACATATATGTAAGCGATGGCTTCTTTATGCAACTTCTCTATATGTAAATATATATGGAAGCATGCATATATGGAATATGGCTTCCATATATGTGAAACGTTTGTATATGCACATATATATATAACACATCTTTTGTATATGCGCAACTTTTGTATATACGAAATATGCGTTCCATATATACATGCATATACAGAAGTTGCAAATATACAAAAACCATCTATCATATATGCACACTTCCATATATATATATATATAGGAATATATAATATGCACATATAAAGAAGCCATCTTCTATATATGTGCAACTTATGTTTATGCACATATATATGGAAGCATGCATATACAAAAGATGAATTCAATATCTATATAGAAACCACATTCCATGTGTGGACATATATATATGGATACACATATGCAAGTACATATATAGAAGTTAAATTTCATAAATACACTTGCATTTATGCATATGTGTGATTTATGTATATGCATGCTTATATATATATATATATATATATATATATATATATATATATATATATATATATATTTATAGAATCTCCACATATATGGAAACCATCTTCTGTATATGAACTCTTCCATATCTATGTGCATATATAAAATTTATGCATATACGGAAGCCATCTTCAATATATGGAAACTTTCATATATATGTGCATATACAGAACTTGCACATATACAAAAGCCATCTTCTACATATGTACAACTTTTGTATATGAAAATATATATGGAAGAGATAGCTTCTATATATGCGCATATATGAAAGATACATTCCATATCTATATAGAAACCATATTCCATATGTGGACCTCTGTATCTAGCTGTGTACGTACATATATATAAGTCAAATTTCGTAAATTCACTTGCATTTCTCTATATGTGTGATTTTCGTATATGGATGCTTCCATATCTATGTGCATATATGGAAAACGTGCATATACAAAATTTATGCATATACGGAAGCCATATTCCATATATGAATTATTTCATACATATCTTCATATACAAATGTTGCACATATATAAAATTCATCTTTTGTATATACACATATACATGGAAGCCATGAATTCTATACATTCCAAACTTTTGTATAACGACATATACAAAATATAGCTTACATGTCTATATTCAAAAACCTTATTCCATGTGTGGGCCTATGTATATGTATATAGATATGAAAGTACATACATAGAAGCTAAATTTCATAAATGCACTCACATTTTTGCATATGGATGATTTATGTCTATGCACGCTTCCATATCTGTGTACATATATAGAATTTTTGGATATACTGAAGCCATCTTCCATATATGTACACTTCCATATCTATACGAATATATGGAAATGTGCATATAAAAAATTTACTCATATACGTAAGAGATCTTCCATCAATGTGCATTTCCATGTATGCATGCATATATAGAAGCTCCACATATATAGAATCCATATTCTATATATGAGCACCTTTTGTATATGCACATATATATGTAAGTAGTGGCTTATTTATATGCAAAAATTATGTATATGCACATACATATGGAAGCATTCATATATGAAATATTTATTCTATACATTAAATGCAACTTCTATATATGCAAAACTTTCTATATATGCACAACTTATATACATGCACATAGATATGGAAGCGTGCATATACAAAATATGTCTTCCATACATATATGAAGCTTAAATTTTCTTTTTCACACCCTATGTAAAGAAATGAATCTCTAGAAATGACTTTAACTTAAACACACTAAATTTCCCACAGGGGAAACAAGATAATTTATAGTTCAGGTTAGGACCACAAGGGCATGCATCACATAAGTGACTCCACTTGTAGCTCTAATTGGTTGTTTTGTCGGTATTTATTCTCTATATTTTCATTGTGTTTCCATAAAATTAGCTTTATGGACCTAAGTAGGCCTCCCTTGGACCTGTGTGTGGTCGAAAGGTATCCCTATTTATTTTTTTCAAGCTACCATCGAAGCTTTTTGCAGAGACAGTCACACGAGTGTCTCTGCTGTGTAGAACATAAGCTGCAAGACACACAAAGAGCTTAAAATTCCATTGTAATTCCCTTTTCCAGAGTGTTTTGGAAACCTTTAGTGACTTTCCTGCACTCCTACATTTCTTTCTAGTCAAGATAGACTTTCAATTTGCTTTACTAACCACCATAGGTAGGGAAATTTTTTATCTTTTACTTTGGAATTTTTCATCAAAACATAGCTTAAATAGGAGGAAAGTAAGTGGCCTTACATCCACACATATTTTTTACATGTTTTTCTAACCAAATATTTTATTTAATTTCAATTATTATCGGGACAAAGACTTGGTTTTATTAAAGAAAGAGAGTAGACCTCGCCTCCCTCGCGTTCTTGTTGAGAACATGTGGTGGCATATGAAATATTTCTCAAAGAACTAGAGCTTCCATATGCATATATGCTCACATAGTATAATTAGGAAGGAAGTAAGTGGTCATTCATCCATGCATTATTTATTTTCTTGTAAGGAAAAATCATAACTTAGTGTAATTAGGGGATTTGTAAAGGATCGCCGCATATGCACATCATTCACAGTTTGTATGATAACAATTTAACTTGCACACACTTTCTCTCCACACACTAAGATAAATTAAACTTTGTATAAAGTGTATCCTCCTTTGGAAACTGTGTACTTATCTTCTTTTAGCTTACTTTTTTTTTTGCACAACCTAATTGAATCAAAGCCTCCTTAAAAAAACCTTAACTAGACTACACTAAATTCCCCACAAGGGATACAAGTTAAGTTATAGATACAATTTAGACTGCAGAGGTAGGCAATACAAAATTCACCATGGTCATTTTACATCTTGATACATAGAAGTTTTATTTTATGGAGCTTAAAATCCTACATCATCCAGTGAAAAATTTGGTATATGAGAAGAAAATTGTGAAGGCGGTAAGGCATAGGTGGCAAACAATCACATACCTTCATGTTGTCTCCTGACACGTGGTAGGGGTGTTGGGTCAAAAACTAATAACCAAAAGCTAATATTCACTCATTCCCTTTAGACATAGGTAACATAGTGGCTAAAACTTAGTGCATCATTCCCTATAGGGTGTGGGTCAGGGAGCACTCAGACCTAAGGTGATTCTGGTCAGAATATTGGAAGTGTTGCCAATTATTTTAGGATGTAGACACAGTACACCCCACTATAACCCTCTCAATCATGGTTTTTTCTTTGTTTTTGGAAACATCACAAGTAATTTTGAGATGTGGCCCCAGTATCCTACCACAAAATATTATCTAGGTCAAATTACTATTTGAGTGGAAAGGACATTTAAGTATTTGTAGGATTTTTATCATGTGCAAAAGCCTTAAAAAACATTTTTTCCTGATTACTTCAAATATTAGCTAGATAAATGGGAAATTAAATATTTATTTTTCGCTTTGTTTTATGTATGTGATTCATTTTTCTTGCTAGAAAATCCTCCCTCACTAAATACAAGTAACACACACTTTCTATGACACTATACGGGACCCACAATGTAACAATCCCTGTGAAAATTTCATGTAATAAAAGATAATAAAGGAAAAATAATAACCATGGTTATGGGACACTTATTTGAAGTTGAATGTTTGGAAAAACATTTGAGTGTCGGTGATCAATTGGTTTATTATGGCTAAGGAAATTTGGAAAGGCAATGGCTAAGGCATTTGGAAAGGAAAAGTGGTATTAATTGGCATTTATTTATGAAAATAATGGAAATTAGGAGAAAAGGAAGGTGAAAGGACATAGGTTGCATGTGAGTATGAAAATGAAGGAAAATAATGGAAAGTGAAGAAAATATATGCTTAATTGATAAAAAGGATTATGAGGATTAGTTGGTAGATATTTTCAATTCAGTTTTGGAGCTCTCTCTCTATTCTCTCTCCCTCACACCCTTGGACACTTAGATTTTTCTTGGATAATTTCAACATTAGATCAAGAAAGGAAAATAAGGCTAAGAGTAAGCAAAGATCAAGCAAGAAAGAGAAGGATCAAGCAGCTACAATGAGATTCTTTGCAAGTATCGATTTTCATGTGTGGTTTCATTACTCTTTTTGGCATGCATGGTGTTGCATGTGTGTTCTTAGTTCTCTTTCTGTCATTGGAATGAGTTTTTCCAGGTGTGATAGTGTTTTTTCAGCCTAGCCTTACCATTTCAAAATAGCCATGTTGTGATTTGGTTCCCATGTTTTGGTTGAGATATATTTCCATATGGATTCTAAGTTCAGTGAGGTGGATCTCTGAATGAAAGAACACATGGAATAGTAACCCATGAAATGAGTTATTTTTTGCAGTAAGAGCCATATTTTTTGTTTCCTTGGTGTGCCTAGGAATCCTCAACCAATGAATGGTGGGATATAAGGTAAATCCTAGAGTGGGGTGCTCTCCATCAGGCATAGGAATCCCAGGATGGGATATATAGTAAATCCTCGAGAGTGGAGTCTCAATTAAGGCCTTGTGATCCTATGAGGATTGCAGTACATCCTAGAGACTAGGAGATAGGAAAATTCCTCATGATGTAGGTGGAAAAATCTGGTTTCATCCATGCTTGTTTTGGCCTAATGATTTGGTGGAGATCATGGTAATGTTTTTTATTACATGTTTATTGTTGGGCCTAGTGATTCAGTGTAGATTGTGGTAAATATCAGTTTTTGTTGATGACGGTGAGGTGGTTTAGCCTGGGGAAGCCCCAGTTGGTTCTTTTGGTTTGAATCCCACATTCATGGTCAGAATATGTCACAGGTGTGATTGACTGAAGAGATATTTTGTTGGCAATATGATGCAATGTGTTGTCCTTGATGGCAACCTACTTGATGAAGTTGGCCTTGATGGAAACCTACTTGATGAGTCACCTATGATAAGCAACCTATGTGCTAAAGATGTAAGAATGATGTATCTATAGATCATTTCAGATGTGACAGAGAAAACAATTCCAGTAAGTGCCAGAAAAATGATAAATATAATATTTCACAATGTATAGGCTACTTTTGTAAAGGCAACCCGCGTATATACTCTACTTTTGTGAAGGGAACCCGCGTATACATTTAGGGTTAGCATATACACAGTTTTATGAGGCGAAGTTGCGTATACATGTGGATACGCATGCTCAAATTCGCGTATGCCTTTTGCACTCTAAAAACTATGATACCTAGGGGCATTACCATGGTATTGGCCCACTGCATTGAGCACTGGATTATCTATTTGATCCCGTCCAGGAATACCATCATAAGTAGTGTGGTTTTGACTCATGGTATTGATAAAGGCTAAATCTATATAAGGAAAACAAGATCATTGTGCAAGAGTGTGCATGAGTAAGGGTTGTTGATGAAAAAAAATATCTCTAAGGATTATTTGCATGAATGAACTCTGTTCTTAATTGATAGATCTGAATCTTTGATGCACCCATGGATCTGAGGATGGTTCAAGATCTCTAGATCTTATGATGATGATAAATATCTAGGATGATCTGCAGCAGAAGAAATGGTGAAGATCTGGCGCAAAGTCTGCTGAAGATAATGAATAAATCTGGGTAAGTTTATAGATCTGATCTGTTTTGTAAACTTTTCCATTTATAGATCTATACACTAGTTGGTCTCTACAAAAGCACGTGTATACACGGTATCTATTAATGAAAGACGCGTATACGGTTTTCTGAAGAATAAAATACACAGAAGTATACGCGGGTTGGTGTGCAAGAAAGCGCATATGTACGCGGCTTCAGTAAAGAAAAGTAGCATATGATATTTGATTCAATGAATGTTCAGGGTTGATTTTACATCTGCATATCTATTCTGAAGTCTAGGTTATCTATGATATTCTGGTTATAGTGGTCTCACTGTTCTGTTTGAAGTATTGGGTAAAGTATGTTTGTTGATCAGTGAAGGGTTGTGTTGAAGATGTTTGATCTAGTATGAAAATTGATAAAATGTGGTCTGCAGTGGATTTGAGGGTTGGAGCCTTCAGTATGAAAGTAGAAGCTTTCTGCCAGTAGAGGCTGGTGCTAATATCAAGGGCTAGTAGCTCCCTTCCAGGAGAGGCTGGTAAACGAGAGAAGGTTGTAGCCTTCTGCAGGTGGGTGCCTGCGTGTTGCTATGAGTCTGCGCCAGTACATGGTTGTAAGATGTTTTCTTTATAATAAATATTGAAGACTGAGACGACGGAAGCGGTGGTTTTGTCCCGACTTGGGTTTCCACCTTAAATCCTGGTGTTCATGTGTGTTGCTTATGTGTGATGGTTTATTATGTTTTTACTGCACATGCTTACTTCTTAACATCTGATGAATAAATGATGCAATGATTTAAGAATCAAATACATAATAAGAGGTCTGAGCATACGCGAGTTTCCTTAAGGATATCCACGTATATACGCTAGTTTTGTTCTGTAAAGTAGCGTATGGGTTTTGAGAAAAGAAAAGTAAAAGGTTTATCAGTTAGCTCTAAATAATGATTCAAGGAAAAAATTTTAAGATCGCTAACGGCAAAATTTGAGTCAAAAGTTTCTGCTCTTGAGGAAAAATAGGATCTTCAAAATCTTACTGTGGTGCAACTTCATGGCATACTAACTGCATATGAAATGTGAAGAGGAGGACCATTACGAAGTCAAAGAGGCTATCTTCAGAGCTTCTACAAAAGGGAAAGAATTAAAAGAAGCAGAAGGAACATAATATATCTCAGAAGAAGATGAGGTAAATTTTGTAAAGAAACTCCAACTTGGCACAGGACAGTTCAGAGGTAAGCTTCCTTTCAAATGTTTTGAGTGTGGAAGAGTTGGTCATTATGTCTGCTAAGTGTCCTCATAAAGAAACAACTACAAAAGGGAAGGAAGTAGCAAGAAGGAATAAGACTCGTTTTAACACTAGAAAAAGTTACTATACTCATGAAGACAATGATGGGTTATCTGATAGTGAGGAAGAATGTGAACAAGATCTTAGACTTCTCATGGCATTTGAATCTAGAGAAGAAAAAGATACTTTTGTGGATGCTCTAGAGGACAATGATTTTCTTGAAGAAAACAATCAACTCAAAATACGGTTAGAAGAAAGTAAAATACTCTTAGAAGAAAGGAAAATAACCATAGAAACTCCTGAAAAGCAGTTTGAAGAGAGCGAAGAAACACAATGAGAAATTAGAATGTGAAGTGGTAAGTCTAAGAAAAGAATTTGAGAAAGTAAAGACTCTAATCTTAGATTTGCTAAAGGATTTGAAACCCTAGATGAGATTATCAAGGTACAACGTTCTCCTCTTATAAAGACGAGTCTTGGATATATCGGAGAATCTTTCTCAAGCTTCAAACACCAAATTATCTAAAAGCGACTACAGATGTGTTTACAACATTCTGCCACTCAAAGAAGGGAATAAAGAATCATTACAGGGTAAAGCATGATCATCTCAATTCAAAGAACACCAACAGAATATCTTTCAAAGAAACAACAATCAATGTAAATTCAAGTAGAAAGTTTCATGATCGTGAAATTTCTTCTTCAATGGACAATGTTTCTCGTGTCACAATTTTGGTCATAAAGCTATTCAATGTGTTGCATATAAAACCATCATGACAAGAGAAGAAAGAAAGAAAAGGATTGATATTGAAACAAAGAGGAATACCTATAACAACTTTTCTCCTCTTCTAAATGAAGTTGAATGTGCTTATTGCAATAACTTTGGCCATGAAGAATCTGAATGTAGGAGCAAAGTTCAGTGAAAAGAGCATGTTCCTTCAAGCTCCAAAGTATGGAGAAAGAAGGAATTGCAGGTTGAAAATTGTGGCATAGTGTTATTTGCATAAGGTGAAGAAAATCAATGGTACATTGATAGCGGATGCTCAAGACACATGACAGGTGACAAAAACAAACTTCTTACATATAATGCTCTAGAAAAGGAAAGGAAGGTTACATTTGGAAATGATACTCCTGCGGTAATTAAGGCAAAAGGGTCTGTGTTTCTAAAATAAAAGGTGAAAGCTAATGATGTCATGTATGTGGATGGATTAAGGCATAACCTGTATGTATTGAAGAACTGCAAAGAACAATGTTAGTTGAGCAAATCTTCAGAAAACTAGCTATGGCATACAAGGTTGGGGCATCTGAGCTTCTCTCAGATCAACAAATCAAGCAGACTTAAAGTTGTCCGTGATCTTCCCAATATTACTCCACCTGAAAATATCATATGCAAATCTTGCCAATTTGGTATGCAAACCAGAGTACAATTCAATGGAAAGGAAGGATCATCAAGTAAGCCTCTTGAACTTATTCATACTGACATATGTGGACATCAGTGAGGGAAAAATTCACCACGTGGTGAACAATAATATATCTTATTTATTGATGATTTCTCTAGAATGTGTTGGATTGGGCTTCTTAAACACAAAGATGAAGCATTTGAGAAATTTCAGACCTTTAAAGAACTAGTTGAAAATGAATTAGATCTGAAAATCAAGTGTCTTAGATCTGATCGAGGAGGAGAATATACATCAAATGAATTCCTTGAATTTTGTGAACAGCATGGCATAAAAAGACAATTTTCTATAGCTGGAACTCCACAACAAAATGGCGTAGCAGAAAGAATGAATAGAACAGCTTCAACAAATGGCTAGAGCTATGCTTGATGATTCCGGAACACCCGACACTTTTTGGGGAGAAGCAGCACATACGGCGGTAAATATTCTTAACAAGGCACATGTTCAAGTAAATAGTGATAAAACTCCATATGAACTACGGTATGGTAATTCTCCCACCGTGAAGCATTTTAGAGTTTTTGGAAGCAGTATGTTTTATCAAAAATAATGATGAAAAACTTGGAAAGTTTGAATCGAGGAAGCGTATGAAGGAATACTTCTTCGCTACTCCTCTAGGAGTAGAGCATATAAATGTTACAATAAAAGACTTCGGAAGATTGTTGAATGTATTGATGTTGTTATTGATGAGTCTCCTGCAGCCCCAAAAGAAGAAAAAACAAACAAAAAAATGAAGACGATGGTGACATATGTCCTCCTACATCAAATAGAAATGATATAGACAAAGTGAATCCAATGAAGAACTTGAAGATAGAGTTATCCGAAAAAAGCTCCATCCAGATATTTTCAAAAGAATCATCCGGAATCTCAAATTTTGGGAGATAAGGGGATCGTGTGTACAAACAAGAAGGACTCTTGTGGGATCTTCTAACTATCCGGCATTTCTATCCACTATTGAACCACACAATGTCAATCAAGCTAGCAAAGATGAATGTTGGATTGAAGCCATGAATGAAGAGCTTGATCAAATTGAAAAGAATCACACTTGGGAATTAGTACCAAGACCTCATGACAAAAATGTCATTGGAACCAAATGGATATTCAAAAACAAGTTAAATGAGAATGGGGAGGTTATAAGAAATAAATCTAGACCTTTCTACAAGGGGTATGCTCAACAAGAAGGTATAGACTTTGAATAAACTTTTGCTCCTGTAGCTAGACTTGAAGCCATAAGAATGTTTCTTGCTTTTTCAAGCTTCCAACAAATCAAAGTTTATCAAATGGATGTTAAATATGCGTTTCTTAATGGTGATCTAGAAGAAGAAGTTTATATAGAACAAACCCGAAGGATTCATTTTGGGAAATGATGAAAACCGTGTTCTACGACTTAAAAAGGCTCTATATGGTCTCAAACAAGCTCCAAGGGCATGGTATTATTGTCTTGACAAATATCTTCATCAACAAGGATTTTCAAATGGGTCCTGCTCGATAGCAATTTATACACAAAAAACTGAAAATGATAAACTATTGATTGTAGTTGTATATGTTGATGATATCATTTTTGGAAGCAATGAAGAATCTATGAGTCGTAAATTTGCTTTACTCGCTATGTACGGCAAGAATTTGAAATTTCTTTACTTGGGGAACTAACATTATTTCTTGGCTTGCAAGTGCATCAAACTACAGATGACATATTCTTATCACAAGCAAAAATACCTTAAGCAAATTCCGAAGAAGTATGGCATGGAAGAGTGCAAACACAGTAAGTACACCAATGATAACCGGGATGCAATCTCGGTTGTCATGATGATTCTCCCACGGTGAATCAACCAGACTACAGATCTATGATATGAAGTCTACTTTATCTCACTGGGACTAGACCGCGAAATTATGCATGCAGTTGGGATTGTTGGACGATTCCAAGCTAATCCAAAAAAGTCTCACCTTTAGGCTATCAAAATAATATTCAAATATCTACAAGGAACTCAAGACTTTGGACTATGGTATCCAAAGAATGCTGATCTTACTCTTCATGCTTACACTGATGCGCATTGGGCCGGAAATGTTGATGATTGGAAAAGCACTAGTGGTGGTGCATTCTATATGGGGCCACGGGTAGTATCTTGGTTCGAGCAAGAAGCAAAACTCTATTGCCTTATCTACAGGTAGAAGCGCGAATATGTGGGTCTGCCGCATCATGTTGCACTCAACTTCTTTGGATGATGCAAACCTTACAAGACTTTCAAATCAAATGTTCACCTCCTATCTCGATTATGTGTGATAATACAAGTGCCATCAGTATCTCAAAGAATCATGTTATGCATTCCAAGACCAAGCACATTCCTGTCAAGTATCACTTCTTACGTGAAAAAGTGCTTGAAAAAAAGGTGAAGTTGGAGTATTTTCCCTCCAAAGAACAAGTTGCTGATATATTTACCAAACCTCTACCCAGGGAAGCGTTTGAATATCTCAGACAGAAGATGGGAGTAGTTTCTTCCATGCAGAAGATCAGATTTTCTTAAATGCAGAAGATTAAATTGGATACGCGGATTCCATGAAAGACAGTCGCATATATACGCAAGTTTATATAGATAAAACCGCGTATGGGTGGTTGCTGACAATTTTTCTCTGGGGTCGACATTCCTCAAACATGCCTATGGTGTTGTTGGGTATCTGCAGTGATGTTTCAGCTCTTATATTTCTGTTTCATTCTCCGATATTGGGTGAATATGCCTTGATGATTTGTCGTTGAAAGTTTTTAGGATGCACAAGCTAAGGGGGAGCATTGGTCATGTGGAAAGGATGCATTGTTGGCATTATGATGGTTCTGAAATATGATCTCTCTCTTGAGGTCTTTTTGGTATTTGTAACAAAATTTCATATTTGTAATGTGATGAAAAGGTCATGTTGAGACCTATGATGTAAAATTGTAATATTCAATCATGTAAGGACTTGGTCAAATTTGTAAACCCACGTGGTAGGGTAATGTGTAAACCCACTTGGTTGGGTACCCGAGTCACATATGTAAATCCACTTGGTTGGATCATTGATGTAAGTATGAGTCCTTGGTGATAGGAAAGTTCATAGAGTCATGTACTTCATTGAAAAATATGTTTGAAGATTCAAAGCATGAACTCAGGGGGAGCATGGTAGCTCCAGTGCACATCAGATCTACAGAGCTCTTCTTTGTACATGAGAAGAAAAACCTTGTTTTGGTTTTGATCCGCTCTTTGCCCTTGATGACAAAGGGGGAGAGTATCATGGTGTTTATGGTGTTTGAATAGGGGGAGAGTATCATGGTGGTTGCATAATGGTTATATTCAATGTATCTATCTGTTGTGGTGATCAAACACCATCATGGTTGCCATCAAGTCCAAAGGGGGAGATTGTTGGCAATATGATGCAATGTGTTGTCCTTGATGGAAACCTACTTGATGAAGTTGGCCTTGATGGAAACCTACTTGATGAGTCACCTATGATAAGCAACCTATGTGATAAAGATGTAAGAATGATGTATCTACACAGATCGGGTCAGTATGTGACAGAGAAAAACAATTCCCGATGAAGTGCCGTAAAAATGATAAATATAATATGTCACAATGTATACGCTACTTTTGTGAAAGGCAACCGATGTATATACTCTACTTTTTTGAAGGGAACCCACGTATGCATTCAGGGATAGCATATACGCAGTTTTTATGAGGCGAAGTTGCGTATACACGCGGATACGCACGTTCAAAGTCGCGTATGCCTTTTGCGCTCTAAAAACTATGATACCTAGGGGCATTACCATGGTATTGGCCCACTGTATTAAGCACTGGATTATCTATTTGATCCTGTCCAGGAATACCATCGGAAGTAGTGTGGTTTTGACTCATGGTATTGATAAAGGCTAAATCTATATAAGAAGAAGAAGATCATTGTGCAAGAGTGTGCATGAGTAAGGGTTGTTGATGAAAAAAATATCTCTAAGGATTATCTACATGAATGAACTCTGTTCTTAATTGATAGATCTGAATATTTGATGCACCCATGGATCTGAGGATGGTTCAAGATATCTAGATCTTATGATGATGTTAAATCTCTAGGATGATCTGCAGCAGAAGAAATGGTGAAGATCTAGCGCAAAGTCTGTTGAAGATAATGAAGAAATCTGGGTAAGTTTATAGATCTGATCTGTTTTGTAAATGTTTCCATTTACAGATCTATACGCTAGTTGGTCTCTACAAAAGCGCGTGTATACATGGTCTCTATTAATGAAAGACACGTATAGGGTTTTCTGAAGAATAAAATACACAGAAGTATACGCGGGTTGGTGTGCAGGAAAGCGTGTATGTACGCGACTTCAGTAAAGAAAAGTAGCGTATGATATTTGATTCAATGAATGTTCAGGGTTGAGTTTACATCTGCATATCTATTCTGACGTCTGGGTTATCTTTGTTATTCTGGTTACAGTGGTTTCACTGTTCTTTTTGAAGTATTGGGAAAAGTATGTTTGTTGATAAGTAAAGGGTTGTGTTGAAGCTGTTTGATCCAGTATGAAAATTGATGAAATGTGGTCTGCAGTGGATCTGAGGGTTGAAGCCTTCAGTATGAAAGTATAAGCTTTCTACCAGTAGAGGCTGGTGCTAATATCAGGGGGTAGTAGCTCCCTTCCAGGAGAGGCTGGTAAACGAGAGCAGGGAGTTGTAGCTCCCTTCCAGGAGAGGCTGGTAAACGAGAGAAGGTTGTAGCCTTCTGTAGGTAGGTGCCTGCGTGTTGGTATGAGTCTGCGCCAGTACATGGTTGTAAGATGTTTTCTTTATAATAAATATTGAAGACTGAGACGACAGCAGCGATGGTTTTCTCTCGACTTGGGTTTCCACCTTAAATCCTGGTGTTCATGTGTGTTGCTTATGTATGATGGTTTATTCTGTTTTTACTGCACATGCTTACTGCTTAACATCTGATGAATAAATGATGCAATGATTTAAGAATCAAATACATAATAAGAGCTCTAAGCATACGCGAGTTTCCTTAAGGATATCCGCGTATATATGCTAGTTTTGTTCTGTAAAGTAGCGTATGGGTTTTGAGAAAAGAAAAGTAAAAAGTTTATCAGTTAGCTCTAAATACTGATTCCCCCCCCCTCTCAGTATTTTTCCCAACATATTTGGCTCAAGAAATCTATGGTCGGGTGGAACGTGGTAGTCCCATATTTGGTTGGCTTTTTCATCATTTAATAAGAGGTCCATTTGTTGTGTAACCAGCTCCAAAAAGAGAAGAAAATAGATATCAACGCCTTAGAAATGAGCCACTTCGAGGGGGCAACCTCCAATACATTACATAAATGAACAATTCTTGGATGATACAATTCATAAAACCTCCTTTCTATATATAGGAGTCCATGGGGCCATAATGTAATCCTAGTGGGCCACAATGTAATCCTAGCCGACCTAACAATAATAATTTAAGGGCACAATAATAATAAAATGGGGGTTACAAGGGTACGATAATAACAATAAGGGGGTTACACTAACAACAATAAGGGACTATACTAGTAATATAGGGACCTAACATGCCCCTCTCCTTCAAAAAAGTGTTGTCCTCAATGCTTGAGTAGCTCTGGGTGCTTCTATATAAAATTCTCATCGTCCCATGTAGAATCTTCAGTGGGTAAGTTCTTCCACTTGATGAGATACTCTGAAATTGATCGATTCCGTAGTTGTCGAGTTCTTGTTTCCATGACCGCTTCTGGTTCCAATATGATTTTTCCTTCCTCATCGAGTTCTGGCAATATTGTTTGAACTGGAAGATTTTCTCCTATAACCTTCTTTAAGCATGAAACATGGAAAACTGGATGTACTCGCGAAGAAGCAGGAAGCTCCAATTTGTATGCCATAGTACCAATCTTTTCCAACACCTTGTAAGGACCATAGTACTTTGGCGATAATTTATTATCCTTCTTTGCTTGCTTGAGGGACATTTGTTTGTATGGTTGTAGCCGTAAAAATACCCAATCTCCTACATAAAAACTTCTCTCGCTACGATGTTGATCTGCCTGTTGTTTCATTCGATTTTGTGCCAAATTCAGGTTATCCTTTAAGAGTTGGAGAACTTCTTGTTGATGCTCGATGTGATCTTCCACTGCTTGAACTTTAGAATTTTCTCTTAAAGATGATGTGATGGATGGTGGATGATATCCATAAAGTGCCATAAATGGGGTCATTTTTGCTGCAGTATGGAAGGAAGTGTTATACCACCATTCGGCGAGAGGTAACCACTTGACCCATTGTGTTTGTTTATCAGATACAAAACAACAAAGATATCCTTCCAAACATTTATTTACTATCTCAGTTTGACCATCAGATCGAGGATGATAAGATGAGCTATGAGCTAATTGAGTACCCAAACAAGAAAATAACTCCGTCCAAAAATTTCCCGTAAAAATGGGATCTCTGTCGCTCACAATAACCCTTGGGCTTCCATGTGGCTTTTGAATTCTGTCCACAAATGTAGTAGCAACTGTACTTGCTTTAAATGGATGAGATAATGCACAAAAGTGTGCATACTTGGTAAGTCTATCAACTACCACCATGATGACATTCTTTCCTTCAGACTTAGGTAAACCTGTGATAAAATCCATTGAAATCTCCTCCCAACGCTGACTTGGAATGGATAAAGGTTGTAGAAGTCCGGGGTCTTAATTGTCTCCACTTTATTCTGCTGGCAAACCAAACATTCCGCCACAAACTTTTGAATATCAGATTTAAGGCCATCCCAAAAAAATTCTTTCTTCACCCTGTGGTAAGTTTTTAAAAATCCTGAGTGTCCTCCTAAAGGAGAAGTGTGCAATTCCGGAAGAATATTTTGTTTTAGTTGGGAATTCTTACAAAGATATAAGCGATCTTTGTACCATAAGGAATCATTTTTCCAACTAAATGTATCAGATGTACTAGGATCTTGCTGCAAATTTTGAATGAGTGTCCATACATCTTTGTCCTTCTTCCATTCATCTCTTGCTTAGGTTATCCAATCCGGTTGGATAATAGAAATGGCACAAAGCAATGCTTCCACCTCTTCATTCTTTCTTGAGAGTGCATCTGCAACAACATTAAGCTTTCCTTTTTTGTAGATTATTTCAAAGTCATAACCCAACATCTTTGTGACCCATTTTTGCTGCTCTTCTGAAGATAGTCTTTGTTCCAAAAAGTGTTTAAGACTATCATGTTCAGTTTTTACCTTGAAGTGTCTTCCCATTAGGTAAGTTCGCCATTTCTTTAGTGCATGCAGTATTGTTGAAATTTCCTTCTCATAAATAGGTTTCTGTAAATACTTTCCTTTGATTGGACAACTTTCAAAAGAAATGGGTCTTCCTTCCTGCATTAAAACAACACCAATTCCATTTCCTAAGGCATCACATTCCACAATAAAAGTTTTTGTGAAGTCTGGCATAGCTAAGACAGGCGCTAGGCACATTGCCTCTTTAAGATGTTCAAAGGCCTTAGTTGCTTCAGGAGTCCATGAAAATGCATATTTCTTCAATAATATTGTTAGAGGTGCTGTTATTCTCCCATAATTCTTAATAAACTTTTGATAATACCCTGTTAACCCGAGAAATCCTCGCAACTGCTTTATGGTTGTGGGGACTTTCCATTCCTTAATGGCATTAATTTTGTTAGGGTCTACTTTAACACTGTCGTGAGATACAATATGACCCAGATATTCCACCTCTTGTACTCCAAAGAAACATTTGGATGTTTTTGCATATAATTGTTTCTTCTCCAATAGTTTGAGCACCCTGTCAACATGTTCAACATGATCCTTCCAAGACCTGCTGTAGATTAGTATATCATCAAAAAATACTAGCACAAATTTTCTAAGGAAGGGTTTGAAAATGGAATTCATCAACCCTTGAAATGTAGAAGGTGCATTGGTAAGGCCAAAAGGCATGACCAAAAATTCATAATGACCCTCATGAGTTTGAAATGTTGTTTTGGAATATCTTCAGTCTTCATTCTAATTTGATGATATCCTGAACGAAGATCCATCTTGGTAAAATAAATTGCTCCATATAATTCATCCAATAATTCATCAATCACAGGAATGGGAAATTTATCTTTAATGGTGAGCTTATTGAGCTCCCTATAATCCGGACACATTCGCCATGATCCATCCTTCTTGTGTACCAATACTACAGGAGCAGAGAAAGAACTTTGATTAGGTTGAATTATACCCGCCTCTAACATTTCTGCAATCATACGTTCAATTTCGCTCTTTTGGAAGTAAGGATATCTATAAGGCCTGATGTTTGGAGGAACACTTCCTGGAATCAAATGAATAGCATGATCATGATCACGAATAGGTGGGAGTCCTTTGGGAGTTTCAAACACCTTGGAATGATTGTCGAAGACTTGTTGGAGATCTACAGAAATAGATGATTTTGATGTTGGAACTTCTAGTGAGCATAATTGTGCAATTACGCCTCGCTGTTCTTTCTTTAGAAGCTTTGTCATGACATTAGAGCTTATTATCCTTCTTGGCTTCCCCGCAATACCCCGTAATTCGACTTCCTTTCCTTCTGAAAAAAATTTCAAGAAAAGTTCTTGAAAATTAAAGGCTACCATCCCCAAAGATTGTAACCATTGTACTCCTAGTACAACATCAGCACCTCCCATAGGAATGGCAAGCATTGGACTAGTCAATACATATTCCCCCATGGTTAGCTTGATATTATGGCATTTTCCAGAGCAATTTATGGTTCCTCCATTTGCAACCATCACTTGACATTCTGGTGTTGGGTATAGGAAACAATTTAATTCCTTGGCTACCTTACAATGAATAAAATTATGGGTGCTACCTGAATCAATCGACACTATTACCTTTTTCTTCTTGATTTGTCCTTCTATCTTGAGAGTTTGAGGAGTGGTAATTCCTGCCAGTGCATTACATGATATGGTCGGATTCATTTCTTCCTCTTCTAGGGCCGGTTCCTAGTGTATATCCTCTTCTTGTTCATTTTCTTCTTCTTCTTCACAATCTATGTAAAATAATTTCTTTTCAGCACACTTATGACCTTTAGTGTATTTGCTATCACAACTGTAGCAAAGCCCTTTTTCTCTTTTTTCTTCCAATTCTTGTGGTGTCAACCTTGTAGGTTGTGGAAATCTAGGCGTAGAAACACTTCCTTCTTTATAGAATTGAGTGGTAGGCTTCCTTTTCGCCATAATTTTACATTAAACTTTTCTTGCCAACCTGAATGCCTTCTCCAATGAATCAGGTTCCAAAACACGAATTTCATGTTGGATGTTATCCTTTAGAGTACCTATGAAGAGATCAATCCTCTGTTCCTCTGGAATATCAGTTACCCTTATATTCAATTTTTGGAAGTCCTCAATGTGCTGCCCCACTAAACCCTTTTGTTTGAGATTTATCAATTGTCTAAAGAAGGTGTTGTTCTTTGTATCCTAATAATGTGCTATCATTTCCTCCGTAAAAATTGACCAAGTGACAATTTTTTTACGGGAGCAAACCCATCGATACCATACAAATGTATTTTGTTCTAAATGTAAAGTTTCAATGAGTACCTTTTGTGTGTTTTGCACGTTATGGAGATCAAAATATTGCTCCATCTGTAGTATCCATGTTACAGGATCCTTTCCATCAAACTTCCTCATATCCATCTTTGGAATATGGTGGTTCTGCCCACCAACATTAGAGATTATGAAATCACAATTAACATTTATTTTGTTCTCATCATGAGGTTATTCTACTATCTTTTCACCATTAGGAAACCTTTCTTGTATCAACTTTGTCAAACCTTCCATGTCTGGTTTTAGAAAATTCTTCATGTTTTCCATTTTCTCATCGATCTTAGCTTCCATGTCATCCATCTTAGATTCCATTCCAGCCTCCATGCCATCCATCTTAGCTTCCATGCCATCCATCTTAGCTTGCACGCCATCCATCTTAGCTTCCACGCCTTTCTTCAAAACTTCCATTTCATTTTTTGTTGCTCTTTGCGAGAGTGAAATTTGTTGCACTTGCTCTTGTAATTTTGATAGATCATGTTGTAATTCTTCGTCTTCATGAGTGATAGCAGAGATTTCCAAAGGCTTAATGGGTGTTGAATTATTTTTAGGGGCCATTTTATAATCCAATACTGATATCTATTCTACAATATGCCCTTGCGATCAATTCAACTTGATTCTTCAAACAAGACTTATGCAATTCGGAAAAAAATACACACCTTTTACTTTCTTTTGAGGAGCTTGATATTGAAATTGTATTATCTCTATGATTGCAGCTCTTCAATATCTAAAATTCCACACTGAAGTAGCCCTCTGAATTCTCTTTTGAATGCCACAGGTCTGACTTGATTTGGATTCTCCAAGACAAAGTTGTGTCCAATCTACCACAGTGACCTAATTATGGACTGGTTCAGTAGATCGAACTTGTACGACTTTCCACGTGTCACTGTTTCATCCTTTGTCTCTGAAATTGATAGATAAGAAACTAAATTCTGTGTACTTGTGACCAATTTTTACGGCACTCCAATCCGATGCTCAGAGAGAGAGTTATTGAAATTTTCCCACGATCACCTTTTTTAGATGAAATTTAGGAGCCTAAAAAAGCACTACCTTCCACAGATCATATCTCCAAAAATATTGCGAACCAACCTCTGAAATTTTTTGACACGTTTCCTTAGGATTTCAGCTTCGCACCATACGAATTTAAGATTCTGAACCTTCGCAGAAAAACAGCTATAGCGCAAATTCCACAATGACCTGTTTAGGACCTGAAAAAAGACCTAACTTCCACAGATCATATCTCCAAAAATATTACGAACCAAGCTCTGAAATTTTTATACAATATTCCTCAGGGATTTGGCTTCGTACCGTAAAAAATTCAGCTTTCTAACCTTTGTAGAAAAAAAGTTATAGCGAAAATTCCACGATGACCTGTTTGGAGCAGCGAAACCCTAGAATCCAAAGCTCTGATACCAAATGTTGTGTAACCAGCTCCAAAAAGAGAAGAAAATAGATATCAACGCCTTAGAAATGAGCCAATTCGAGGGGGAAACCTCCAATACATTACATAAATGAACAATTCTTGGATGATACAATTCACAAAACCTCCTTTCTATATATAGGAGTCCATGGGGCCATAATGTAATCCTAGTGGGCCTAGCCGACCTAACAATAATAATTTAAGGGCACAATAATAAAAAAATGGGGTTACAAGGGTACAATAATAACAATAAGGGGTTTACACTAACAATAATAAGGGACTATAATAGTGATATAGAGACCTAACACCATTCCTTCGTATTTTATGCGTAATTGTATTGGTCTATATGTGGATTATATGGCTAATGTAGCCTTGATATTTTTTTGATATTATGTTGCTTATAAGAATGTATTATGATAGTGATGATATAGGATCTCATCATGTTTTGATTTGTAAATGAATGAACAATGTATATATGACCTAATAGATGATAATGCAGTTAATGTGATGAGGCAACAATGCTTCTTAGTGATTCTCAGATACGTATGAGACCCCTATGCTTAGATATGTTATTAAGACCTAAATATTTCATATTTGTGACATGTTTGAAGAAATTTGTGTCATGGCTAGTAGGAATCTAGTCAATTCCTTGTTCAAATGTTTTCATTTACATTGTTATTTCGCTATTATCTTTCAGTTCTGAAAATTTCATTAAATTTTGGGCATTGATCTAAGCTCTGGGCTTGAAAAAGTGGCACAAAAATCGGGTTCGAGGGCTCATAACTAATGGGAAAATTCCCTAGTTGCATGCATACCCATATTGTTTGTACAACTGGAGGTTTCCGGGCACACTGTTTCCCATGCCAAGGGAGCGGTTGGGGGATTGATGCATGAAAAGGTCAGTTTGATTCAAGGGCTAGCCTCTTGGAAGGTTAGGATGGCTCCTAGTTTCCTTTAGTAGGTGAAGAGGGCATGTATAGTTGGGTGGTGTCTATTCCAGTTCCTTAAGGTGACCTGAGAGGTTGAATCATATCATAGTAGCCTCTCGTCACATTTTTACCCTGGTTGGTTGGTTACTTGGGGAGATATGGGAGGAGAGTGTTAGAGAGTGGTATCATAGCATGGTTCACCCCTTGGACTAGATGGGAAATTTTTTTTGGTCATGCATTCATGTCGGTTGCACATGTGTTACTCATCCTTGTGGTCTATGTGATTGTTGCATATGTATGGTGACAGACATGGTTGTAGTGATGTTGCCATGTGAAAGTGAGTGTGTTATCATGGAATATGTCGTCATGAGTGTATTATTGATTACATGTTGTTTATGCTTGCATGTTGTCAGTATAAATTTGTATGGTTGTTGTTGTCATGCATAAGGTCATGGTATGTGTAGTTGATATGGACATGCATGGATGACTAGACTCTAGCTAGAATGATGTTTATGTGTTTATACACCTATTTGTGATATGTCTATATGTTGTTATGATTATATCTATACATGTATTACATCTATTTCGCTGATCTTAAAAATGAGATATCCTCCCTGAATTATGCTAAGGTACGTTGGTTTATTGTGATTAGGTTTTGCTGACATAGTATGCCTTGCAGGAAGAAATAAAAGATGAATAGAAATATGGTAGACTACAAATATTATCCCTATGAATCAGATGAGAAACATGGTTTTGGGAACTCTTCTGACTTAGAAGATACATTGAGAATTTTTAAGGAAGAAATAAGGAGTTCTAAAGTAGATAATGATAGAATCATGCAGGCACAAGAGAAACAAGCAAAGGTTAATGCAATACTCCTTCAAAGCTTGTCATAATTGCAGCAATAGGGACCACTTTGGATCAGCCAAGGGCATGAGGAAAAAAACAATGGGGAATGTGGTAGTAGTTCTCATGGTGTTCAAAGGTCACATAGAGATGACACAGTGAGAGATGGCAGGTTGTTGGATAATCTGGATAGGAGAGGTGATGGACACAAGTACTATTCAAGTTTTGGTTCTGATAGACACTATTATCATCATCATTTTCATCCTAACAAGAGGAGTGATAGGGGATACATTCAAGATGAATTTAAGAAAGTGAAGCCACCTAATTTTGATGGAGATATAAATAATCCAAAATATTTAGAGGCTAAGATACTTGGGATGAAGAATTTATTTGAGTTGCATAATTACACATATAATATGAAGGTCAGAGTAGCTATCTTTAGCTTGAGAGGTAAAGTAGATATCTGGAGGGAAGATGTGAACCAGGTTAGAGACATCAGGAAAAGAGACTTGATTTGGCATGATTTCAAGAGGTTTTTCAGGAAGAAGTGCTTGTCAAAAAGGTACTACGATGGTAAGGCCAAATAATTATATTATCTAAAGATGGGATTAATGGAAAACGAAGAGTATATGCCTAAGTTCCTGGAGCTATTGAGGTATGTACCATATATTAAATATGAAAAGGAAAAGATTCAATGATTTTTGAGTGGGTTACCATTAGTATTTCGAGATCAGATTGTGTATGATGAGCCTTAGTAACTTGAGGAAGTTATTGGGGAATTGAAGCATTTCTATGAGTAGTCGAAGAGTAAGAATGAATCTTAGCAAGGATGGAAAGGAAAATATAAATATAAAGGTAACGATAAATGGAAGCCGAAAATAACATGGCCTCAAAATATAGAAGAGAAAGAAAATGCAGCGTCATACAATAAGTTCAATGTAGCCAAATAGGGACATGGATCACAACAACATCATAGAGGTGATGGTATGAGATGGTCAGAGTGTTGGACATGTGGTAAAGAACATCTCAAGAGAGATTCTCTGCAGAATCGGGGTGGTAGGTCTTAGATGTATAGTGCACATGAGGTGAAAATTGTTGGGGATGTTGGTCAAATCATTCCTTGTACCTATGCAACACTAGATAAAATTAAAGCAAAACATAAAACATCTATCATTGAAATGGATGGTAAGATATGTGATCAAGTTGTTTCTATTTTGATTGACCCTGGATATAATTATAGTTATGTTAGTCCTGACTTGGTGGATAAGTGTGGTTTGAATAAATAAGTGCATATTGCGGATCTTGGTTAGTGCAGTTGGCTATAGGTACAAAGAAAAGAGTTCATCATTGGGTAAGATCTTGTGCATTTGAGTTGAATGGCATGTCTACATCAACGCATTTGAATGCATTTTTGTTGGGATTGTACAATATGCTCTTGGGCATGGATTGGTTATATATATATAGGACCAAAGTGGCTTATTATGAAAAATCCATTGAGTGCTTGGATCGCCATGGGTAGCAGAGAATATTACAGGTTAAAAGGAAAGAAAAATCAGTTAGGATGGTGATAGCTATGCAGGAAAAGCACAATCGTAAAAAGGGTGTGTGTTATTTGCAATGCATATTTCTAGCGAAAAAGGTAAGGAAGTTGAGGATACAGATGCTCTTAGTAGATACCCAGTTCTACAACAATTTCAGGATGTGTTTCCCGCAGATATTTTAGATTTTCCACCTCACAGGGAAGTAGACTTTTCTATTGAATTGGTACTAGTGACAGTGAAAACATCTAAGGCACCTCACAAGATAAGCATACCAGAGTTGGTAGAATTGAAGCTGCAAGTTGAAGGAAATGATGGACAAGGGATACATTAGGCCAAGTGTATCACCTTGGGGTGTACTAGTATTTTTTATGAATAATAAGGATGGAACTCAAGTTATGCATCGATTACAGGAAGTTGAAAAAGGTTACCATCAAGAATAGGTATCCATTGCTGAGGATTGATGACTTATTTGACTAGCTAAAGGAAGCAGCAGTGTTCTCAAAGATTGATCTAAGATTTTGATATCATCAGGTTCTGATTAAGGAAAAGGAAATTTAGATATATTTCTTGGTATTCAACTACTTTAAGTAACTCGTTCATCTATAACCATTTCCATGAGAAGTAGTCATAAACGACTAATTTCTCATGCACTCATTACATCGGGTGATACTCACAGGGGTGAAAAAGTGGGACTGAAATGAGTGAAATGAATCACATAGCGTAAATCATCATTTTCGGGGCTTGAACCTAGTAACCAGGACTTTCTTGGAGGTCACCCATCCCAAATCGCCTCTAGATTAAGCACACTTAACTGTGGAGTTTTCCCCCACAATCAGACCCACTTAGCTTGCTACCCCATTTTCAAAACCTTAGAAAGTATTGTGCCTCATGAACCATTCAAGTAGAGCTCCCTTCACTCTTTGTATTTGTGTATTGAGGAGTTTTTGTAGTGCATTATATTAGATATATTTTTTGGGATTCAACTGTGTTAAGTAAGTCATTCATCTATGACCATTTACATGAGAAGTAGCCATAATTGACTAATTTCATATGATTTTTGAATAGTCCACTTAGCACTCATTGCATCGAGTGATGCTCACAGGGGTGAAGAAGTGGGATTGAACTAGTGAAATGAATCACATAGCGTCAATCATCACTTCCAAGGCTTGCACCGATAACCAGGACTTCTCGGGAGGTCACCCATCCCAGATCGCCTCTGACTCAAGTGCGCTTAACTATGGATTTTTTCCCCACAATCAAGCCCACTTAGCTTGCTACCCCGTTTGCAAAACCTTAACAAGTATTGTGCCTCATGAACAATTCATGTAGAGCTCCCTTCACTCGTTGTAGTTAAGCATTGACCGGTTTTTGTAGTGCATTATAATAGATATCTTTTTTGGGATTCAACTGTGTTAAGTAAGCCATTCATCTATGGCCATTTCCATGAGAAGTAAGCATAACAAAATAATTTCTCATGATTTTTGTATAGTCCACTTAGCACTCATTGCATTAGGTGATGCTCACGGGGGTGAAGAAGTGGGATTGAAACTAGTGAAATGAATCACATAGCGTCAATGATCACTTCCAAGGCTTGTATCCAATAACTAGGACTTCCGGGGAGGTCACCCATCCTAGAGTGCCTATGGCTCAAGCAAACTTAACTGTGGAATTTTTCCCCGAAATCAAGCCCACTTAGCTTTCTACCCCATTTTCTAAGTTATAAATCTCCATTAGAAGTATGTTTTCTTTTCAATGGTTTTGCTAAGGTATAGGTGTGGTTTAACACCGAAGACAATCTCCCCCAAAGGAGAGGGTTTTGTAACAACCCTGGTGAAAATTTCATGTAATAAAAATTAATAAAGGAAAAATAGTAACCACGGTTATGGAACACTTATTCCAATATTAATATTGGGAAAAACATCCTAGCTTGGGTGTTAATTTGGTTTATTATGTCTAAGGAAATTGGAAAAGGAAATGACTAAGGAATTTGTAAAGGAAAAGTGGAATTAATTGGAATTTATTAATGAAAATAATGGAAATTAGGAGAAAAGTAAGGTGAAAGGTCATAGGTTGCTGTGAGGAGGAAAATAAAGTAAAATAATGGAAAATTAAGAAAATAGAGGCATAATTGATAAAAAGGCTTATGAGGATTAGTTGGTACATTTTTTTAGTTTAGTTTTGGATCTGTCTCTCTCTCTCAATCCTGGACACTTATTTTTTTCTTGGATCATTTCAGCATTGGATCAAGAAAGGAAAAGAGGAAACAAAGATCAAGCAAGGAAGAGAAGGATCAAGCAACTACAACAATATTCTTTGCACGTATCGATTTTCATGTATGGTTTCCTGCTATGTTTGGCATGCATGGTGTTGCATGTTTGTTCTTGGTTCTCTTTTTGTCATTGGCATGGGTTTTTCCAGGTGTGATAATGTGTTTTAATCATAGCCTTTCCATTTATGGATAGCCATCGTGCAATGGGGTTCTCATGTTTTGGTTGAGATGGATTTCCAAATGGATTCTAAGATGAGTGAGGTGGATCTATAAATGAAATAACACATGGCCTAGTAACCCATGAACCAGAATGTGGGTTGTGGTAAAGCCACATATTGTGTTGCCTTGGTGGGCCTACGAATCCTTGATGGGTGAATGGTGGGATATATCATAAAGCCTAGATGTAGGTGCTCTGCATCAGGCCTAGGAATCCTAAGATGGGATATACAGTAAATCATGGAGAGTGAAGTCTCAATTAGGGCCTTCTGATCACGTTTGGATTGTGGTAAAACCTAGAGATTAGGACAGGAAAATTCATCATGGTGTAGGTGGAGAAATATAGTTTCATCCATGCTTGTTTTGGCGTAGTGATCTGGTGGATATCATCGTAAAGTCTGTTATGACATGCTTATTGTTGGGCCTAGTGATCTGGTGTGGATTGTGGTAAAATATGGTTTTTATTCATGAGGGTAAGGTGGTTTATCCTGGGGAATCCCCTGTTGGTTCTTTTGGTTTGAGTCCCACATTCATGCTTGGAATATGGCATGGGGATGATTGGCTGAAGAGAGAATTGGCTCAGCCAATCTGTGGTCGAGTGGAACGTTGTAGTCCCATACCGGGTTGGCTTTTTATTCCATTAATAGGAGGTCATTTCCTTGCTATTTTATGTGTAAATTCATTATTTTATATCTATATTCTATGACTAATGTGTCCTTCATGCTTATGTTTATACTATGCTAGTTATAAGCATGTATTACGATAGTGATGATGTAAGTATTTCATCATGTTTTGATTTGTAAATGAATGAAAAAATGTATCTATGACCTAATATATGATAATTTAGTTAATGTGATGAGGAAAAAATGCTTCTTAGCTATTCTTAGATAATTATAAGACCTTTATGCTTAGATATTTTATTTAAACCTATAGATTACATAGTTGTGACATGTTTGACGAAATTCATGTCATGGTTAATAGTGGTCTAGACAAGTGCTTGTTCAAATTTTTGCATTTAAATTTTATTCCTCTATTATATTTTGATTCTAAAAGTTTCATGCAATTATAGGCACTAACCTGGGAGCTGGGCCTTAAAACGTTGCACAAAAATCAGGGCCGCATGCTTAGAACTATTGGGAAAAGTCCCCAGTCGCATGTGTACTCGTGTTATGTGTGTGACTGGAGGTTTTTTAGTCGCATTCTTGCCCATGTCAAGGGAGATAATAGGGGATTGATGCATGAAAAGGTCACTTTTATTCAAGTTCTGGCCTCCTAGAAGGTTGGGATGGCTCCTGGGGGTCATGTAGCAGGTGTAGAAGGTCTGTATAATTGTGTGGTGTTGGTTCCACTTCCTTAAGGTGAACTAGGAGGTTGATTTAGATAATAGTAGCCTCTATTCACATGTTTACCCTGGTTTGTCAGTTACTTGGGTAGATATGGGAGGAGGGTGTTACACACGAGTCACCTGTTTCTTTAGATGCATTCAGAACCTCCCCCAATTACCGGGAGGTGTGTCAGGTCTCTCCCTATTTTAGTGTATGAGGTAGCAGTAATCCACTTTGATTGGCTCAGACTTTCTTGGTACAACCTTGATCAGGATCACTCCCCCTTAAGGTATTCCTTTTACCACCCCTTAGGGGAGTCCATATACTAGCCCTCCAGGTAGTCCCACTCATAATCCCACGAAAGGGACTCCATTGAATATTTCATTCCAAATTTTTTTACAATGGTGAATACCAACATAATCCCATTTGTAGCATCCTTAAATATTCCATATATAACCAAGACTGAAAATGATCCCATTGCCCACAATCAGTACAACCAAATTTCCTGCATAAATCCATAAGTTTGATGGAAAATTGGGGAGGGACCTCACTAACCACATTATGACTTTTGATTTATGGTGCTCATCCAATAGCATCATAGAGGACTTAGTTCGTCTAATACTATTTTAGCGCATTCTCATTGGCCTTGCTATGAAATGTTATGTTAGCGAGGCTAATCATTCCCATGCAACAATAAAATCCATAGCTAGATCATTCCTCACTTTCTTCCAGCTCCCAGTTTGTCATGACACAGGTATAGAATTGTTGACTCACTTCCGCCAAACTAATTCTACCCACATTTCAGACCATTTCCATGAATGGAGGAAACATTTTATTTCATGTAAATTTGATTTCACAGAAACCCTTCACCTCAATTTATTTTTGAAATCTCTTTTTCCTGAAATCACAAAATACTTAGCCACAACTATTCCAGAAACGAAGGAAGATTCCATTAGTAAAACTCAATAGTTTGAGATTATATACGCATAGTCAAGGTACCTTTACTCCGTACTCAATTTGCTTGGAGGGTAAGGAGAGGTGGACATTTGTCAAGGCCTATCTTAAGAAGCAATAACATTTTATTTTTAAGTTTGAATGAGGAAAATTTTATATTGTTGGAATCACCATGAAGAGACAAACATAATGATGGTGTCAAAGTGAGGTTTTACGAAGGTGCGGAAAAGCCAAAATATTTAGGTCTTGTTCCCATAGCAGTACTCTGGGAGTTTGATCTGCATAGTTACTACCTTCTAGTATCCCTGGTGTGATTTATGGGGTTAGTGGGGTGGTGTTACATATTAGTATCAAAGAATATGGGTTCAAAAGTTGAATTGGATGGGCTCTATCATGATAAATCTAGTAGCAAATTTCCTGCAGAGAATTTCGCAATGATTTCTTTTTAGAAAATTTACAAAGATGATATTTAGGTGTTAAAAGTTAGTTTGAAATTAACTAATTGTGATTTGATATGTATCATATACCTAATGAACACCAATATTTTAATGTTGATTGATGTGCTAACATGGGTTTTTGTGTTGTGGCTAGAGTGATATGGCAGCTCTTAGATAGCAAGTTTGAGGTCCAGTGTTTGTTTATTTGATTATGATATTATGCACTTAATAGTGGTGTTTGAATGATGACACATCAAAAGTAGCAAGGACTCAAATGATGAGGACAAGATTGGTCTAGTAAAACTTCAATAGGTCATATGGTGGATATGAAGAGGCAAGCATAAATGAGGAAGAAGGATCATTGGGAAATATGGGAGGATCCAATTCTCCTGAATGGTTGGATACCTTGAGAAGCTTGAAGGATGAGATGAGAATCTTCAAGGAATATAATCAAATAATGGTGATATTCCAGTAAAACTTCAATAGGTCATATGGTGGATATGAAGAGGCAAGCACAAATGAGGAAGAAGGATCATTGGGAAATATGGGAGGATCCAATTCTCCTGAATGGTTGGATACCTTGAGAAGCTTGAAGGATGAGATGAGAATCTTCAAGGAATATAATCAAATAATGGTGATATTCCAGGAGAGGAAAGAAAAAGTGAATGCAGTCATATTTCAAAGTCTCTCAAAATTACAAAAGAAAAAAAAACATGAATTGGAGGCTAGTTATAGAGCCAAGCTCAACCCTTTTGAATAAGAAGAAAGAAAAAATGGAGCGGATGGTAGTAGATATAGGAAGAGGCACAAAAAGAGAAGCGTAGATTTCGTGAAGGGAAACACACCATTGAGTACTCTAGAGGGAAGAACCAACACTCATGGTCATCATTCACATCATCATCATCCTCATTGCCATCATTCTCATTATTATCAGAGAAATAAAGGATGCAACTACATGTATGAATAGTTCAAGAAGGAAAAACCACCTAAAATTTATGGGTAAGTGAAGAATTCATAAGATGCTTAAGCTTGGTTGCTCGTGATGAAAAAATTCTTCATAATTCATGACTACTCTGAGAACATGAAGGAAAAGGTATCCACCTACATCCTAGAAGGAAGATCAAACATATGGTGATAATATTTGAAAAAATTTAAAGGAATAACAAAAGAAATATTTATTTGGAAGGAGTTTGAAAATACATTCAAGGAAAAATATCTATCAGACAAATATTATGAAAACAAGGCAATGGAATTTTATGAGTTGAAGTTGGGGCAGTTGTCAGATGAAGAGTATATTACTAGATTTCTTGAGCTGCTAATATATGTGGCATATCTCAAGGATGAGAAGGACAAGGTTTAACATTCTATTAGTGTGTTTCCTATGTCATTTAGAGACGAAAATGAGTTCTATTAGCCACAAACCTTGGACAAAGCCATTAACAAATTCAAGCATTGTTTTGAGAAAGCCAAGAGGAGGATCTATTATAAAAGTGATTGGAAATCAAAGGGAAACATGAGAGATATGAATAAAATGTCCATAAATACCATGGATAAGAAAAATGGTTCGACCTCAGCTAGTGGAGTCTGAATTCATAAAAATATTGGTCAAAGGGTGAAATGAAGTGTGTATCCACTTGTAGGAAAATTGTGTATGTTTGAGGCAAGAGAGCCACTAGGATGTTGGACATGCAAATAGAATCACCAAAAAATGGATTTCCCACTTCAAAGAGGCACATGACCTTACAATGCACAGGATCCTCATATAAAGGGTGACATAGTGAAAATGACACCCAAAATTTATGGAGCGATGGATAATCACTAGGAAGACCACCATGCATCCATAATTTAGATGGAAGGTAAGTTGTCCAAAAAAAAATAGTTATATTTTAATTGTCTCAGGCTCTAACTACAATTATGTTAGTCTAGAGCTCATAGAAGAGTGCCCATTAGCAAAGGAAAGATATGTGGAACCATGGTCAGTTCCACTGGCAATAGGAACAAAGAGAAATATAAATTATTGGGTGATGTCATGCGATTTCGAGCTAAATAGTATGCAAACAATTGAAAATATAAACTTGTTTCCATTGTGGGTGTATAATGTGTTATTGGAATGGATTGGTTGTACAAACACCACATTAAAGTGGACTATTTTGAAAAAAAAATTGAATGCTTAGATAAGCAGGGAGAACGAAGAGTCTTGCAGGGAAGGAGAAATCCTACTTCAGTGAGGCTAATCATGGTTATGCAAGCCAAGAAAAATGAATGCATATATAATCATATTAGTCTTCGATTCATCTGAGAATGACCAAGAAGACTATATCTCATCTCTACATAGCTGCAACAACACTTATTATTCCATACATTCATCAACCAATCAATAACTAAATAATTCATGATAAGAGCCACATATGGTACACATCGTATAACCAACATAAAACCATAAAATGAATAACATAGGAACAACATTAACTAAACCATTCTATCACCAACATAATCACTAAAAATTCTCATAGATAACAATAGGAAAATAACTCCTATTAACATATGAAAATTCCAAGCAAGTCAAGTACTTCCAAGTACCACCCAACCATAGATTGGGATGAACCAAATATCTCTTTAAACTAATCACACCTATGCCATATTTCAAGAATGAATGTGGTATCTCATGTAATAAACTAAAGAAAAACCATATAGGGATTCTAGAGGAAAATCCACCTCAACCCTCAACCCTAATGATTCCACCTCCACGGTCAGACATCACTAACACCGACCAAATCAGTCTCTACCAATTATATCTAGGGCTCTAGGAGTTCATAACTCAACCCAAAACCTCACAAGGCTCCAAATTTTTTGTCCAACCAAGCTCCAAGGACTAGTAATTCAACCCATAAAGGGATCTATAGTGTTTGTCCCAACCTAGGCTCCAACACTAGCAACTCAATCCAAGTTTTTCTAGGGTTTCTAGAGTGTCTCGTCCAACTCAAAACCATAAGGAACATGAACACCAATCATCAAATAACAAGTGGAAAATCCACAACACAATGGCTATCTAGGAAATGGAAACACAAGGTTGAAACCTCTATCAATCTAGGAAAATTTCCATGCCAATGACAACACATAACCCGAAAGTCATAGCCGTATACCATGAATCCATAAATTAACAAGGAAATCACACATGCAACCTATTACCAATGAATAAATCTAGCGTAGTTTATAATCCAACTAGTTTATAAATCTAGGGATTGATGCATAATTACACTTGTTCACCAACTTAAAACTTCTTAAATGCCCCATGCTGATCTTCATAACTCTTCTACATTTTTTGTGCTACCTTCAAATTCCTCTTAATAACCTACATTTCTTGTTCCATCACTGGAAAAATATCTGGTCAAATGAATACCCTATTCAAAATATCACTCCATCTGATAGGATTATTACATCTCCTCCCATAGAGTGCCGTAAACAGACTCATCTTTAAGGATTCGTGATACCCAATTTTTAAAGAAAAATCTACCATTGGAAGATACTCTTCCCACTTTGTTGTGAAATCAGCTCCAAAAATAGAAGAAAAGAGATATCAACGCCTTAGAAATCAGCCACTTCGAGGGGGAAACCTCCAATACATTACATGAATGAACAATTCTTGGATGATACAAATTACAAAACCTATTTTCTATATATAGGATTCCATGGGGCCACAATGCAATCCTAGTGGGGCCACAATGTAATCCTAGCCGACCTAACAATAATAATTTAAGGGCACAATAATAACAATATGGGGTTATAGGGGTACAATAATAACAGTAAGGGGGTTACACTAACAACAATAAGGGACTATACTAGTAATATAGGGACCTAACATGCCCCTCACCTTCAAAAGAGTGGTGTCCTCAATGCTTGAGTAGCTCTGGATGCTTCTGTATAAAATTCTCATCCTCCCATGTAGAATATTTAGTGGGTAACTTCTTCCACTTGATGAGATACTCTGAAACTGATCGATTTCGTAGCTGTCGAGTTCTTGTTTCAATGACTGCTTTAGGTTCCAATATGATTTTTACTCCCTCATCAAGATCTGGAAATCTTGTTTGAACTGGAATATTTTCACCTATAACCTTCTTTAAGCATGAAATATGGAAAACTAGATGCACTCGTGAAGAAACAGGAAGCTCTAATTTCTATGCCATAGTACCAACCTTTTGCAACACCTTGTAAGGACCATATTACTTTGGTGATAATTTATTATCCTTCTTAGCTTGCTTGAGGGACATTTGTTTGTATGGCTGTAGCTGTAAAAATACCCAGTCCCCTACATCAAAACTTCTCTCACTGCAATGTTGATTTGCCTATTGTTTCATTCAATTTTGTGCCAAATTCAAGTTATCCTTTAAGAGATGGAGAACTTCTTTTTGATGCTCGATGTGATCTTCCACTGCTTGAACCTTCAAATTTTCTCTTAAAGATGATGGGATGGACGATGGATGATATCCATAAAGTGCCATAAATGGGGTCATTTTTGTTGTAGTATGGAAGGAAGTGTTATACCACCATTCAGAGAGAGGTAACCACTTGACCCATTGTGTTTTCTTATCAGATACAAAACAACGAAGATATTTTTCCAAAAAATTATTTACTATCTCAGTTTGACCATAGGATTGAGGATGATAAGATGAGCTATGAGCTAATTGCGTACCCAAAAAGGAAAATAACTCCGTCCAACCATTTACAGTAAAAATGGGATCTCTGTCGCTCACAAAAACCCTTGGGTTTCCATGTAGCTTTTGAATTGTGTCCATAAATGTAGTAGCAGTTGTACTTGATTTAAATGGATGAGATAATGCACAAAAGTGTGTATAATTGGTAAGTCTATAAACTACCACCATGATGACACTCTTTCCTTCGGACTTAGGTAAAATTGTGATAAAATCCATTGAAATATCCTCCCAACGTTGACTTGGAATGGATAAAGGTTTTACAAGACCTCGGGTCTTAATTGTCTCAACTTTATTCTGCTGGCAAACCAAAAATTCTGCCACAAAATTTTGAATATCAGATTTAGGGCCATCCCAAAAAAAATTCTTTCTTCACCCTGTGGTAAGTTTTTAAAAATCCTGAGTGTCCTCCTAAAGGAGAAGTGTGAAATTCCAAAATAATATTTTGTTTTAGTTGGGAATTCTTACAAATATATAAGCAGTCTTTGTACCATAAGGAATCATTTTTCCAACTAAATGTATCAGATGTACTAGGATCTTGCTGCAACTTTTGAATGAGTGTCCAAACTTCTTCGTCCTTCTTTCATTAATCCCTTGCTTCGATTATCCAGTGTGGTTGGATAATAGATATGGCACAAAGCAATGCTTCCACTTCTTCATTGTTTCTTGAGAGTGCATATGCAACATTTAGCTTCCCTTTTTTGTAGATTATTTCAAAGTCATAACCCAACTTCTTTGTGACCCATTTTTGCTGCTCTTCTAAAGATCGTCTTTGTTCCAAAAAGTGTTTAAGACTATCATGATCAATTTTTAACTTGAAGTGTCTTCCCATTAGGTAAGTCCGCCATTTCTTTAGTGCATGCACTATTGCTAACATTTCCTTCTCATAAATATCTTTCTGCAAATACTTTCCTTTTATTGGATGACTTTCAAAAGTAATTTGTCTTCCTTCTTGCATTAAAACAACACCAATTCCATTTCCTGAGGCATCACATTCCGCAATAAAGGTTTTTGTGAAATCTGGTGTAGCTAAGACCAGTGCTAGGAACATTGCTTCTTTAAGATGTTCAAAGGCCTTAGTTACTTCAAGAGTCCATGAAAATGCATCTTTCTTGAATAATGTTGTTAGAGGTACGGCTATTCTCCCATAACTCTTAACAAACTTGCGATAATACCCTGTTAATCCAAGAAATCCTTGCAAATGCTTGATGGTTGTGGGGACTTTCCATTCCTTAATGGCTTTAATTTTGTTAGGGTATACCTTAACACCCTCATGAGATACAATATGACCCAGATGTTCTCCTACAATAGTTTGAGTACCTTGTCAACATGGCAGACATGAATCCTTCAGGTTATTTGGTCGAACCAGATGTCATGTACATTTCAGGATTAACAAAGGTTTTGATGGGTCATCAACCCTTGAAATGTAGAAAGTGCATTGGTAAGGCCAAAAGGCATGACCAAAAATTCATAATGACCCTCATGAGTTCGAAATGCTGTTTTTGGAATATCTTCAGTCTTCATTCTAATTTGATGATATCCTGAAAAAAGATCCAACTTGGTAAAATAAATTGCTCCATGTAATTCATCCAATAATTCATCAATCACAAGAATGGGAAATTTATCTTTAATGGTGAGCTTATTGAGCTCCCTATAGTCCAGACACATGCGCCATGATCCATCCTTCTTCTGTACCAATACTACAGGAGCAGAGAAAGAACTTTGACTAGGTTGAATTATACCAGCCTCTAACATTCTGTAATCATACGTTCAATTTCGCTCTTTTGGACATAAGGATATATATAAGGCCTGATGTTTGGAGGAACACTTCCTAGAATCAGATGAATAGAATGATCATGATCATGAATAGGTGGGATTCCTTTGGGAGTTTCAAACACCTTGGAATGATTTTCTCTTTGTATCCTCATAATGTGCTATCATTTCCTCCGTAAAAATTGACCAAGTGACAATTTTTTTACGGAAGCAAAGCCATCGATACCATAAAAATGTATTTTGTTCTAAATGTAAAGTTGTAATGCGTACCTTTTGTGTGTTTTGCACATTATTGAGATCAAAATGTTGCTCCATCTATAGTATCCATGTTACAGGATCCTTTCCATCAAACTTCCTCATATCCATTTTTGGAATATGGTGGTGCTTCCCTCCAACATTAGAGTTTATGTAATCACAGATAACGTTTATTTTTTTCTCATCATGAGTTTCCTCTACTATCTTTTCACCATTAGGAAAAATTTATTGTATCAACTTTGCCAAAACTTCGATGTCTACTTTTAGATCATTCTTCATATTTTCCATGTTGTCTTTCATTTTTTCATCGATCTTAGCTTCCATTTCATCCATATTAGCTTCCATGCCCACTTCCATGCCATCCATCTTAGCTTCCAAACCCTTCATCTTAGCTTCCATGCCTTTCTTCAAACCATCCATCTCATTTTTTGTTGCTCTTTGCGAGAGAGAAATTTTTTGCACTTGCTCTTGTAATTTTGATATGTCATGTTGCCATTCTTCGTCTTCATGAGTCATAGTAGACCCTTATAAAGGCTTAATGGGTGAAGAGTTATTCTTAGTTGCAATTTTAGAATCCAATACTGATATCACTTCTATAATATGCCCTTGGAATCAATTCAATTTGATTCTTCAAACAAGACTTATGCAATTCGGGAAAAAAAAAAAAACACACCTTTTACTTGCTTTTGAGGAGCTCGATATTGAAATTGAATTATATCTATAATTGTAGATCTTAAATATGTGAAATTTTGCCCTATATTAGCCCTTTGAAGCTTCTTTAAAATTCCACATGTCTGATCTAATTTGGATTCTTCAAGGCAAAGTTATGTCCAATTGCCCACAATGACCCAATTATGGATTGGTTTGATAGAGTGAACTTGTACGACTTACCTCATGTCACTATTTTATCTTTTGGCTCTAAAATTGATAGATATAAAAATACAGTCCGTTTACTTATGACCACTTTTTACAGTGTTCCAATCCGATGCTCAGAGAGAGAGATATGAATATTTTCCCACGATCACCTCTTTGAGATGAAATTCAGAAGCCTGAAAAAGCCCTAATTCCACAGATAATATATCCGCAAATATTGCGAACCAAGATCTGAAATTTTGCGACGATGTTCCTCAGGATTTCGGCTTTGCACTCTAAAAATTTCAGCTTCTGAACCTTCTTATAAAACAAGTTATAGCAAAAATTCCACAATGGCCAGTTTAGGTTAAATTTAGGAGCCTGCAAAATGACCTAACTTCCACAGATCATATCTTCGGAATATTGTGAACCAAGCTCTGAAATTTTGCGACAATTTTCCTCAAGATTTTGGCTTCACATTCTAAAAATTTCAGCTTCTGAACCTTCATAGAAAATATGTTATAGCGAAAATTCCACGATGACCTATTTGGAGCAATGAAACCCTAGAATCCAAAGCTCTGATACCAAATGTTGTGAAACCAGCTCCAAAAATAGAAGAAAAGAGATATCAATGCCTTAGAAATAAGCCACTTTGAGGGGGAAACCTCCAATACATTACATGAATGAACAATTCTTGGATGATACAAATTACAAAACCTCCTTTCTATATATAGGAGTCAATGGGGCTACAATGTAATCCTAGTTGGGCCACAATGTAATCCTAGCCGACCTAACAATAATAATTTAAGGGCACAATAATAACAATATGGGGGTTAAAGCGGTACAATAATAATAATAAGGGTTTTACACTAATAACAATAAGGGACTATACTAGTAATATAGGGACCTAACACACTTCCTCTACTGATGAATGACATACATAATCTACATGTCCTCAAGAATCCTATTAACCCTTTATGTTTGTCCATATGTTTGTGAATTATAATATTTACTGGAGGCTCAATTTATCCCCAAACCTATAAAAAAATCCTTCCAGAACCTATAAGTGAGCTTGCCATATGTCTCTGATATAATCTTCTTAGGAACACCATTCAATCTCGCTATCTCCCTGATGAAAATCTAAGCCACCTCACTAGATGAATTCACAGAGTTAAATCTAACTTAAGTGAGTTAACTTACTTAACCTTTCGACCAAAACCTTGATGGAATCATGTTGTCTTTATCTGCTCAGAAAAAATGTAATCAAATCCATGGAAATGCCATTCCATTTCTACTCTAGAATTGGAATAAGATGAAATAAACCACTTGTATTACTCTCTTCTTTTACCTGCTGATAATCCAAACATCTCACGAAAAACTCATCCAATTCCTTCTTCAAGTTATACCAATGATAAAATTCTTAATTTTTGTAAATCTCTTTTGATATCCTGCGTGACATGAATATGACTTGACATGAAACTCACTCAAGATGAGCTTCTTGATATCACTATAATCTAGCGCATAAATTTTGTTCTTGAATCTAACCAATCCATTTGTTGTGAGATAATACTCCTCATACCAATCATCGTCACCCTTCTACTATAGCCTATTCCTCAATTGTCGATACCTATCATTATGTTTTCATGCCTGCAATATCTAATCTTGAATTATGTTTAATAAGAAATCATTACTGCAATATGATTCACTTGCTCTCTTCTACTAAGAGCATCTGCAACCCTCTTCTCCTTTCCATTGATGTACCTAATCTTGAAGTAAAACTTACTAAGAGTAGACACCCATCTAGCTTTCCTGCCATTTATATTATGTTGATCAAATAAGTACCTAATATTGTTGTGATCGCTCATTAAGACGAACCGCCTCCCAAGAAGATAATGTCTCCACATATTCAATGCATGAATGATAGTTTCCAACTTAAGATCGTGAGTCACATAGTTCTACTCATGCTCGTTCAACTTCCTTGACTCATACCATACTACTTGTATCTCCTACATTAGGAATCAAGAAATTCCTCTCTTTCAATCATCTTCACATACCACAAACTCTTTTTGGATCTGCAATATTCAAAACTCGAGCATTTGTAAGAAATTGTTTCAACTTCTCAAAACTAGTTGTACACTCCTCATTCCACACAAATTCTTTCCTTTTCTCTGTAAAGATGCAATAGGATAGGAAATTTGTGAGAAGTTCCTAATGAACCTCCTTGTTATGAAACCAGCTCCAAAAATATAACAAAAGAGAAATCAGCACCTTAGAAATAAGCCACTTCATGGGAAACCTCCTTTACATTACATAAATGAACAATTCTTGGATGATACAAATGAAAAAACCTCCTTCTATATATAGGAGGCCATAGTGTCACAATATAATCCTAGCCAACCTAACAATTATAATGTAAAGGAATAATAATAACAGTATGGGGGTTACAGGGGTACAAAAATAAGAATAAGGGGGCTACACTAACAATAATAAGGGACTGAACTAGTAATATAGGGATCTAACATGCCCCTCTCCTTCAAAAAAGTGTTGTCCTCAATCCTTGAGTAGCTCTGGATTCTTCTGTATACAATTCTCATCCTCCCATGTAGAATCTTCAGTGGCTAAGTTCTTCCACTTGATGAGATACTCTGAAATTGATTGATTTCATAGCAGTCGAGTTCTTGTTTCTGTGACTTCTTCAGGTTCCAATACAATTTTTCCTTCCTCATCAATTTCTGGAAATATTGTTTGAACTGGAATTTTGTCCCCTAGTACCTGCTTTAAGCATGAAACATGAAAAAATGAATGCATTCACGAAGAAGAAAGAAGCTCCAATTTCTCTGCCATAATACCAATCTTTTACAACACCTTGTAAGGACCATAGTACTTTGATGATAATTTATTATCCTTCATAGCTTTCTTGAGGGACATTTGTTTGTATGGTTGTAGCCGTAAAAATACCCAGGCTCCTACATCAAAAATTCTCTCACTGCGATGTTGATATGCCCATTGTTTCATTCTATTTTGCACCAAATTTAGGTTATCCTTTAAGAGTTGGAGAACTTGTTGTTGATGCTCGATGTGATCTTCCACTGCTTGAACCTTATATTTTTCTCTTAAAGATGATGTGATGGATGGTGGATGATATCCATAAAGTGCCATAAATGGGGTCATTTTTGCTGCAGTATGGAAGGAAGTGTTATACCACCATTAGGCTATAGGTAAACACTTGACCCATTATGTTTGCTTATCAGATATAAAACAATGGGATATCCTTCCAAAAATTTGTTCACTATCTCAGTTTGACCATCGGATTGAGGATGATAAGATGAGCTATGAGCTAATTGAGTACCAAAACAAGAAAATAATTCCATCCAAAAATTTCCAGTAAAAATGGGATCTATGTCGCTTACAATAATCTTTGGGTTTCCATGTAGCTTTTGAATTGTTTCCATAAATGCAATATCAAATGTACTTGCTTTAAAAGGATGAGATAATGTAGAAAAGTGTGCATACTTGGTAAGTGTATCAACTACCACCATGATGACACTCTTTTCTTCGGACTTAGGTAAACCTGTGATCAAATCTGTTGAAATATCCTCCCAACGTTGACTTGGAATAGATAAAGGTTGTAGAAGGCTTGGGGTATTAATTGTCTCAATTCTATTTTTCTAGAAAACCAAACATTCCACCACAAACTTTTGAATATCAGATTTAAGGCCATCCCAAAAAAATCGTTTCTTCACCCTATGGTAAGTTTTTTAAAATCCTGCGTGTCCTTCTAAAGGAGAAGTGTGCAATTCCAAAAGAATCTTTCCTTTTAGTCAATAATTCTTACAAATATATAAGCGATCTTTATACCATAAGGAATCATTTTTCCAACTAAATCTATTAGATGTACTAGGATCTTGTTGCAAATTTTCAATGAGTGTCCACACTTATTTTTCCTTCTTCCATTTATCCCTTGCTTCGGTTATCCAATATGGTTGGATAATAGGAATGGTACAGAGAAATGCTTCCACCTCTTCATCCTTTCTTGAGAGTGCATCTGCAACAACATTTAGCTTCCCTTTTTTACAGATGATTTGAAATTCATAACCCAACATCTTTGTGGCCCATTTTTGCTGGTCTCCTAAAGATAGTCTCTGTTCCAAAAAGTGCTTAAGACTATCATGATCAGTTTTTACCTTCAAGTGTCTTCCCATTAGGTAAGGTCGCCATTTCTTTAGTGCATGTAGTATTGCCAACATTTCTTTCTCATAAATAGCTTTCTGTAAATAATTTCCTTTGATTGGATGGATTTTGATAGAAATGGGTCTTCCTTATTGCATTAAAACAACACCAATTCCATTTCTTGAGGAATCACATTCAACAATAAAGGTTTTTGTGAAATCCAGCATAGCTAAGACCAGTGGTGCTAGGCACATTGCCTCTTTAAGATGTTCAAAGGCCTCAGTTTCTTCAGGAGTCCATGAAAATGCATCTTCTTTCAATAATTTTGTTAGAGGTGCTACTATTCTCCCATAATTCCTACCAAACTTGTGATAATACCTTCTTAACCCAAGCAATCCTCGCAACTACTTTACGGTTGTGGGGACTTTCCATTCCTTAATGGATTTAATTTTTTTAGGGTCTACCTTAACACCCTCGTGAGATATAATATGACCCAGATATTCCACCTCTTGTATTCCAAAGAAACATTTGAGGTTTTTGCATATAATTGTTTCTCCTCCAATAGTTTGAGCACCGTGTCAACATGCTGAACATGATCCTTCCAAGGCCTGTTGTAGATTAGTATATCATCAAAAAATACTAACACAAATTTTTGAAGGAAGGGTTTGAAAATGGAATTCATCAACCCTTGAAATGGATAAGGTGCATTGGTAAGGCCAAAAGGCATGACCAGAAATTCATAATGACCTTCATGAGTTAGAAATGTTGTGTTCGGAATATCTTCAGTCTTCATTCTAATTTGATGATATCCTGAATGAAGATCCAACTTGGTAAAATAAATTGGTCCATGTAATTCATCCAATAATTCATCAATCACAGTAATGGGAAATTTATCTTTAATAGTGAGCTTATTGAGCTCCGTATAATCCGAACACAAGTGCCATCATCCATCCTTCCTTTGCACCAATACTACTGAAGCACAGAAAGAACTTTGACTAGGTTGAATTATACTAGCCTCTAACATTTCTATAATCATACATTCAATTTCACTCTTTTGGGCATAAGGATATCTGTAAGGCCTGATGTTTGAAGGAAAACTTCCTGAAATCAAATAAATAGCATGATCATGATCAAGAATAGATGGGAGTCCTTTGAGAGTTTCAAACACCTTGGAATGATTGTCCAAGACTTTTTGGAGATCTCGATAAATAGATGATTTTGATGTCGGAACTTCTAGTGTGCATAATTGTGCAATTGCGCCTAGTTGTTCTTTCTTCAAAAGATTTTTCATGACATTAAAATTTATTATCTTCCCCAACTTCCCTACGATACCCCGTAATTCGACTTCATTTCCTTTCAAAAATTCAAGAAAAGTTCTTGAAAATTAAAACCTACCATCCCCAAATATTGTAACCATTGTACTCCTAGTACAACATCACCATGTCCCATTGGAATGGAAAGAATTGTATTATTCAATACAGATTCCCCCATCGTTAGTTTTATATTATGGGATTTTCCATAGAAATTTATAATTCCTCCATTTGCAACCATCACTTGACATTCTGGTGCTGGGTATAGGAAGCAATTCAATTCCTTGGCTACCTTACAATGAATAAAATTATGATTACTACCCGAATCAATCAACACTATTACCTTTTTATTCTTGATATGTCCTTCTATCTTGAGATTTTGAGGAGTGGTAATTCCTACCAGTGAATTACAAGATATGGTCGATCTCATTTCTTCATTCTCTAGTATTGGTTCCTGTTGTATATCCTCTTCTTTTAAATTTTATTGTTCATTTTCTTCGTCCTCTTCACAGTCTATGTAAGATAATTTCTTCTCAGCACACTTATGACCTTTAGTGTAATTTCTATCACAACTGTAGAAAAACCCTTTTGCTCTTTTTTCTTCCAATTGTTGTGGTGACAACCTTGCAGGTTGAGGAGTCTAGGAGTAGCAACACTTCCATCTTTATAGATGTGAGTGGTAAGCTTCCTTGTCGTCATAATTTTACATTCAATTTTTTATTTCCAACCTGAATTCCTTGTCTAATTAATTGGGTTCCCAAATGTAAACTTCATGTTGGATGTTATCCTTTAAATTCCCTATGAGGACATCAATCTTGTGTTCCTCTAGAATATCAGTTACCTTATATTCACTTTTTGGAAGTCCTCAACATGCTCCACTACTGAACCCTTTTGTTTAAGATCTATCAATTGGCTAAATAAGGTGTTTCTCTCTGTATCCTCATAATGTGTTATCATTTCCTCCATAAAAATTAACCAAGTGACAATGGTTTTATTGCAGCAAAACTATCGATACCATACAAATGTATTTTTTTCTAAATATAAAGTTGCAATGCATACCTTTTGTGTGTTTTGTGCATTATTGAGATCAAAATATTTTTCCATCCCTAGTATCCATGTTACGGGATCCTTGCCATCAAACTTCCTCATATCGATCTTTGGAATGTGGTAGGTCTTCCATCCAACATTCGATTTTATGAAATCACGATTAACATTTTTTTCTTTCATCACGAGTTTCCTCTACTATCTTTTCACCCTTAGGAATAATTTCTTGTATTAACTTTGTCAAACCTTCCTTCAAACCTACCATGTCTACTTTTATACCATTTTCATGTCTTCCATGTTGTCTTTCAATTTTTCTTCGATCTTAGATTCCATGTCTTCCATGCCATTCTTCAACCATCCATCTTAGTTTCCACGCCTTTCTTTAAAACATCCATATTATCTTCCATTACTTTCTTCAAACCATCCATCTTAGCTTCCACACCTTTCTTCAAAACTTCCATTTCATTTTTTGTTTCTCTTTGCAAGAGTGAAATTTGGTGCACTTGCTCTTGTATTTTTTATATATCATGTTGCACTTCTTCATCTTCATGAGACATAGTAGAATATTCTGAGGGCTTAGTGGGTGTTGAATTATTTTTAGGGGGAATTTTAGAACTTAATACTAATATCTATGCTTCAATATGCCCTTGAAACTGATTTTTCAAATAAGACTTACGCTTTTTGAAAAAAAAATACACACCTTTTTATTGCTTTTGATGAGCTCGATATTGAAATTGAATTATCTCTGTGATTTTGGATCTTCAAAATATAAAATTCGGTACTATAGTAGCCCTCTAAATCTTCTTTCAAATTCCACAAGGCTGACCTGATTTGGATGCTTCAAAGAAAATTTATGCCCAATATCCCACAATGACCTAATTATGGACTGGTTCAGTAGATCACACTTGTATGAGATTCCAAGTGTCACTGGTTCCTCCTTCAGATTTGAAATTGATACAAAGGAAACTAAAATCCATATGATTTCAGCGACATTTTACAGAATTCCAATCTGATGCTTAGAGAAAGAGTTATGCCGATTTTCCCAAGATCATGTCTTTTAGATGAAATTCGGGAGCCTGTTTGGAGCAACGAAACCATAGAATCCAAACCTCTGACACCAAACATTATGAAACCAGCTCCAAAAATAGAAGAAAAGAGAGATCAATCCCTTATAAATAGGCTACTTTGAGGGGGAAACCTCCTTTAAATTACATAAATGAACAATTCTTGAATGATACAAATGACAAAACCTTTTATATATAGGAGTCCATGGGGTCACAATATAATCTTAGCCGACCTCACAATAATAATGTAAGGCCATGATAATAACAATATGGGGGTTACAGGCATACAAAAATAACCATAATGGAGCTACACTAAAAATAATACGGGACTACACCAGTAATATAGGGACCTAACACTCCTATAAAAACCTTCTAGTCCTATGAATGCTCTATCCTCATCCACATTTTTAGGAGTTTCCCACTCCATGATAACTCTGATATTTTTGAGTTCTGCTGCTATACCTACCTTGGAAACAACATGTCCCAATTAATGAAATTTTGTATGAAATAAAATGCACTTACTAAACTTGGCATACAACTCATGCTCTCTCAAAAACATTAACATTGTTTATAGGTGTTTTGTGTGATATTCCTCATTATTAGAATATATCAATATATCATCAATGAATACTATCACAAACATGTCCAGATAAGAATGAAACATACTATCCATCTATTATCACTCTATAATTTATAATATTGGCAAGACTAAACAATAAAGGACAACATCAAACCACTTTGGAGCCCGGGATCTATCCCTCATAGACTAAGAGGGGGATCTCTCTGTAAGATTTAGCTTGGTTTTTAAGTTTCAGATATTAGGCTAGTTAAATTGAATGTGAGAGTTTTTTTATTGATATTTTTGGTTGGATTAAGGGATACTTTTAAACTATTTTCATTGGGCTATGGAGTCAATACAGGTTGGGTGTGTGCATATTTTTCCAGAGCAATTGCAAGGCAAGCTAGCTGTATATGCTGGTTTTTTATGACAGAGTGAAATTATGAAATGGTGAAAATTGATTTTAGTAGTGGTTTAAAAGCAGTTAAGTATTATTAAACCAGAAATTAGAAGAAAACATTTAAATTGTGAAAATAACCAGACTTAAGGTGCTATGTGCAGCAAATCTTAATCTTCAGATTTCAGTTTTACAATTAGAAAATGAAACATTAATATAAGAAACAGTGGAAAACATTAAACATAGTAGAAGAAAAACATCACCATGACAATACAACACATGAATCTTGCAAAATGGTCTTTTTATTGATGCTACAGCTCAAAAATTACAAATTCTCCAATGAAAAAATATTAAAATTTAGGGTCCAACCCTAATACTGATTCAAAATGCAATGTTTAAACTAATTCCTACTTATTGATGTATCAACAGAGGCAATCTGCTTATTTATTACAATAGTAACTAATTATTGAAAATTGTGACCACTGCATGGGCACATTGAAACGGTTTTGACAAATGGCTAAAGTCTCCATAAATTCGTTATTGAGCATTGTAGTGGTTTTCTATGCTAGAAAATTAGATGTGGGTGTGTTTTATTGATACATTGGGTCAGTTGCTTTGAAGAATTAGCTAAGTTGGTTGTTCTGTTGTCATGTTGAGCTAGCGTCATTCCTACAAGTCACACAATTTCTCCCTTTCCTCTGGACTCGCGATCTTGATCCTCATTAATCTTCTGTATATCTCATCAATTTCTGTGTACTTCATAAATTGTGGCTTCACCTAAAAGATGTGCTTGATTTCATGATTTATGAAGATTTCAATACTAAGAACTTCATATAAATCCCTCCTTGTCATACTTTTCTTCATATTAGTATGCTTTGATGCATCCTTTGAGATGTCAGTGAGCTTCTTTACATAATCCGGTTTTTCCATAAGTTTTTCATTAATCAAAAACAAGGAAGGGAGTCCTTTCTTGTTCAAAGGTTCAATCCTGTTAAAAAATCCACTCACTCCAATTTGAAGCTAATTACACTTCTCTTCAACCTGTGAAACTAAACTCTTGTTGTTCAATACTTTCTTGACTTCAAGTATTGTTGTTTTCCTATCTTCTACTCCAAGGGGTTCCAAATAAAAATTTCTTTTTCAATTTAGAAATTTGATGATGTTATTAGCAGTTGCAGGCTTATCGCCAAGTTCTTAATTTTCATTTTCTATTGCAACACTTACGAGATGAATTAAATCTCTCTGCTAAAAAATTATCTGGATTGATGGCCATATCTCATTCATGGAGTCAATTATATTCAACCAAATAATTTCTTTCACTCTTCCTACCATGTTCCCAATTGAAGACTCCTAAACAGACTTCTACAAACTTTTTGTCAACTTCCTACTGATCTATAACTCTATAGCATGTTTTGAGTAATTCATTTTTATTTGATCTTGTAGGGTAGTGAGTTGGTCTTGCAACTTTTTTATTTCAGTTGTACATAAAGACATATATTACATAGCCTTAGCTAACTACTCAGTGCCTTCACTTAATGTACCTATAGTTGTAGATGTTTTTTAGTTAATGATAGCAAGAGGGACTGCCTGTACTGGAATCGTGGTCTTGGCTGCTTCTTTTGTTACTTCCTTCACTACCTCTCTCACTGCCTTTTGTTTCTCTTTTATCATTTTCTCCATCTCATTTTCCATTTTCTTAATCTTCTCAGCTTGTTGAATGATTAGCTGCATCATTTTTGCCTTTTGTGTCTCATTTTCCTCTATATCCTTTGTTAGAGGATCTTCTGTTGTTGGCATCTTGAGCTGCAGCTTCCTCAAAGAAACTATATTTGCATTCTTCTTCTTTACAATTGCTTCTGGCACTGCTGGAATTGATGGGTTATACCCAATTTGTATCATTAAATCCTCCAAGGATTTAATCCTTGTGTCTTTGGCCATGGAGGAAATATTTTCCATTTTCATTTGTGACTATGTATTGGACAATGTGACCTGCAATTTTGATAGACTCATGGCTGTACTAGTCAACGTAGGGGATATAATTTCTCTTTTCTGCTTATGCATTTCCATTTCCTCTATTATATGAATTTAACTCACATGAAACTCAAAAGAAGTCTTCTTGTAGTCTGCTACAGTTTTGGGTTGTGGGATCTGTATTTCCAAGAAAGCCATCTTCATTCTTCCCTTCTTAGATTCAAGGGCTGATAAAATCCTGCTCTAGGAACTACTTTTCTGTTTCCAAAAATTATTATAAGTACTGGTTTTAAGTATCTCACTCCTTCTTTGGATTTATTTAAAATGTATCATATATATCCTCCTCCTTTTTCCTTGTAGTGGAAGTAGATGTAGGAGTATGCAAACTCTGCTGCTGAAATGGAATGGTTGCAGAAGATGTTGATAAAATGGTCTGGTCACCTGCTGGAGAAGAGCTTGGTGAATCTCTGATTGTAATAATTGTTTGTTGATATTTCTCACTTCTCTAGTCAGTATCCATGTGGACTCTGGCTCTCTTTCTGTATTTCATCTTGAACACTTTGGTGGATGTGTCAATATCCATGTCAAATTGATCATTCCCTATCCTCTTGCTTCCTGTTTCCTTCTCTGGTTCCTTTCCCTTGTCATATTTAGCTACTGCAACTTTCCTTTCTTACTGAGTTGGGGTTTGGATGCCTGAGCTGGAAATAGCCTGTTCTTTTTCCTCCTGCAATGTGTTGGCTACCCACTCTTCTTGATTCATGTACTGCTCTATCTCCAATCTCTGTGTGTGGATGTATGGTGTGGATGTATTTTCCACCCTCTTCTTGGAGATGATTCCCATTAGGTCATAGGACCAAGTGAAGTTGTGAGTGAACTTCATCTCCTTTAATATTCTATCTGCCTCCTCCCCTGCTACTCTGTTGTTGCAAATAAATGGACCAATATGTGATTTGATCCTGAATTGAGACTTTTTCTTTGCAGAGATAAAATGCACCTCATCTGCATTTATTATTTCTCGTATATACTCTAGTGCAAAGATCCTCATTGAGAGGTACTTTGGCAGTTTGTACGGGGCCAATTCATAGCCATAACCTCTGATTTCAGTGTAATTTTGGTACAGGTAACAATCTAATATTCTAATTTGATCTATCAACTGCATAACCTTCTCAATTTCCTCACTGACCCTCGGCTTTGTTGCACTGCTGAATGCATTGATTGTTGGATGTACAAATGAATCTACAAAACTCTTGTAAGAGTAATTATTTTGCTCTTTCACCAATAAAGTGATCCAGAAAATGACTGATTGTGGCTGGGAGTCATAATTTAATTTCATCATGTCAAACTAAAACTTGTTGCACTAAAAATAAATAAACATATACACCAACAGAGAAGTGTATTTGAAAACCTCTTCTGTCTGAAACTTCAAGAACTAATTATGGATAGCATCAGAAAGGAACTGGGCATAATTGAACATGATTGAGGGCTTGGCATTTGATGAAATAATGGATAAGAAGCCAATTATGGCTTCATCTACCCACTAGTCTATGTAATACCCTAACAAATATTATAAAACGGTGACAATGTGTTGGGTCCTATCAGGAAAAATGGATGAAGGATATGGGGGATTATTGGTAGGAATTGGGGTATTATGGGCTATGAAGAGTTCCAAGGTTCTAGCCTTGCTGGAAAAATTCAACTTCTGATATAATTCCGTAAGGGCCTCATAAGAAAAATGGATTGGGCATTGATGGAAAACAAGATCTCTCCTACTGGATTGATTATAGCTCTCTGGTTGATGTCATAACAATATTGGCACTTTCTGATGAACTCTGGATAGATATGGGTTTTGGGAAAGATATAGTAGGGCATATTGGTTTCCCACAGGCCTATATCATCTACTTCATCAAGGAATTTGTCCTCTAGCTAGTAGTAGACATCACATAAATCGAAGTCAGACTCTGTCTCGTGGATTTTAAAATCTTTTTCTACGAGAACCAAGTGATCCAAGTCCACTTGAGGGTAGATCATAAGATTAAATGGTTTTTTATCTATATGGGGAGGAATTGTGTAATTTGTGATGAATTTAACTGTTTATTTCACTGTATAAAAAGAATGGGATTGAAATAAGAGGGAACAGAGAGGGAAAATAGTTGCAGATTAAATGGGGAAGACAAAAAATAGAGGGGAGCTATGATTCAATCTACAAAGCACTGTGAGTTCTTCTGATAATCCAAAGACTGCCTTCACTAACCTTTACTATCAATATTCTGCAATTAGATTCACATGTATCAGCGGAATACAATAAGCATGGTAAAATTTACAATATTTGTTGAATTCAAGTTATAACACGTGATTGAGAAACCATTAATTTGGTGTAGGTCCATTGGATAATGGCATGGACCATTTATGGTGCAACAACTTAATGGTCGGAGTGGATTTGATAGGGAAGAGTGGATAGGTAGTGAAAACGTGGCGGAACGGTATTCGATAACGATAGTTTGAATGGTCAAATGCACGACAGTTTTATTAATAGCAGAAACCACTTTTCAGAGGGGGGTCTCAACGGTAAGCTGTAGGAGATGGGGGGACAGTGCGAAATGCCCAGAGTGTGACACATAAGATTGGTGGTGGTATTGAATACCATCAATTCAGACCTCTCCCCCCCTCCCCGACATTAATGTTCGAAGGCTGAGGGGGGGTTGAAAATTAATGTAGGTCGTCGGATGGATAGGGAGTCTACGGGGATGACGGGGAGATGAAAATAGGTTAATTAGATGGGACGCGTGACATGATGCTGGGATAGGGGGATGTATGAGACTGGATGTATAGTTTAAGACTTAGGGTACAAAATGAAATGTTTCAGAGGTTTTGGAATAAGGGTGAAATATAAAGTTCAGGACTTACGATAAAATATAATATAACATAATTATGTCCCTTTTCAAAGAACATAAATGTTCAAAATTAGGAACCAATCCCTTATCTAAACTTTTTATAATAAAAAAACCCTTTGTCTTATGTTTCTTCTCCTTCTAACATGGAAAACCTGAAATCTTTAAACTACATATTATAGGAAAAATTACGTGTTTCCTCCATTATTTCTTTTCAGGATATCTACCTACCCAAACTACAAATCTAACATTTTTTTCTTCTTCTGCGGGGTGAATTTGGACTTGTAGACCCTTAAGCATCTTTTCTTTCAGGCTTTTAACCTAACATCTATCCTCATTTCTTCCATTGACTCAGATTAAACTATTAAGTCAATTCATTTGTACCTATCTACTAATATGCCAAGATTAAATTGTTTGGAAAATCTTTATTTTCTAACCTATCAACAAAAATTGAAAATTGTACAATCATGCTTAAACTGTATGATTGAACAAACCTATCTAATGATTAGTGGAATTTTGATTTGCAACACTTTCAGTATTATTTCTTTTGGGGGTTTTATTTCTTTTTCCTTTTTCTCCTTTTCTCCTTTTCTCTCTTTTTTTTATTTCTATTTTTTACACCCTCTTTTCTTTTATTTTTTTATATTTTTTATTGGAAATATTTTGAATATTGAAAAAAATTTCAATATGAAATTGCAAGGAACATGAAATATCCAATCACCTTGAGATCCTATGATTTATCAAATACTAATAGTGGCTCCAGCTGCAGATGGCACTTCTTCAAGTGAAGTGTCAAGAAGCTAAGACCAGTAGCCTTGAATGCTCCATTTTCTGCAACATGTTCAACTAATTTCTTTTTATTTTTTTTATGTTTGCTCATCAAACCAGGATTAGGGATTTCTCTTTGGGCTTCAACCTTGTCCAAAAAATTATTTAAAACTATAATATTGTGGTATTTACAATGATGAAAAATCAACATGATTTTTTAAAAGAAATAATCTTTCAAAATCCTTCCATTGACAGGACCTCCAATCAACTTTGTACCAACCAACTCTTTAAGAAAATAAGCATTGTTTCCCTTGAAAGCATCAATGATATATGGTCCTTGCCAAATGTTGTCAAACTTTCCATTCTTGCCTTTATCTTCTCTTCTGGAATCCCATTTAAGAAATTTTCCTTGTAAATTGAAATCATTAGCCTTTGTTCTCTTGTCAAAAATATTTTTCATATTCTCTTGAATTAGTTGACTTTTGTTATAAACTTCCTCCCTGGACTGCTACAACTGAATGGTCTCATTTATCCTTCTCTATATGTCATTTGGTTCAGCTTGAATTTCCTAAATAATCTTCATAACTAGAACTCCTAAGGAAGAAGAAAAAATTGCATCCATTCCATAAACCAATTGGTATGGAGACATGACAATTTATTTCCTTGTAGTGAGTCTATCAGCCCAAATAGCATTGACCAATTTTTTGAGCCATTATTTCTTATTATCCACCGAGAGCTTCTTGATAATATTTACTAAACTTTTGTTTGAGGATTCAACCAATCCATTACCCTAAGGGTATATTGGTTATTGAATTCCCCAAATTTATATGATACCTGTGACAGAAATCAATCATCTTTTTGGAATTAAATGTTTCAGCATTTTCTGTAATGATTTTTCTAGGACAACCAAATCTAGAAAGGATATTGGTTTCTAGGAATTTTATTATGACATGGTTAGTGGAATTTCTAGAAGGAGTGGCCTCTATCCATTTGGTGAAATAATGTGTGGCAGCGACGATCCATTTATGTTGGGAAGAGGATGGGGGATGAATTTATCCAATGAAGTCTAATCCCCATTGTTGGAAAGGGCTCTCTACAAAAATAGGTTTCAAGGGTAAGGGCAGTAGCTTTCTCTTTCCTTCAAAAATTTCACATTTGTGACAAACAGTGACCATCTTATGGATATTAGGAAAAAGGGTAGGCCAATAAAAACCAACTCTCATGATCTTGTTTATAGTAGTTTTCCAATAGAGATGGCCACCACAGTCACCTCCATGGAACTCCTGCATAACTTTATCTGCATCATCCTTCAACAAAAATTTAAGAAAAATACCTCCAATATCTTTCCAATACAAAGTATTTTCCAAAATACAGAACTTAACAACTTTAATTTTTAGAAATATAGACTTAGTTTTTGACAAAGCAGGAGGAGCATTCAAATTTGATAGCACATACAAAATATCAGCATACCAGGGAGAATTTAGGAATGCTTCATCAATCGGTGGAGTCACTAGTTCCTCTTGATCATCCAATGAATGTACCATGTTGATGTCTGGTGCATCAAAGTTGGATTCAACCATGAATTTAGCTAATCCTTGGCCTTTAATAAACTTGGTAGGATAGATTTCTAAATCGTATTCTAAGATCACAACAATCCATTTGCCTCTTTTTCCATCAGGACCATTATGTGTTAATATGTCTTTGGCAACTGCATTTGGAACATAAGCAATGATATGTGAATGTATAATGTAGACTCTAAACTCCTTTAATTCTTTAACCAAAGAAAAAGCCCATTTTTCCATGATATTATATTTCAATGATGCATCTCTTAATACCTTGCTAAAAAAAGCTATTGCCTGATCATGTCCTTCACTATTTTTATGCAATAAAATAACATTAATAGTATGTTCAGAAGAAAAAGAAAAAACCATGAAATCTTTAGTAAAATGTGGGCTAACTAGGACTGGGGCTTTTGTCAATGCTTGCTTGACCAAATAAAAACACTATTTTTCTTCTATGGTCCACTTTATTTCTTAATATTTCTTGAGCATATTAGTAATGTTCCTTAAAATTTCTGCTAGGTTTGGTAGAAATCTCCTCAAAAAGTTAATTTTACCAATGAATGATTGGAGTTCTTTAAGATTTATAAGATGACTGATTTTTCATATTCCTTCAATTCTTCTAGGATCAATTATGATTCCATATTGAGAAATAATGTGACCTAGTAGTTTTCCTTCTTCAAGTCCAAATAATGTCTTCATAGGTTTCAGGAAAATTCCAAATTTTCTACATTTTTCAAAAAATCTTCTCAAGTGTACTAAATGACCTTCATCAATTTTAGAATAAACAGTGATATCATCCAAATAAATTACAATAAAGTGGCCAATTTCTTCAGCATATGCAATATCCATGGCCCTTTGAAAGGTAGCTCCAGCATTCATTAATCCAAAGGGCATTTTCACATACACGAAATTCCCCCAAGGAGTTGTAAAATTTGTCTTGTCTTTATCATCAAGATGTACTAAAACTTGATTATAACCAGAAAATCCATCTAACAAAGAAATCCTACTGGAACCTACTACCCTCTGCAATATATGGTCCATTTTTTGTAAAGGGTAATTATCCTTAAGATATACTTTGTTAAGATTTCTAAAGTCAATAAAAAGTCTGATTTCAACTATTTTCTTTCTAGTTGGCACAATATTGGATATCCATTTGGAAAATCTGAGTGGTACTATGATTTTTGATTCATACATATTCTTAATTTCTTTCGAAACCAAAGGCATCAAAACAAGGTTTATTCTGTGCAATTTCTGTTTGAAAGGTTTTTGATCCTCTATGATTGGAACCTTATGTTTTATGATGCTCGTATCATAAGACTTTAAACCCTCATAGTTCCAAGCAAATAAATCAATAAATTCTTTGAACAGAGCTATATATCTTCTTTTTGTAATGATAGGAAATGATTTTGACAATTTGATTATTTTGGGGTTATGTTCAGTGCCTATATTACATTCTTCAATATTCGTTCCAACTGGTTCCATTTTAGGTTTCTTGGCCACATCATTAAAGTCAAATAATTCTTCTAAAGGGACCAACCCTCTAGGCAGAGTATCGTATTTGAGTTTAAGTACTTCAAATTCTTCTTTTTCTAGGTCTTTTTGATTTTTTGTGCTATGTACAGTTTTATTAGTTGGAATATTCACATATGTATTTACATAAAAAACAATAGTTTGTTTTTCTACATTATTTTGTACATCGGCAAGACTATCTTCCTCACAATCTAGGTCTATATTTCTATCTTCAAATTCATCTTTAGATTGTAGGAAACATCCAATTTTTTTGTCATTGCCAAAAAATTTCCAGTACCTCATGTTATATGGCACAAAAGGATGATGTTTGACCTCTATTGTGTACTATTTGTTTGGGTGAGGAATTTTACATGTACTTTCTAAAAAGCTAAGCCATTTTCTAGGACATTTTGATTTATGGGAATAACTATTAAATCATATTCATCAAATGTTCTCAAGAAATCAAGTACAATGTTTCTATAAGCTCTTAATCTAGGATGTTTTGATGCATATTTTCCTTTTATTTGTTTTATTACTAACTCAGAATCACCATGTACTAAAATCCTCTTTGCTCCTAATATTTTCAACATCTGTAATCCGAGGAGTAGGGCTTCATATTTTGTAATGTTGTTTGTGCACTGAAAATTTAACTTGTATGAATGACCTTGTGCACTATTGTTTCCTGCATTATACACCCAAATATCTACACCTGAACCAGATTTGCCACACGAGCCATCAAAAATCATGTTCCAAAGATGTTCATTGTCAGGATTTTTTTGTATTCGACTATCATCATTTTCTGTATGGGAAACATGTGAATCAATACCTCCATCATTATATAAAATGAAAGAGTCAAGGTCAGTGTGAACATATTACAAAGGGTAATTATGTGGTTTTTCTTGACTACTTACCATATACTTCATTAATGTTTCCCTATACAGTCTTCTTGATTGACCAAACACCGGTATTGTAGCATATGTCATGTCCATTTTTAAGGTCCCTTGTAATTTTTCTTCCCATGAGCGAGATAAAAGCATTCCATACTTGGGGGGGATGTCAGCTACAACTATATCGATCACTAAACTCTTTGATAGTATTTGAGCTAGAATGACACAAAGGTATTTGATAAGACCTAGACACCTAACTCTACTGGAGTCAAAAGAGTATAAATATTTATAAGGTCGAGTGATTTCAAGGCTAAGATTCCCCATGATAGCCTTTGGCATAAGGTTATGTGATCCACCCAAGTCCAACATGCCATTATGGAGTATCTTGTCATGAATATTTAGACTAACATAAAGGGAAGGGACACCTCTTTCTTGGGGTTTACCATCAACCTCTAGCCCAAATGAAAATTCCGGTTGATCATCACTTAAATTGACACTAACAATTATCTCCCATATATTTAGTACTTTTAGGACCTAAGACCGATATACATTCTTTTTTATCATTTCAATGAGAGGGATAGATATCTTCACTTTACCAATTTCACTCTAAATGCTGAATGGTGTTTGAGTTTTTAGCAGATTTGACAAATTAGATCTTTCAGCCACTACCTTTTAGGTAATTTCAGATTGTTTGTTTGTAATAGGAATGTCTGTCTAAGCATTTCTAGCAGGGATATCTACTTCTTTTTTGGTACTATTTTTTGTGTTTTTATTTTCTAAGTTATTTACATTTTTCTTGGAGTTTTATGTTGTTTTCTTAACCTCAGATTCATATACTTTCTTGGCATACTTTTATGAATCCTTTTTATTGGAATTATATAAGTTTTTCTTGCTTCTTAAATTGTATTTTTTGTGAACCTCCATAATTTCATTCTCAAAACCCAGTTTGTAATCATCATATTCTTCAGATTCTAACTCTGTTTGGGTTAGTGAAAAAAATCCTTGTTCTTCTTCAGTGAGAAAAATAGAATCATATTCATTAATCCCCATTAAAATAATCTAATTTTCCTCAACTTCCTCAACTACTCCTTGATCTTCATCAGCATAATTTTCTTGAAAAGGACGTCTAATTTGCTGATTAGGACTTTTTTCTCTCTTTGTCTAACTTAAGCAGGGTTTCTTCTTGGGTTCTAATTTCTGTTTTGGGGAGCTAGTTGATTTTCTCTGGGAATACCGCTTTCAGTCAGACTAATTCTCTCCATCATCCTCTCCATGGTCCTTACCAAATTTTCAATTTTAGCATCAGATGTAGAGGATACAAGTTCTTACCTTATTGTAACTCTCTTCTCAGTTCTCATCCTAACCCTTTTTGCTAATAAATATCTTCTACACTCACAACATCTCTTTGAATTTATTCTAAACTTGACGAGTCTCTTTCTCTGAGTTGATAGGCTGTGTCTAGGTCAAAACCATTTCAGAATTTAACCAGGACTAACCCTTGGGGTGGTTTCATGTGAGTAGGAAGTGTGTTGTATATATTGTTAAATCTAGTGCAGTAGTATTGGACACTCTCTCCTAGGGACCTCTTGATACTCTCATATTCTGATAAAATTAGTAATGGATTTTTGTTAATTTCCCATCTATTAATAAATGTTTGGTGAAAATAAAGGACAACACGAATGCTATTAGCAGTTAAACCCTTGAACCATTTCCTGACTTCCCCCCCAAACTCTGAGCAAACATTCTCAGTTTGACATTGTCTTCATCAATTTCTTGTAGGTAAAAACAATTGTTCATTTTATCTATATGTTGTTGGGCAGTCACAGGTCTAGTCCCATAAAATTGTGGAATCTTAGATTGGTAATCCTAGGGAATAGGGGGTAAAGGTGTTGGCAGCACCAATGGGGCATATCTGGCTACCATAATTGGTGGAGGTGGTGGAGGGAGGTGAACAGTGGATGAAGTAGGATGGGTAGAGGTAGTGGGAGAAGATGTTTGGGTAATAGTTTGAGCATGGGGATGAATAAAAGTAGTGGTAGGGATTGTGGAGGCAGTAGGACTAACTAACCTAAGATGGGTAGTTGGAGATGTAATTGAAGAAGCTGCTATGGTTAAGGCAATTAACTCTACAGATTGCTGGAGGTAGGCATCATCAACATTTGAGGTAAAATCGGTCACCAAATATTGGAGAGCATCAAAATCCTGGAGAAGATGGATATTAGATTGAAGTTGGGAGTAGGATTCTCTCACTGGACTTTGATATAGTATAGATGGATAAAAAACTGTATGGTCAGTCCAATTCTCAGATTTGGTTCTGAATGGACCTTGTTCAAAATGAAAATCAAATTGAATGTCTTGCAAAGTGATAAAGTTTTCAGGGAGGGAGTTAGATCTGTGGAGAACTCTACTACTTGTTTGACTTTTAGTTCTAGGAGTATTTCTCAATATCTTCTCAGGATTGTCTACAATAGGAAGAGGAATTCGATCAGGATGGGATCTAGTGGATATTATTTTGGGAGCTAGAATTTAAATCAGAATCACAGAAAAGATGATAATTAAAAACTGAAAGAAACCAATCTTAAAATAAATTCTATCATATAGTGCTTTTAACTGGGGTTTCTGAATTCAAATGAAAAAGAGTGTTTTTTCAGTTGATTGTCCCTAGTATGGTCGCCACTATGTTATTGCTCTATATTTTATAATATTGGAAAGAATAAACAATAAATGACAACATCAAACCACTTTGGAGCCTAGGATGTGGCCCTCCTAGACTCAAAGAGGGATCTCTCTGTAAGATTTAGCTTGGTTTTAAGTTTTTAGATATTAGGCTAGTTAAATTGAATTTGAGAGTTGTTTTTTATTAATAGTTTTGGTTGGATTAAGGGATCATTTTAAACTATTTCCATTGGGATATGGAGTCAATATAGGCTAGGTGTGTGCATCAATTTTCCAGATCAATTGCAAATAAAGCTAGCTATATATACTGGTGTTTTATAAAAAAGTGAAATTATGAAACAGAGAAAAATGATTTCAGTAGTGGTTTAAAAACAGTTAAGTATTCTTAAACTAGACATCAGAAGAAAACATTTAAATTGTAAAAACAACCAGACTTAAGGTTCTTTTTGCAACAAATCTTAATCTTCAGATTTCATTTTTACAATTAGAAAATGAAACATTGATAGAAGAAACAGTGGAAAACATTAAACATAGTAAAAGAAAAACATCACCAAGACAATACAACACATGAATCTTACAAAATGATATTTTTATTGATGCTTCAGATCCAAAATTACAAATGCTCCAATGAAAAATGCTTACAACCTAGGGTCCAACCCCTAATACTGAATCAAAATGAAATATTTAAACTAATTCCTACTGATTGTCGTATCAACAGAGGCAATCTGTTTATTTACTACAATAGTAAATAATTATTGAAATATGTGACCACTGCATAGACACGTTGAAAGGGTTTTGATAGTTGGATAAAGTCTCCATAAATCCATTATTGAGCGTTGTAGTGGTTTGTTGTGCTAGAAAATTCGATATTGATGTGATGTATTGATATACTGGATCTACTTATTTGAATAATTAGATGAGCTGGATATTCTGTTGTCATGATGAGTTGTCATCATTCCTTCAAGTCACAAAATTTTTCCCATTCCTTTGGACTCAGAATCTTGATCATGATTAATATTCTGTATACCTCATCATTTTTTGTGTACTTCATAAATTTTGGCTTAACCTAAAATATGTGCTTGATTTCATGTTGTATGAAGAGTTCATTACTGAGAACTTCATAGAAATACCTCCATGTCATAGTGTTCTTCATATTAGTATGATTGGATGCATACTTTGAGATGTCAGTGAGCTTCTTTACATAATCTAGTTTTTCCATAAGTGTGTTATTAATTACAAAAAAGGAAGGCAATATTTTCTTATTCAGAGGTTCAATCCTCTTAAAACATCTGCTCACTCCAATATGAAGCTGATTACACTTCTCTTCAACCTATGCAACTAAACTCTTCTTGTTCAGTACTTTCTTGACTTCAAGTATTGTTGTTGTCCTGTCTTCTACTCCAAGGGGTTCCAACTCAAAACTTCTTTTGGAATTGAGAAATTTGATGATGTTATTAGCAGTTGCAGGTTTATCACCAAGTTCTTCATTTTCCTTTTCTATTGCAACACTTACCAGATGAATTAAATCTCCCTGCTCAAAAATCATCTAGATTCATGGTCGTATCTCATTCATGGAGTCAATTATATTCATCCAGATAATTTCTTTCACTCTTCCTACCATGTTCCCAATTGAAGACTCTTGAAGATACTTCTGTAAACTTTCTGTCAACTTCTTACTAAACTGTAACTCTGTAGCATGTGTTGAATCATTCCTTTTTATCTGATTTTGTAGGGTAGTGACTTAGTCTTGAAACTTTTTTATTTTAGCTATCTATAAAGAAATATTTTCCATAGCCTTAACTAAAAACTTAGTGCCTTCCCCTGATGTACCTATAGTGATAGATGTTTCTGAATGAATGACTTCAAGAGGGACTGCTCATAATGGAATCATGGCCTTGGCTGCTTCTTTTGCTGCTTTCTTCATTGCCTCTCTTACTGCTTTATGTTTCTCTTTTATCATTTTCTCCATCTCATTTTCCATTTTCTTAATATGTTCAGCTTGTTGAATGATTAGCTACATCATTTATTCCTTCTGTGTCTCATTTTCCTCTATATCCTTTGTTAGAGGATCTTCCGTTGCTAGCATCTTGAGATACTTCCTAAAAGAAGCTATATATGCATTCTTCTTCTTTGAAATTTCTTCTGCCACTGCTAGACTTGATGGGTTATACCCAATTTGTATCACTAAATCCTCCAAGTATTTAATCCTTGTGTCTTTGGCCATGGAGGAAATATTTTCCATTTTCAGTTGTGACTATGTATTGGACAATGCGACTTGCAATTTTGATAGACTCATGGTTGTACTGGTCAATGTGGAGGAGATATTTTCTCCTGTCTACTTATGAATTTCCATTTGGTCTATTGGATGAATGTTCTTCACATCAAACTCAAAAGAAGTCTTTTTGTAGTCTGCTGTAGTTTTGGGTTGTGGGATTTGTGCTTCCAAGAAAGCCATATTCATTCTTCCCTTCTTAGGGTCAAAGGCTGCTAAAAGCCTACTCTGGGAACTACTTATCTCTTTCCAAAATTGATTGTAAGTACTCGTTTTAAGTATCTCATTCCTTCTTTGTATTTATTTAAATGTATCATAGATATCCTCCTCCCTTTTCCCTACAGTGGAAGTAGAAGTAGGAGTTGCAAACTCTGCTGCTGAAATGGAATGGTGGTAGAAGATGTTGAGAAAATGGTTTGGCCACCTGCTGGAGAAGAGCTTGGTGAATCTCTGATTGTAATAACTGTTTGTTGATATTTCTCACTGCTTTGGTCAATATCCAATATGTGGACTCTGGCTCTATTTTTGTATTTCATCTTGAAATCTTTGGTGGATGTGTCAGTATCCATGTCATCTTGATCATCCCTTGTCCTCTTGCTTCCTATTTCCTTCTCTGGTTCCTTTCCCTTGTCATCTTTAGCTCCTGCAGATTTACTTTCTTGTGGATTTGGGGTTTGGATGCCTGAGGTGGAAATCACCTGTTCTTCTGCCTCTTGTAATGTGTTGGCTTCCCACTCTTCTTGATTCATGTACTGCTCTATCTCAAAATTGTGCGTGTGGATATATGGTGTGGATTTTTCTCCACACTCTTCTTGGAGATGATTCCCATTGGGTCATACGATGAAGTGAAGCTGTGAGTGAACTTCATCTCCTTCAATATTCTATCTACCTCCTCCCTTGCTACTCCTCTATTGCAAATGAATGGACCAATCTGTGATTTGATCATAAATTAAGACTTTTTCTTTGTAGAGAAAAAATGCATCTCATTTGCATTTACCATTTGTCTTATATATTCTAGTGCAAAGATCCTCATTGAGAGGTACTTTGGCAGTTTGTAGGGGGGGAATTCACAGCCATAAACTCTGATTTCAGTGTAATTTTGGTACAGGTACCAATCTGTTGTTCTAATTTGATCTTTCAACTGCATAACCTTCTTAATTTCCTCATTGACCCTTGGCTCTGTTGCACTGTTGAGTGCACTGATTGTTGGATGTACAAATGAATCTACAAAAATCTTGTAGGAGTAATTATTTTGCTCTTTCATCAATAAAGTGGTCCAGAAAATGACTGACTGTGGCTAGGAGTCATCATTTAATTTCATCATGTCAAATTGAAACTTGTTGCACTGGAAATAAACAAACATATACACTGACACAGAAGTGTATTTTAAAACCTCTTCTGTCTAAAAATTCAAGAACTAATTATGGATAACATAAGAAAGGAACTGGGCATAATTGAACATGACTGAGGGTTTGGCATATGACGAAAAAATGCATAAGAAGCCAATTATGGCTTCATCTACCCACTGGTATTTGTAATACCCTAATAGATATGATAAAATAGTGACAATGTGTTGGGTCCTGTCAGGAAAAATGGATGAAGGATATGGGGGATTCTTGGTAGGAAATGGGGCACTAGTGGCCACAAAGAGTTCCAAGGTTCTAGTCCTGCTGACAAAGTCCAGCTTCTGATATAATTACCTAAGGGCCTCATAATAAAAATGGATGGTGTTGTCACAATGGGGGCTTGCATCATCTGCTGAATGGATTGGGCATTGATGGAAACCAATATCTCTCATGCCGGAGTCACTATAGCTCTCTGGTTGATGTCATAACAACATTGACACTTTTTGATGAACTTTGGACAACTATGGGTTTTGGGAAAGATATAGTAGTGCATATTGGTTTCCCACAAGCCTATATCATCTACTTCATCAAGAAATTTTTCCTCGAGCCAGCAGTAGACATCGAATAAATTGAAGTTAAGCTCTATCTCATAGATTTTAAAATCTGTGTCTTCCAAAGAAAAGTGATCCAGGTCCACCTGAGTGTAGACCATAGGATAAAATGGTTTTTGATCGAGCTTGGGAGGAATTGTGTAATATGTGATGAATTTAACTGTTTCTTTCACTTTATATAAATAATTGGATTGAAAGAAGAGGGAACATAGAGGGAAAATAGTTGCAGATTAAAATGGGGAAGAGAGAAAATTGAGGGGAACTGTGATTCAATCTGCGGAGCACTGTGAGTTCTTCTGATAATCCGGATACTGCCTTCACTAACCTTTAATTTCAATCTTCTGCAATTAGATTCACATGTATCAGTGGAATAGAATAAACGTGGTAAACTTTATAATCCGTGTTGATTTCAGATTATAACAGGTGATTGGGAAATCATTGATTTGGTGCAGGTTCATTGGATAATGGCCTGGACCATTTATGGTGCAGCGACTTCATGGCGAGAGTGAATTTGATAGGGAAGAGTGGATATGTAGTGAAAATGTGGCAGAACTATAGTTTGAATGGTCAAATGCGCAATTTTTTTATTAATAGCGAAAACCACTTTTCGGAGGGGGGTCCTGGTGGCAGGCAGTAATAGATGGGGTGGTGTGAAATGCCTGGAGCATGACACATAAGATTGGCGGTGGTATTGAATAACATCAATTTTGGACCCCCCCCCCCCGCCCCCTTGTTAATGTTTGGAGGCTAAGTGGGGGGAGGTGAAAATTAATGTAGGTCGTCGGATGGATGGGGAGTGTGAGGGGATGACGGGGAGATGAGGATAGGTTAATGAGATGGAATGCGTGACATGATGATGGGGCCTGATGGGATGTATAGTTTAGGACTTAGCGTAGGAAATTAAATGTTTAGGTTTTGGAATAAAGGTGAAATATAAAGTTTAGGACTTGGGATAAACTAGAATACAACATAGTTATGTACCTTTCCAAAGAACATAAAAGTTAAAACTTTGGAAACAATCCCTTATCCAAAATTTTTACTATGAAAACACCCTTTGTCTCCTGATTCTTCTCCTTCTAACATGGAAAACCTAAAATATTTAAACTACACATTATAGGAAAAATTACATGTTTCCTCCATTCTTTCTTTTCAGGATATCTACCTACCCAAACTACAAATCTAACTTTTTCTTCTTCTTCTGCAGGGTGCATTTGGACTTGCAAACCCTTAAACATCTTTTCTTTGAGGCTTCTAACCTAATATATATCCTTATTTCTTCCATTGAATCATATTAAACTGTTGATTCAAATAATTTCTACCTATCTACTGATATGCCAAGATTAAACTGTTTGGAAAATCTTTATTTTCTAACCTATCAAAAAAAAATGAAAATTGTACAATCATGCTTAAACTATATGATTGAACAAACCTATCTAATGAGTAGTGGAATTTTGATTTACAACACTTTTAGTATTATTTCTTTTTTTAGTTTTCTTTCTTTTTCCTTTTTCTCCTTTTCTTTTTTTCTAATTTTTTTTTTATTTCTTTTTTTACACCCTCTTTTCTTTTCTTTTTATATTTTTTATTGGAAATATTTTGAATACTGAAAAAATTTTCAATATGAAATTGCAAGTAAGATGAAATATCCAATCACCTTGAGATCCTATGATTTATAGGATACTAACAATGGCTCCAGCTGGGGATGGCACTTCTCCAAGTGAAGTGTCAAGAACTTAAGACCGATAGCCTTGAATGCTCCATTTTATGCAACCTCTTCAACTGATTTATTTTTGTATTTTTATGTTTGCTCATCAAACCAGGCTTAGGGCCTTCTCTTCGGGCTTCAACCTTGTCCAACAGATTATTGAAAACTGTAAGACTATGGTATTTACAATGATGAAAAATCAACCTGAATTTTTAAAAGAAATAAATTTTCAACTTCCTACCATTGATAGGACCTCCAGTCAAATCTGTACCATCCAACTCTTTAAGAAAATAAGCATTGTTTCCCTTGAAAGCATCAATTATATATGGTTCTTGTCAAATATTATTAAACTTTTCATGCTTGCCTTTATCTTCTCTTATGGAATCCCATTTTAGAACTTTGTATCCTAAATTAAAATCATTAGCCTTTGTTCTCTTGTCAAAAATATTTTTGATATTCACTTGAATTACTTGATTTATGTTATAAACTTCCTCTCTAGACTGCTGCAATTGGATGGTTTCATTGATCCTTCTTTGTATGCCATTTGGTTCAGCTTGAATTTCCTAAATAATATTCATAACCAAAAATCCTAAGGAAGAAGGGAAAACTACATCCATTCCATAAACCAATTGGTATGGAGACATGCCAATTGATTTCATTGTAGTGAATCTATCAGCCCAAAGAGAATTGATCAATTTGTTATGCCATGATTTCTTATTATCCTCTAGGAGATTCTTGATAATATTTACTAAAACATTTCTTGAGGATTCAACCAATCCATTACCTTGAGGGTAATAGGTTGTTGAATTCCCCAAAGTTATATGATACCTGTGAAAAAAATCAATTATCTTTTTGGACTTAAAGGCTGCAACATTGTTTGTAATAATTTTTCTAGGACAACCAAATCTTGAAACGATATTGGTTTCTAGGAATTTTATTATGACATAGTTAGTGGAATTTGTAGGAGTAGCTTCTATCCATTTGGTGAAACAATATGTGGTTGTGAGGATCCATTTATGTTGAGAAAAGGATGGGGGGTGAATTTATCCAATGAAGTATAATCCCCGTTGCTGGAAAGGGCTATCTACAAAAATAGGTTTCAAGGGTAAGGGCAGTAGCTTTCTCTTTCCTTCAAAGATTTGACATTTGTGATAAGTAGTGACCATCTTATGGATATTAGGAAAAATGGTAGGCCAATAAAAACCATCTCTCATGATCTTGTTTGCAGTGGTTTTCCAATAGAGATGGCCACCACAGTCATCTCCATGGAACTCCTGCATAACTGTATCTACATCATCCTTCAACAAACATTTAAGCAAAATACCTCCAATATCTTTCTAATACAAATTATTTTCCAAAATACAGAACTTAACTGCTTTAAGTTTTAAAAATCTAGCCATATTTTTGGGCAAACCAGGAGGAGCATTCAAATTTGACAGTATATACAAAATATTAGCATACCAGGGAGAATTTAGTAATGCTTCATCAATCAGTGGAGTCGCCAGTTCCTCTTGATCATCCAACGAATATACCATGTTGATATCCAACGCATAAAATTTTGATTCAGCCATCAATTTAGCTAATCCTTGGCCTTTAATCAACTTGGTAGGCTTATTTTCTAAATCATATTATAGGATCACAACAATCCATTTGCCTCTTTTTCCATCAGGACCATTCTATGTTAAGATGTCTTTGACAACTGCATTTGGAACATAAGCAATGACATGTGAATGTATAATGTAGACTCTAAAATCCTTTAATGCTTTAACCAAAGAAAAAACATGTTTTTCCATGATATTATATTTCAACGATGTATCTCTTAATGCCTTGTTGAAAAAATCTATTGGCTACTCATGTCCTTCACTATTTTTCTGCAATAAAACAACAACAATAGTATGTTTAGAAGCAAAAGAAAAAACCATGAAATCTTTAGTAAAATCTAGGCTGATTAGGACTGGGGCTTTTGTGAATGCTTGCTTGACCAAATCAAAATATTTTTTTTCTTCTATGGCCCATTTTATTTCTAAATCTTTCTTGAGCATATTGGTAATGTTCCTTAAAATTTCTGCTAGGTTTGGTATAAATCTCATCAAAAAGTTGATTTTACCAATGAGTGATTGGAGTTATTTAAGATTTCTAGGATTACTGATTTTTAATATTCCTTCAATTCTGCTAGGATCAATTTTGATTCCATCTTGAGAAATAATGTGACATAGCAGTTTTCCTTCTTCAATTCCAAATAATGTCTTCTTAGGATTCAAGGAAATTCCAATTTTTTTGCATTTTTCAAAAACTCTTCTCAAGTGTGCTAAATTTTCTTCATTAGTTTTAGAATAAATAGTGATATCATCTAGATAAATTACAATAAAGTGGTCAATTTCATTAGAAAATTCAATATCCATGGCCCTTTGAAAGGTATCTCCAACATTCATTAATCCAAAGGGAATTTTCACATACATGAAAGCCCCCAAGGAGTAGTAAAAGTTGTCTTGTCTTGATCATCAGGGTGTACTAAAACTTGATTATAACCAGAAAAGCCATCTAAAAAAGAAATCCTACTGGAACCTACTACCGTCTGCAATATATGGTCCATTTTTGGTAAAGGGTAATTATCCTTGAGAGATAATTTGTTAATATTTCTAAAGTCAATACAAAGTCTAATTTCACCTGTTTACTTTCTAGTTGGCACAATATTGGATACCCATTTGGAATATCTGAGTGGTACTATGATTTTTGACTCATACATCTTCTTAATTTCTTTCTCAACCAAAGGCATCAAAACAAGGTTTATTCTGCGCAATTTCTATTTGAAAGTTTTTTTATCCTCTTTGATTGAAATCTTATGTTGTACGATGCAAGTATCATAAGACTTTAGATTCTCATAGCTCCAAGCAAATACATCAATAAATTCTTTGAACATAGTTTTATATCTTCTTTTTGTAATGATAGGTAATGATTTTGACAGTTTGATGATTTTGGGGTTCTGTTCAGTGCCTATACTACATTCTTCAATATTCGTTCTAGTTGGTTCCAATTTGGGTTTCTTGGCCACATCATTAAAGTCAATAATTCCTCTAAAGGGACTAGCCCTCTAGGCAGAGTATTGTCTTTGAGTTGAAGTATTTTGAATTCTTATTTTTCTAGGTCTTTTTTTATTTTATGTGCTATGTACAATTTTATTAGCTGGAATATTTACATAAAAAACAACAATTTGTTTTTCTTCATTATTTTGTATATCAGCAAGACTATCTTCCTCATAATCTAGGTCTATATTTCTATCTTCAAATTCATCTTTAGATTGTATGAAACTTTCAATTTGTTTGTCACTACCAAAAACTTGCCAGTGCCTCATGTTATCTGGCGCAGAAGGACGATTTTTGACCTCTATTGTGTATTGTTTGTTTGGGTGAGGTAGTTTACATGTACTTGCTTAAAAAGCTAAGCCATTTGCTAGGATATTTTGATTTCTGGGAATAACTGCTAAATCATATTCATCAAATGTTCTCAAGAAATCAAGTACAAAATTTCTATAAGCTCTTAATCTGGGATGTTTTGCTGCATATTTTCCTTCTATTTGTTTTATTATTAACTCATAATCACCATGAACTAAAATCCTCTTTGCTCCTAATATTTTCAACATCTGTATTCCTAGGAGTAGGGCTTCATTCTGCAATGTTGTTTGTGCACTGAAAATTTAACTTGTATGAATGACCTGTGCACTATTGTATCATGCATTATACACCCAAATACCTGCCCCTGAACCAGCTTTGCCACATGATCCATCAAAACGCATGTTTCAAAGAGGTTCATTTTCAAGATTTTCTTGTATTTAACTGTCATCATTTTCTTTAGGATCATTTTCTGTATGGGAAACCTATGAATCAATGGCTCCACCATTATATAAAATGAAAGAGTCAAGACCAGTGTGAATAGAGTACATAGGGTAATTATGTGGTTTTTCTTGACTACTTACCATGTACTTCATTAATTTGTTCCTATAAAGTCTCCTTGATTGACCAAACACCGGTATTGTAGCATATGTCATGTCCATTTATAGAGTCCCTTGTAATTTTTCTCCCCATGAGTGAGATAAAAGCATTCCATAATTGGGGGGGATGTTAGCTACAACTATATCCAGCACTAAACTCTTTTTTGGTATTTGAGCTAGAGTGTCACAGAGAACTTTGATAAGACCTAGAAACCTAACTTTACTGGAGTCAAAAGAGTATAAATCTTTATAAGGTCTAGTGATTTCAAGGCCAAGCTTCTCCATGACAACCTTTGGCATAAGCTTATGTGATGCACCCGAATCCAACATGGAATTGTGGAGAATATTTTCACAAATATTTAAACTGACATAAAAGGGAGGGACACCTCCTTCTTAGGGTTTACCATCAACCTATGGCCCAAACAAAAGTTTCAGTTGATCATCACTTAAATTGAAATTATCAGTTATCTCCCCTATATTTAGTACTTTTAGGACCTGAGACCTAACACATTCTTGTTGATCAATTCAGTGAGAGGGATATATATCTTCACTTTAGCAAGTTCACTCTTGATACTGAATGGTTTTTGAGTTTTTAGCAGGTTTGATAAATCAGTTCTTCCACCACTACTTTTTGGGTATTTTCAGATTGTTTTCTTGTACTAGGAATATTTGTTTGAGCATTTCTGGCAGAAATATCTACTGTTTTCTTGGTAATGTTTTCTATGTTTTTCTTTTCTGATTTATTTACATTTTTATTGGAGTTTTCTATTGTTTTCTTAACCTTAGATTTAGATACTTTCTTGGCAGAATTTTCTGAATTCTTTTTACTGGAATTATCTAAGTTTTTCTTGCTTCTTAAATTGTATTTTCTGTGAACCTCCATAATGGAATTCTCAAATCCCAATTTGTAATCATCAGATTCTTTAGACTCTAACTCTGTTTGGGTCGGTGAAAACAATCCTTGTTCTTCTTCAATGAGAAAAATATAATCATCTTCATTATTTCCCATTAAATTAATATGATTTTCTTCAACTTCCTCAACTACTCCTTCATCTTCATCAACATATTTTTCTTGAAAAGGAGGCCTGATTTGCTGATCAAGACCTCTTTTCTCTCTCTGTCTAACCTGGGGAGGATTTCTTCTTGGATTCTGATTTCTGTTTCGGGGAGCCGGTTTATTTTCTTTGGGAATAGCTCTTTCATTCAGAATAATTTTATCCCCCATGCTATCCATAGTCCTTACCAAATTTTCAATTTTAGCATCAGATGTAGAGGCTACATGTTCTCCCCTTATTGTAACTCTCCTCTCAGTTCTCATCCTAGCTCTTTTTGCTAATAAATTAGCTTCTACACTCACAAAATCTCTTTGCATTTCTTCTAATGTTGATGATTTTCTTTCCCTAAGTTGATAGACCATGTCTGGGTCAAAACCATCTAGGAATTTAACTAGAAATATCCATTGGGGTGCTTCCATGTGAGCATGAAGTGCGTTGTATATACTATTAAATCTGGTGCAGTAGTCTTGGACACTCTCTCCTGGGGGCCTTTTGATACTCTCATATTATGATAATATTTGTCATGGATTTTTTTTGATTTCCCATTTATTAATAAATGTTTGATGAAAATAAGGGATATCATGAATTCTATTAGAAATTAAACCCTTGAACCATTTTCTGACTTCCCCTCCTAAAATCTAAGCAAACATTCTCAATTTGACATTGTCTTCATCAATTTCTTGTAGATCAAAACAATCATTCAATTTATCTACATGCTGCTGGGGAGTCACAGGACCAGTCCCATAAAATTGTGGAATCTTAGATTAGTAATCCTGGGGCATATGGGGTAAAGGTGTTGGCATCACCATTGGGTGTAATATTTCAAATGGGAAAATGTAGCAATACTAAATAGTTAAGCATTAAAATAACACAAATCATCAAGAAAATTGCAGGAGGCCAATATGGAGAGTCTTCTTTAGCATTTATAACAACAAATTAGATGTAAAATAAGGCCCATAAGATGTACAAGAGGAAATAGAAGCCTCCAATAAATAAAAATCCTCAAAAAGAGGTGCAACAACCATACATGTGAGCAGAAACTGCCTTGTCAACGTTATTTTTATTAGGTTGCAACAATTATTGATTAAAACTTAGATATAGAGAAAAATAATGCATGAAAAGTCAGACCTATGATAGATCCATACACTATAAAGGCTCTCCTTCAAATACCCCTTGGGGTTTTTAGCAACACATGAAGCACATGGAGTAGATCTGAGATCTAAAAACTCCAAATCTGCAGAAATATTCAGAATTACAGGAATATTCAGATATGATCTGATGTATAAAATAATATTATCCTCTTTAGTGGATCTCAAAGGTGAAAAGTAGATCCCCAACACATGAAAAACACTCCTCCAAAATGTTATGCCAAAATTCCCTGCAACAACACCTACAGGAAAACGAAAATCTAGAAGAAAAACTACCCTGTAGGGTTTAAGATAAGTTTGTCCTGACGCCAAGATCTGGATCTGATGCTCCAATGATCCAATACTATCTTGCCAATGGAATGGAAGACTTTTCGACAGAAAAGAGGCACTAGATTGGCCTAGATCTGAGTAGATCTAGCCTCCACTTGCTGCAGCTTACAAAGACAACCAAACCCTCAATAGGATCTGCATTGTGGTTGAAAGAAGAAGCTTGGCCTTCAGCTTGATAGTGGACAAGAAATGCAAATATCTCCCGAGAGGCCTCTCAAGGAAAGAGATAGGATTCCTAAATAGGAAATCCTTGTGCTAAATGTTATCACCCAAAATTTTCAAAATTTTGCTTGAAATGTGTCAAGTTGGTTTTTAGGTTAGTTAGGTTGCACAAGATCATGAAATGATAAATTTTATGATAAACATAGGTTTTAAGTTTTGTTTTAAGTTGTTAGAGATGATCTCGAGTCATATTAAAAGAGTAGATCTTGAGTAGATACTTTAAAGTGAATTAAAGTCTTAAATATGGCCATCTGTTAGAAATTATCTGATTCCGCGGCAATTTTGGTACAAAATTAACAGATTTTGTTGCGGAAACACCTAGTAGTTCGGTAGAAAAATTGACACTTGTCAAGTTTAATGTACTATGAAAGCTATCTCATTCTTTAATGCTTTTCTGCATAATGATGAGTGGTTAACCTCTGAAGGTTTCGAGGTTGTGCTGTCAGAGTAGGGTTATCATTCAAGAAATTAGGCACATTTTAGCATCAGCCACCATTTGAAATCCATCCCATTTTCTTTTTCAAAGATATACCTCATCTCTCATTCTTTGTTTCTCGCTTTTGCAAATCAGCTACCAAAACACCTTACTGTCATTCACATCTCCTATAGAAATCCCTTGTTATGCCAGTCGTCTTCTATCATAGCAGCTCACTGTCATCAAAATATTTTGCTGAACATGTGTAAAAATATAAGGAAGGCCACTGCTGTAGAACAAGAAAGAGATGGCTACACCAAAGAAAGTCAATAAAGGAGGTCTTCCATTCAGGTACAAGCCTACAAGTCCAAATCTAATCATGGAAGACCCATATTTTGTTGAGCTTTTTACAAGAGCAGGCTGCATTCAGTTTTGTCAAAAGTTGCAAGGTCATCATAAACAGGTCTCACAATATTTCGTGATGAATTTCAAAGGCAAAAATACAAAGGTTGGTTTTCTTCATGTTCCAATTACACCTGATAGCATTTCTAAAGCAACAGGAATCCCAAGGACCTGAGAAGAATGGTTTAAAGCTACCAAGTTTAACTTGAAAATTTGTGATGATTATCTAAAACCTAAACATGTAGGGATAAAAATGACTGAAGGGATTCCTAGAATTTGTCTTAGAGATAATTATTCTAAATTATTGACAGTCATACAAAAGTACTTTACATGCGAAGGAATATTTCAAACAATCTACATGTATCACTTCAAGTTGTTGCTTCATTTTACAGGGAAGAAGTTGATAGATATTCCTTTTTACCTTTTTAGAAGTCTTGGAAAAATGAAAGACAAAGTGCAAGGAAGACCTGAAAGAAGTGAAACTTCCATTTTTCATCACGGGTTGATGAAATTACTAGTGCTGGAGGAATTAAGTAAATTGAATAGAGATTGGGCATCCTTCTTGTTCATGAATGGGTATGAAATGGATGTTTTTTCTCCAAGGAAGACTCCTAAACTCAAAAATTCTTCTTCTAGGCAAGAGTTGAGTGCCACTGCAGAGTTAGAAAGGAATAAACAAGAAGGTTTAGAATCTACAACTAAAGATATGGATGAAGAAACTGAATTTATTCAAGGGACAACATCACCTCCAACAACTAGCAAGCAAGCAAACAAACTTGTCATAGATAGCAAGACCAAGCTTGCAACAAAAAGGTCTAAAAGAAACACTAAGGAAATTGTTGGAGGTAAAGGCAGACTTAAAGACATTCTACAAGCTATAGACATTGCAGAAACTCCTATAGTGAAAGTGGCTGAGAAAGAGGGATCCAGGGTCAGAAGAAAGGGAATTATAGCCAATAAATTATATTTTTCTCCAGAAGATTCAGGTTTTCTTTTAAAACCTAGAAAGCCTTTTACTAGATCCTAGATTTCTACAACTATCACTGTCAAAGATAAACAACAAGAGGAAGATAAAGGAAAAAGGGAAGCAGTGCAAGAAATTGTAATCATATCTCCTATTGAGACAGAGGTTACCAAAGAAAATAAGTATCAATCTAAAATAAAATTTCAAAAGAAATCTGAAGCAGACTCTCTAAAGAGACAGAACAAAGACAAGGAAGAAACAATCAAACAAAGAAAGAGAAAATAGAAAGACATAGAGAAAACTGAAAAGGATATTCTTGAAGGACAGTTAATAGAAGTAAGGGAAGAATTAACTGAAAAAAAGAGAGAGCTAGACAGATACAAGAAAGATAGACAAATTATAGATGAGGTTGAAAAGAAAGTGAATGACTAGGTCACTCACTTTGAAAAATCTATTGGAAAAGCCAAAAAATTGTTGAAGAAATCATAGCCTTTACGCATCATGATGACACACACAAGGAAGAGAAATTTATGGTTACAGAAAAATAGGAGAAGTCTTCAAAGACAAGTCAAGGAATTGAAAGAAAATATGGAAATGATGAAGATAGAATCAGTCAGGAAATATTTGGAAAGAGCAACTATGGAGAAAACTGTGAAAACTACTCATGAAGAAACTGTTGGTAAATAAGAATGTGACAATGGATTATAGATATTTTTTGTCTTATATTAATCATATTTTACACTCAGGTATATTCATGGATCCTTTCAGCTTCAAAACCTAAGTTTTGTCAAGCCTCTGAAAAGTTAGGCAATTCCGCAGCGTATGACGAGCTGAAAGCTCATTTTCTACTGCGGAATTTCTGAAGAATCATTTTTGGTTTTAAGGTACCTAAAATGATAGGGATGAAGAGTTTTGAAGGTTGTGTTTAATTTTTTTTTACCACTTAATATTCTCCAATGGTTAATAATATCAGAAGATTACTACACATCACCTTTTTGTTTGTGCCTCCCATCATCTGACAGTCAACATTGCATTTCGCGCAATTTTTTTCCCTTTCCCATAGTGTGCTAATTATGCGCGATACAAGTGTTTTTCAAATGCCATGTGTCGATCGCTCTATGGAATCATGTTCCAAATGAAAATTACCGCCTCCCCCCATTTTGCTACGCAAAAACCATTACCGGTTTTCTGCCATACCCCTGCTCTCCACGATGTCGCTCCCGATTTAATCCTAGCCATCAATCCCTGAGATCACACGTCCCATATTATATCGCGATATCAATTCAATTTCTTCCCATATCTCTCCCGCTACACTCACCAAGATATCTCCACCGTAGATCGTCTTTATCTAACGGTCCACGTTCCTCATCGCACCCAGACCCTCACTAGACCTGGTTAGTTGCTCTACCAGGGTTTTCTTCCCGATTTTTTGCTGCAATCACCACATCCTCACTGCTCCACCACCCCAGAGCCTCTGCAAGCAGTCTAAACCAAGCCCGCAGGATTTCATAATGATTTTTTGTGTGTTTACAAGTTTATAAGAGTAACTATGTTAGCATTTTTTCCTACAGTCACAAAGGTGACATGGAGGCTCAAATAGTAAATCTCAGGGCCATTAATCAATGTCAAGGGAACCAGAACAGAGGGTGAATTACGTGATAGTCGAATGGTCATAGACATAAACCCTCAGTAAACCCTCCAGCTCAGCGAAACCCACCACCTGTACACATAACACTCAGAAAAGATGAGGATCACATATCCAGTGGTGGAAGACAAGGCATAGAAGATTACTAAAACCTTTGAGGGCATCAGTACAGAAGAAGTTCGAGCAATTATCAAAGTGAAAGCATAAACAGAGCTAAAACAGGTTGAAGTACAAAGGTCTGTCAAATAGTTATTACACCAAAGAAGCTACTACAAAATGTCAGGAGAAGTTATTTAGAAGTATGGAGGTCCTAAAGGCCCATTCTTCCACTTAACTCACGCCAGAGGAGATAAAAGTACCACTTCAGATAGTATTTCTCCCAAAAGACACTCTATGGGTTGATTTCTGTCACGTCAAATGAACCTCAATAAGCAACAAGGACACCAAGTCTGTCTAAGATTTAATGTTATGTTTATGACACATAATGGAGCATTCGAATGCCCTCTCCTATCTCTGATGATCATTAAAACCTTCTTCACCTACTTTTCCCATTTTCTCTATAAAAACTCTTTGAAGTCTCATTGTAAAATGTTGTCATTTGGTGTTTTCAAAAGTAATACACAGATTGCTGCTTTGAAGAAGAATTGGTGTTCTGAAGGAGTGTGGAAGTCTCTGTTTTCTCTGTTGAATGAAGGAGGCTGGACCATTGGATCCCTAAGCCTGGTTTTGGTGAAGTAATCTCTTATTGTTAATGTTATTCCCCGTTTATCACTTTGTTCCATTATGCTTTGAATTACAGTAGGATAAAAAATTTAGGCAGAGAAATGTATCTTAGAAGCACCTCTGACCTGTTTATCCTTCACTGTTTATATGTTTTCTGCTACTGAATGTGACAGGGTAGTTTGACAGCTCTCTTGAATATTCAGTTTGTTTTATTTCAGAAATGGTTAATTTAGTTGTGCTAAAGACTGTTTAGACATTCCCTCTTTCTTTACCACTGAATATTGTATCTGAAATCGTCCTTTGATTATTAATGCTTGCAGTTTGACAGTGAGGTCTGTCTCAATCATACCCTATGTTTCTTACTGTAATTATTGTGTTGAAGGTCCCTATAATTGTAGTCTTAGATGTCTAAGGTTTTCCCTCTTATTTGAATGCAATTGTGTGTCTTTGTTGATTAATCCCTCAACAGTGAACTTATAGGAGGAAATAGGGCGTTCCCCGAATCCTATAATTTATTAAGAAGGTTTTAGCCTGCATTTATCCTTTTCTTTCAGTGTTTATATTGATTGAGTCCAAAGCAGTGAGCTTACTGGAGGAAATAGGGCATTCCCCAAATCTTTTAAGCCATTGTGAAAGGGTTTAGTTTGCTTTTCACTCTTATTCCTTAATTTTCATCCCATTTCACCTATATTATTCAACAGATCCTTGACTGAGATAGATTTGCCCTCTGGTTTCCATTCCTTCTCAATCAGAACTATTTGGATTTTCACATGACTCCATTGTCCAATGGCTTGTAGATTCCCATGCTCTATCTATACTGCATGAAACACATTTGTCCAACAAAAAAAAAAAACAACCCTGCACTTCATAACTAGCCTAAAATCAACTACTAAAACTTTCAAGACACATCCTTATAAAAATATTGAGAGATCCCTCTCTGAGACTAGGAGGGCTAGATCCTAGAGCTCTAAAGCTTGGTTTGCATGTTGCCTTGTCACTTAGCATGCCAATTTTCCAAATCACGGGACCCCAACATAATGGCGATCACGGTGGGACCTATTGAATCTATGATAGCCTAGCAAACTATTATAAATTGTTTAGTCCTACAAATATCTAAGAAAATCAGTTAGTAAGCCACAGAGAAGACTTTGTTTGTTTGAGCACCTTAGCTAAGTGTTAAGATCAAACATAGGACACTCTCATAACCATAGAAATATACAAAATCCAAAAATATTTCAGATTGGCTTCATAATAAAAATGGTGGTGGAACCATAAAATATTTTACCTTCACAAAAAGCTAAAAAATTTCCACCTGGTGACTCCATTTAGCCCCAGTAGGCCTATTACACATATAGGTCTCCAGATCTCTTTAGGACGTGTTAACCAGCCTTGAATAAATTGAGAAGCCTAGTCCCATATTAGGTAAGACATTTTGAGAGGCAAAAATTTCAAGACAGTTCCTACAAACTTCAGCCTCTCTCAATTTTTGAAAAGCAATCTGGCTTCACATAGGATCAACACTAGATCCCATCCAGACCCTGATCCTCCCACAATAGTTGACAATCTAGAGAGAATTATGTGGCAGACTTCTAAAGCTAGAAAATTAGTTGCTGATAGGAACATCCTAAGAACAAAATCTCTCCCTGAAAACCTTACTGTCTTGGAGGATTTACACTTTGACTTACATCATACTAAGAACATCTTTAGAACCAGATCTCAAACTGATTTAAACCAAGATGATCTTGAAACTGAATGTTTGCAGTAGAGCTTTAGTAGAGAATCTTCACCTTCTACTCCTCCTGATTCCCAGCTTCTCCACCACTTTAGCCTCTTTCATAACCAATCTTCTCAAAACCAGTGTGCTGGCCCAAGTGTTTCTTCCACTCCAATCCATACCACCACTATCCAAAACACTCCATTTCAGCCCACTTTCCCTCTTGTCAATCCACCCACTATAAATCCACCTTTCTTTCCAGCCATGGTAGCATGGTATGCCCCATTAGTGTTACCACAACCTATGGTTCCGTTACCAAATGACTATTAGTCTAAAATTCCCCATTTCACTGTAAAAGAATCTACCACAGATCAACAGCATGTAGATAGGACGGAAGATGCATTTGATTATATGGAAATAGAAGATGAGACCATAAAGATGAGAATCTTTGCTCAAAGTTTAGGAGGAGAAGTAAAGAAGTGGTTTAAAGGCCTAACTCCTAATAGCATCAATGACCTTCCCTCTTTGCATCAAACATTCATAAACAAATGGGAAATCAAAAGAAACCCTCTCCAAATATTAACAGAGTATAACAGTCTTAAAAGAAATCAGGGAGAGAGTGTACACGATTACTCCACCAGGTTTAACAGTGTCTACAATGCTCTTCCACCTCACATGAAACCTCCCCAAGGATTGGCCTTAGTAAAATATCCTGAAGGCTTCGATGCTGATATGGCTTATCAACTAAGGGAGAGAGATTATTTAACTCTAGAAGACATGCAGAAGGGAGCTGTGAGTGTAGAAGCAAACTTAATTAAGAAAAGAGCTAGGCTAAGATCAGAGAAGAGGGTAACTTATAAAGATGATACTGCACCCTCAACCTCATCCTCTGATACCAATATTGGCAACCTAGTGAAGGTAATGGAGAGAATGCTTGAAAAGATAAACTTGAATGATAGAGTTCCACCAAGAGAATGCCCAAAACAACCTCCAAAATAGAAATAGAAATCAGAATTTCAGGAGAGAAAAAAATCAAGATAGGCAAAGAGATAATGACCAACAAATTAGGCCTCCCTTCCAACAAAACTACGTAGATCAAGAGGAAGAAGGAGAGATTGAAATGTTGGGGGAAAACCATGTAAACTTGATTGGATCAGACAATGGGGATGATGTTTTCGTCACTGAAGAAGAACAAGGTTTCTTCTCCTCAGAAACAAAGGAAGATACATATGAGGAGTCTGAAGATTATAGACTGGGGTTTGAGAATGCAATCATGGAGGTACACAAAAACTATGATCTAAGAAGCAAAGGGAACATAGATAGTCCAAATGACAAAAACACTAGCTCTGTTGTTAGGAAGAACACAGAAAATCAGCCTAAGAAAGCAGCAGAGAAAACCTACATTTTGGCTAAGAAGACAGATTTAAACAAAGAGAAAAGAAGCCAGCCAAATGTTGAACAAAGTTTCCCTAGTACTTCTTCTAGTGGCCCTATTAAAATGGCTCAGATTGATAGTCCTAATAAAAGTCAGCGAGTCAAAACTGCTGAAAGAAATTTTATTGAGAGAACAGATGTAAATACAAAAAAATCAATAGTTCCTTTCAGCCTTGAGGGAGAGATTTCAAAGATCAAAATTAACATACCTTTGGCTGAATTGGTGACCCAAGAAGTGTACAAAAACCAGGTCCTAAGAGCTTTGAATATAAATGTTGAAACTGATACTTTGAACTTGACAGATGACAAGCCAGAGCTGTTGTTTGATCCTAAAATTGAAGCAAAATACCAGGAAGGGGTTGTGCCTCCCTTCTATGTCAGTCTAAACATACATGAAAAGACCTTACACAATGCCATGCTAGATTCAGGAGCATCACACAACCTTATGTCCAAGGTGGTAATGGAAAGTCTAGGCTTAGAAATTACTATACCATATAAAGACTTATATTATTTTGATTCCAGAAGGGTCAAATGCTTGGGGTTAATTAAAGATTTGTGTGTTAACTTGTCTCAAATTCTTGTCAAGAACTTTGCAATGGACGTAGTAGTAGCTGATATTCCCCCAAAATATGGCATGCTCTTTTCTAGATCATGGGGAGTTAAGAGTCAGGGCACCCTTCAAATGGATATGTCTTATGCCACCATACTAGTGTTTGGTCAAACCAGAAGATTATATAGAGAAACCTTCATGAAATACATGGTGAGTAGAAAGGACAAACCTCACAATACTCCTATTTATTCCACCCATTCAGATCTACATTCCTTTATTTTATACAATGCAGATGAAATCACCCAAACAAAGAAGGAAAACAAGCAAGACATTAGTGCACTGGAGCATTCAGAATTATCTTCCTCTCAACCTCTAGATATCTCAACTCCCAGCAGCCTTGAGCAACATGAAACAGATGAGAATGAAACAGAAACACTTTGGAGAATGAGCTTTGATGGCTCTTGCAGCAAAAATAGTGTAGGGGCTGGTGTATGGATACACAACACAAACAAAGGACATGCCTGCAAATTAGATTTTTCATGCACTAACAACATTGCGAAATATGAAGCCCTTCTCTTTGGCCTGCATATACTCAAAAATTTAAAGGCCAAAAAGATATCAATCCAGGGAGACTCTGATTTAATCATCAGACAAATCAAAGGGGAATATGCAACCAAAAACCCCAGACTCAGAGAATATAGAAACACTGTTTTAGATCTCCTGAAAACTTTCAAAAAATATGAGCTTATGTTCATACCAAGAGCCCAAAATCACCTAGAAAACGAACTTGCTTTTGTTGCTAGTAATTGCCAAATACCACAAATCGATGAACATTTCATTATAAAGGTAAAAAATAGACCACCAGTGCCTAATAACGAAGATCATTGGCATGTGTTTAACAATGATAAACATATAGAGGATTTCCTGCAGTCAAAAAATGAGTTTTCCACAACATCACCAAGTTTCAGCCATGAAAAGGAATGTTTAGATGGGGAACAAATTCCTGAAACAGATTCCTCCTCTCCTACTGATATAAATCAGTTTGATCATCTTTTCAAGGCAAAATTATCTGATGATCCAAACCAAAAGGACCTTGAAGTTCTAGAATGTAAAGGTGATACCATACCCAAAGGCCTTGCTCCATTAGAACAACTCTTTGATTTCAACGATGTGGATAAGGAACCGAAAGCAGAAAACATGGAAACTAATGTGGAAGAGCACAACATAGGCAGCCCAACTGAGCCTAAAATGATTAAGTTATCTAGCACCTTTCTTGCCCACATCAAACAACAATACATAACACTATTCAAAGAGTTTATAGATGTTTTTGCATGGGACTATAAATATTTGAAATCATATGACACTAGCATCATTCAACACAAGATTCCTCTTACGGAAAATCAGAAACCTTTCAAACATAAATTAAGGAGGATAAACCCTGTTTTATTGCCTGCAATAGAAAAATAAATTAGAAAGATGTATGATGCAGGGATTATTGTCCCTCTTAGATACTCAGACTAGGTCTCCAATCTAGTACCTGTCAGGAAGAAGACAGGGGAGATTAGGCTGTGTATTGATTTCAGGAACCTAAATAGAGCCTCTCTGAAAGATAACTACCCCTTGCCGAAAATGGACCACATTCTTCAGAGGGTAGTTGGGTAAAAAGTATTATCATTACTGGATGGGTTCTCAGGTTATAATCAAGTGTTAGTCCTCCCAAGTGATCAGCATAAGACAACCTTTACCACACCTTGGGGGACATTCATGTATGTCAAAATGCCATTTGGTTTGATGAATGCAGGGGCCACCTTCCAGAGGGCCATGGACATAGCCTTCTCAGAAGACATAGGCTATTTTATAATCATTTACCTTGATGATATTACTGTTTTCTCCAAAACTAATGAACAACATTTAGAACATTTAAGGAAGGTTTTCGAGAAATGCAGAAGGTTTGGCTTGTATTTAAATCCCAAAAAGACACTCTTTGGCCTCCAGGAAGGAAATATTCTTGGTCATATAATCTCTGAAGAATGGATCAAAATAGATCCTAGAATAATTGATGGCATATTGAATATCAGCCACCCTAAGAACCTCAAAGAATTACAGTCTTTCATTGGAAAGATAAATTTTTTGAGGAGGTTCATCCCCAATCTTGCTGAGCTATTAAGAAACATCACTAACATGCTCGAGAAAGAAGTAGGTGTTAAATAGACAATGCAAGCTAAACAATCATTTGAACTGGTAAAGAAAGCCCTTACTCAAGTGCTAGTCCTTATCAGTCCTAATTTCACCAAATATTTCTATATTTTTTCCTTTGCATCTGAACATACAATAGCTGTAGTATTGTTGCAAAATAATATCTTGGGGCAAGAAAAACCTATATCCTTCTTTAGTAAAGCTTTAAGAGATGCCCCACTCAAATATAATATCATGGAGAAGCAAGCCTTGGCACTGGTAAAAGCATTAAAGGACTTTAGGGTGTACATTTTACATTCACATATCATTACCTTTGTGCCACACACCGTAGTTAAATATATTCTAAGTCAAGACCCCGATGGTAAAAGGGGAAAATGGATTTCCACCATTCTAGAATATGACTTAGAAATCAGGCCTACTAAACTCATCAAGGGACAAGGAGTAGCAAAACTCATGGCTGAGTCTAATTTCAAAGCACTAGATATGAATATGGTTGATGCATTGGAAGAGATAGAAGAATTCCCAACACCATTTACTGAAGAAACATTCATGAATTCTCCATGGTATGCTGACATCATTTATGTGTTTATTTATTTAAATGCTCCTCCTTCTTTGTCAAAAACAAAATCCATATTTGTCAAATAGAAGGCTTTAAATTATTGCATAATAGATGGAGTTTTATATTGGAAAAATGCTGTTGGGATATTATTAAAATGTTTACTTGAGGTTGATGCAGGAAAAATCATGCATGAAATGCATGAAGGAGAATGTGGAGGGAACTTAAATATGAAGACCACAGCAAACAAGATCCTCATATTTGGTTACTATTGGCCCACCCTTTTCCTAGACACCAATAAACTAGTGATGTCTTGCCACAAGTGCCAAATTTTTGATGGTAGGAGAAAGCTCTTGCCCTTACCCTTGCAACCTATTAGTGTTGAAGCACATTTTCAGCAGTGGGGTTTGGACTTCATAGGAGAAATCCATCCATCCTCCTCAGCCCAACACAAATGGATCCTCATAGCCACTGATTATTTTACTAAATGGATAGAGGCCATACCCACTAGGAATGCTACTGACTCTGTCATCATTAAATTCCTTGAGAACAACATATTGTCCAGATTTGGTTGTCCTAGGAAAATAATCACAGATAATGCTGCTACCTTTAAATCTAAGAGGATGGTTGATTTCTGCCATAAATATCAGATCACCTTGGGCCGCTCCATAGCCTATTACCCCCAAGGAAATGGACTTGTTGAATCCTCCAACAAGAGCCTGATCAACATCATCAAGAAGTTGTTGGAGCAGAATCAGAAAGCATGGCATAGTAAGCTTCTTCATGCCTTGTGGGCTGATAGATTAACCACCAAAAATTCAATCAACATGTCCCCCTATTAGCTGGTCTATGGCACGGATGCTGTTTTCCCAACATCCTTAGCAGTTCCAGTCATGAAACTCCTTCAGGAAGTCCAAGTTGAAGAAAATGATATGCAGAGAAGGATCAATCAAACCATCCATTTGCAATAGGCCAGAGAGGAATTTTACCAAAGAACTCAGACAGTCCAAGAAAACATCAAAAGGTTATTTGACAAAAGGACTAAAGCAAATGACTTCCAAGTTGGAAATGTGGTTCTCAAATGGGATTCAAGGAGGGAAGAGAAAGGAAAGCATGGTAAGTTTGAAAATATGTGGAAAGGGCCCTACATTATTCATTCCATAAGAGGGCATAATGCATTTTTCTGCAAGAACTGAATGGGGAAGAAGTGTTGGGAGGTCCTGTCAATGGCAGGATGCTTAAACACTATTTATGTCAAGAGTCCTAGTTTCAGATTTTTTTATTTATTCACTGTGCATACCATTTGCATACAAAAAAATGGGAAGAAAAATACAAAATAAAATAAATAAATAAAAAATAGGAAAGAGGACAAAAATAAAACAAGAAAGGTATAGCCCCATACCAAAAAGAAAGGAAAATATGAAAGTGTGCAAGCTCAAATGCCACTACTTTAAGGAGCACTACTGTCCAATCATACAGCCTAATCATGATTGGGAAAATTTCAATTTACTGCTGATAGAGTGAAAATATCTTCCAAACTGTTTAATCTTGGCTTATCAGTAGAACAGATTAGGATAGAAGAAAGAGAACTGGTTCTAACATGCTCAAAACTTGAACCGGAAAAGAAAAGAAAACAACTCTAACAGGATCAAAACCAAAGCTGAAATAAAAAAAGGGTGACTCTAAAAAGCCCAAAATATGAGTCACAACAAGAGGGAAGGATGCTTATTGTTTTCAGATCTCAAGCCTTCCGAATTTTACGCTAAATTTTTTGCAAATAATGCCTGTGTGCAGCTTGTTTCTATGCCACAGACCACAACAAGTTAGACTGCTTAATCCTGACTTGGATGCTTTTAAATTTCTGTTTTAGAATATAGAGAATAAAAATATGTAAGACAGTTTAATCCTGACAGATAGTAGTTAGGTAGAGAAACTTATGAGCTCAACTTCTTAATCTGAACTCATGGAGAAATAAGGGTAGCATTAGATAGTTTTATTTTTCTGTTTGAAAAATAAAATGTTGGAAAAAGAGTTTTCCAGTCCAAGTGCACTCAAGAAAGAAAACAATGCTAGGACAAATAGTTTGGGGTAGGTAGAAGTGTTGTTCAAATGGATTTCTTGCTGCAGGACAGTGAAAAGTGTCAAATGAAGAATTCTTCCCAATGGAATGGCACTGGTCTATTAAATCCAGAGATTACTGATATTCTGGACACCTAAAGGGCAAGCTGTCCTCCCCAAGTGGAGCCACTATTAGCCACCTATAAATTATGATATGCCTAGTGGTGGCTAAATTTGTTTTCAAGCCTTCAAGAGATATATTTCCTCTGAAAATCCATCATCTTTGAAGTCTTATGATGATTCTCTGTCCCTTGAATTAATATTCACTGCTGTTTCATTATAAGCCCTCAAAAACCTGCTCATTACCAAGAGAAAATTGCTCATAAAGCTCCACTTCCCACCATTTACCTCTCCATTTCACTCCCACAAAATCTCCATTGTTCATCCTTGTTTCCTTCAAAAATCCCACAAAACCCCTTCATTTCACCTCTAAATCATCTTAAACCTATTTTAAACCTTATATCTCCCATTTATTTGGTTTAAATCCATGCATATTAGCCTATTGGAACCCTCATTTTGGCTTTAAAATCCCTAATTTAAGCCTAAAAATGATCTTTGCACTATAAGGCATTTAAGCTCCTAAGGGCTTATTTCCTTTAGCCCCTTCCTCCACATGCCCTAGTCCCACAACCGGGCGCTAAGAACCTGGACCCTCCCCATGCTAAACCTATTCTTCTTTGTGTTTTTCGTTTCCCGACCTTTCATCTCAGGGTAGATCGTGACCGTTGATCTGAGAAGATCAACTGCTGTCGGGTTTTTTCTCCCATCCGCCCATCCTCTTACCATCCACATCCTCCTTTCAATCTCTGCCATCCGATCGAATGATCCAACGATCAGGACTTAACCCGATAACCCATTAAACCTTTCCACTACGCGACAAAACAATTGATGTCATCATAGACCCCACATCCATACCTCGTGCATCTTACATCCCACCGCGCTCACTTCGCGACGTCAGATCTGCCTCCCATCATTCGACGGTCAGCATTTCATTTCGCACAATTTTTTTCCCTTTCCCACAGTACGCTACTTCCGCGGGATAAAAGTGGTTTTCAAAGGCCACGTGTCGATCGCTCTATGGAATCGCATTCCAAATGCAAATTACCGCCTCCCCCCATTTTTCTACGTGAAAACCATTACTGGTTTTCTGCCATACCGCTGCTCTCCATGACGTTGCTCCCGATTTAATCCTATTTTTCAATCCCTGAGATCACACGACCCATATTATATTGCAATATCAATTCACTTGCTTCCCATCTCTCTCCCTCTATGCTCACCGAGAGATCTCCACCGTAGATCTTCTTGATCTAACGGTCCACGTTCCTCATCACACTCAGACCCTCACTGGACCTGGTTAGCTGCTCTACCAGGGTTTTCTTCCTGATTTTTTGCTGCAATCACCACCCCAAAGCCTCTGCAAGCAGTCTAAACCAAGCTCGCAGGATTTCATAACGAGTTTTTGTGTGTTTGCAGGTTTAGAAGAGTAACTCTGTTAGCAGTTTTTCCTACAGTCACAAAGGTGACACGGAGGCTCAGATAGCAAATCTTAGGGCCAGGAATCAACGTCAAGGGAACCAGAACATAGGGTGAATTACGTGATAGTCAAATGGTCATAGACATAAACCCTCAGTAAACCCTCCAGATCAACGAAACCCACCACTTGTACACATAACACTCAGAAAATATGAGGATCACATATCCAGTGGTGGAAGACAAGGCATAGAAGATTACTAAAACCTTTGAGGGCATCAGTACAGAAGTAGTTCAAGCAATCAGCAAAGTGAAAGCATAAATAGAGCTAAAACAGGTTGAAGTACAAAGGTCTTTCAAGCAAGTATTACACCAAAGAAGCTACTACAAACTATCAAGAGAAGTTATTTAGAAGTATGGGGGTCCTAAAGGCCCATTCTTCCACTTAACTCACACCAGAGGAGATAACAGTACCACTGCAGATAGTATTTCTCCCAAAAAGACACTCTATGGGTTGATTTCTGTCACGTCAAATGAACCTCAACAAGCAACGAGGACACCAAGTCTGTCTAAGATTTAATATTATGTTCATGACACAGAATGGAGCATTCGAATGCCCTCTCCTATCTCTGATGATCATTAAAACCTTCTTCACCTACTTTTCCCATTTTATCTATAAAAACTCTTTGAAGTCTCATTGTAAAAGGTTGGCATTTGGTGTTTTCAAAAGTAATACACAGATTTTTTCTTTGAAGAAGCATTGGTGTTCTGAAGGAGTGTGGAAGTCTCTGTTTTCTCTATTGAATGAAGGAGGTTGTGTTGGGGTTCCCATGTTTTGTCAAGGTTGGCAATACCAAAAGATGAGACAACATAAAACCACTTTTAGACCTCAGGATCTAGCCCTCCTGGGTCCAGAGAGGGATCTATCTATGATATGTCAAAGGTATATGACTTTGAAGCTCAGTGTTGAGATGTTAGGCTAGTTATAAGGCTCAGGGTTTGTTTTTTTGGTGTATGTTTGGTTGCTGGTCATCAGGAAAGAAGGGTTCAAAATAATAGAAGGCTGAGCAAAGAGGATTTAGGCAGAGGTGAAGTATTCTAGGGAGCATTCAAGACCATTGGGAAATGGAGTCAGGAAAGGGTTTACTTGATATTCAATGTGCAGGCTTTCAGTTGGGCTAGTCATCTAAAACATTGGATCTTAAAGATGATAGTGTGGTATGGAATGGTAGGGGAGGAGGAACAATAAAGGTTTAGAACACAAAGTTGAAGACCTGAGATCAGAAAGATACTTTGAACTCTCAATGCTTCGGCCTCTGGCTTGAGGGATCTTAGAAGGGCCAGCTGGTTGCACAAGGATCCTAGTGGACAGGGCTAACTCTAATCCCCAGTGTTCCCAAATATTCCAGCTAAATCCTAACAAGAACAACTAAGAACAGATTCATTTAATTCATACATCAGCTAGCAGGCAATAAAATTCACTACACTGGTTAAATTAACTGAAATCAACTCTTAGATAATACATTTAGTAGAAAACATCAAAGGAAAGGAGAGCAGAAACATAGGGTACCTAACAAGGGTAAATCCTATGCCAGATTTCTGATGCAAGCCAGTAGAAATGAAATGAAACAGAATGCAAGTTAAACACAAATACAAAGATAGAAAAACATCACTGCTTCTTTAGATCAGGATCCAAAGAAATGTGTTTGTCATATTAAACAACAACACAAGTCAAGTAAAACTTTTCCAATAGCTGGCTACTCAGTCAGAAAACATCTTCCTCAACCTATCTTACAACTTTACACAGAGACTATGTCTTAGATGAAACAGCTTGCAATTCTCTGATAATCGATCAACAACCTTTACAATGAGTTTCTTCATGAATTTATAGTTGAAGTGGAGCAGAGAAGGTAGGTGAAACACTAAATGAAGCACTAAACTCAGAAAAGAAAGAGGGTCGAAGCCCATTCTATTTAAACCCTGTGCATTTATCTCTGCCACTCTTTTGATACAAGAGTGGTCTTCTCCAGGCTTCCATTTACTCCGGGCATGTCTCTGATGTACTCTGCTGCAGCAATCTGTAGTACTTCTAGTGAATAAACAAAAAGGTAAATAAATGATGCTAGGGTCTGCCATACTGTGAATAAAATTCTCTAGAAGCACAAGATTGTTGTTAGGGCTGGAAAATCTCTCTAGAACACGGCATAGGATGAGAACTGTATGGGTGCATCGTCCTTTATGGAAAGAACCTTCTGCTGATGCGAAAACCCTTTAGTATTATTTTCTATGCCTTGGACCTTCTGATCGATCCTCGGGGTCTTCGAACTGGTACCTTTGCCTTCTAAATCCCTGAAAAAGGCTCAAAAATCTTCAATTACATGCCTCGAACTCTCTGCCGCTCCATTTCTGTCTCTGTCAGCGAAAAACCGAGCTTTAATGGCGCCGGAGAGGTTTTGCAGAGTTTGAAATCTATCCTTTAATGAAATTTATATTGCAGACACCTTTCCAGACATTTTCCTATAATACCAGGCTCTGAATTTAGCTTCTTCTACGCACTGTGCCATTATAATAGTGCGTACGGATCATGGCGATTATCCGCCTATCTGTAACCCTGCAAAACATGCAAACACGTTAGGAAAAACATGCATGGGGGTGGTGGATGCAACGGGGACGATGAGAGTGGCCATGCAGACTGGTGAGATGGCGGAAAAGTGCAGGATCCTGGTGGAAAATGCAGCATAACAGTGGAAAATGGTCTGGTGAACGTGGGCGGAGCGCAGCCAATTTTTAATGCAAAACATTTGAATTTGACCTTTGAATGGAATATATAAAGGGACGGGCGACAATGCGACAAAAACACGTGGACATATGACGTGGTAGGACGGGGTTAATGGCGGGCACGCATTAAATCTAGACTGTCCGATCGCAGGAGGAGATCGACGGTTGAGGACACATCGGAGGGTGACGGATGGTGGGCTAGGAGTACGGTTGCCTTGGGTTAATTTCCACGCATCTTCGGAGTGCGACGACCGTTGGATGGAGGGCTTCAGATCGGACGGTTGATATGCATATCACGCCGGGTTTTGTGCCGAACGATAACGCGCGATGGGTGGGCGGTTTTCAAACAGTGTCGCTGCCACGCGTCGTTTGATGAGTGGAATCGCTGGCCAAACGAAAATTACCACCCAACCTCCAAATGCGGTGCGATGGAAACCGGTAGTTTATGAACAATGCACATTGCGGGGACCACCAGGCGGAGGGTGAAATACGAACCGTTGGATCGGCGGGTTGATCGGACGGTTGATAATGCGATGGGGCGGTGAAAAGGGTGGGGACCATGGCACAGCGCTGATCTATGAAGACCGTCCGATCTAAACAGATTGACGGCTAATAATGCGCCCAATACCGATTTGCAATAAGCGCCTTTCGGATTAGCGTCAGGTTCTAGCGCCAGGCCACATGGGGGGAAATGTAGTTTAGGGGCTAGGCCCCATTATATGGAAAAGTGGGTTTTTGGCCCATTTTGAGCGCATTTCAAGGCCGAGAAAGGGTAACTATAGAGGAAAAAAAGGGGAATTAGATCAAACAAGGGGTGAATGTAGGATCTAAGGGGATCCTGGGAGAATTTAGAGGGTAAAAAGGGGGATTTTGAAAAAAGGGAAAAAAGGGTTAAAATGGGATATTTATACAGGGATACAAGGGGAAATGTAGGCCTTTATGGAGCATAGTTTTTTATAATCAGTGAGGCCCTTTAAACTAGGAACAACAGTGGGGGTTTATCCAAGGAAAAGGCACAGGAGGCTTCAAGGATGATGTGTCTTCAGGGGAGATGCATTCCTTGAAGGCTCAAAAACAATTTAGCCCCTTAATTTGCTTGTCAAAAAATTTATAGGGGGCTAACAGTGGCTCCACATGGGGATGGCTTCTTTTTGAAGGAGTCAAGAATTCAGAAAATGATCTTTGGTGTAGGCCAGATGCCTGCTGCTTGAGCCACCATTCTTCTTTGATTTTCAGCTACCACAATTGTGAAGACATCAATTTAGCAGAAAAACTTTCCCAATCAATCTACCTACCCGTCCTACAATCCTAGCATTTTCTCTTCCAGGGTGCATTTGAGCTAGCAGACCCTTTACATCTTTCATTTTTTACAGACAAGAAAATAAACCTATTCTATTTCTACCCTTATTATTCCATGAGACCAGATTAAAATGTTGGCCTCATATGTTTCTCTAACTATTCTAACATCTGTTGGGATTAAACTGTCCAACAGATTTCTTCTCTATATTCTACAACAAAAATTTAAAAACAGTCAAACTAGGATTAGACAGTCTAGTTTGCTGTGGATCCAAGGCATAAAGATAGTTGCACATGAACAGAAACTTGCAGAAAACTGAAAACAAAACTTTGAAGGCTTGAAATTTGAAGTTTGAAGCACCCTTATTCTCTTTGTGACTCAAGTTTTGAGCTTGTTAGAGTCACTTTCCCTTTTTTTTATTTCAGCTCTGGTTTTGGGCTTGTTAGAGCTGACTCTTTCTCTTCTTTGTTGGTCCAGGTTTTGGGCATGTTTGAACCAGCTATCTTTAATTTCTTTGGCTCAGGTTTTGATCATATTAGAGCCAATATTTGCACTTCAGAGGTTCATGTTTTGAGCATGTCTGAACCTCTCCCTTTCTCTGTTTTTGTTTTGTTTTTTTTTTTTTTTTTTGGGAACATTTTCTCTTTTTCTTGAAAACAAAACACAGCAATGGTATTTACAATAGAAATGGAAACTAGCAATTGGAAATCAATAGAAGTAGTGTTTGAGCATCCTGCCATTGACATGACCCCTAAACAGCTCTGTACCATCTAACTCTTGTAGAAAAAAGGAATTTGGACCCACAGTGGCCTGGATGATGTAGGGACCTTGCCACAAACTGTCAAACTTGCCGTGCTTTCCTTTTTCCTCTCTCCTTGAGTCTCACTTCAGAAATTTATCTCCAATTTTGAAATCAGAGACCTTAGTTCTTTTGTCAAATAACTTCTTTATATTTTCCTGGACCTTGATAGCTCTGTTATAGACCTCTTCCCTTGTTTGTTGGAGATGAATTTTCTGGTTTATTCCCCTCACCATGCTATCTTCTTCTGTTTGTATCTCTTGAATAAGTTTAATCACTGGTATTCCAAGGCTGGTGGGAAAAACTGCTTCTGTTCCATAGACAAGTTGATATGGTGACATGCCAATGTATTTCTTTGTTGTCATCCTGTCAACCCACAGGGCATGCACTAACTTGTTATGCCATGACTTTTTGTTCTCTTCCAGCAGCCTTTTGATGATGGTCACCAGGCTCTTGTTTGAAGATTCAGCTAATCCATTACCTTGAGGGTAATAGGCAGTTGAATGACCGAGTGCTATTTGATACCTGTGACAAAAATCAGCCATTTTCTTGGATCCGAAAGCAGCAGCATTATCAGTGATTATTTTCCTTGGGCAGCCAAACCGAGAGAGGATATGACCTTCTAGGAACCTAATGATGATTGAATCTGTGGCATTCCTAGTAGGTATGGCCTCTATCCACTTAGTGAAGTAGTCTGTGGCTGTTAGGATCCAATTGGGTTGTGCAGAAGAAGCAGGGTGAATTTCTCCTATGAAATCTAGGCCCCATTGCATAAAGGGACCTTCAACTGTGATGGCTTGTAGAGGTAAGGGGAGGAGTTTTCTTTTGCCTTCAAAAATCTGGCATTTGTGGCAGGCAATTATCATCTTATGGATATCATTGAAGAGTGTAGGCCAATAGTAGCCAGCTCTGAGTATTTTGTTTGTAGTGGATTTCCAGTTCAGGTGACCTCCACACTCTCCTGCATGGAATTCTTGTTTAATATTTTCTGCTTAAGATTCAGGAAAACATTTAAGCAATAGGCCATTTGGATTTTTCCAGTATATCCTTCATTCATTATGCAATAGCTTCTGGTTTTTAGCTTTAAGAATCTGGCCTTGGTATTTGATAGTTCAGGAGGGGCATTGAGGTGTGTAAGCACATACGGAATGTCAGAATACCAAGGAGAGCTCTGAAACTTCTCCTCAACAGTGGGATCAAGAAATCCCTGTTGCTCATCCAAGGCATCTACCATGTTAATGTCAAGGGCTTGTAGATTTGATTCAGCCATTATTTGAGCTAAGCCCTGACCTTTAATCAGTTTTGTGGGTTTAATCTCAAGATCATATTCTAAGATCACAGCAATCCATTTTCCCCTCTTCCCATCTGGGTCTTGGGAAAAGATGTCTTTAACCACTATATTTGGCACATAGGCTATGGTGTGGGAATGCAGTATGTAAACCCTAAAGTCTTTCAAGGCCTTAACCAAAGCATAGGCTTGTTTTTCCATAATGTTGTATTTCAAGGGTGCGTCTCTGAGTGCTTTGCTGAAGAAAGAAATGGGATGTTCCATTCCCTTTGGATTTTTCTGCAGTAGAACTGCAGCTATCATATGCTTGGAGGCAAATGAAAAAATCAGGAAATATTTTGAGAAATCTGGGCTGATTAGGACAGGAGCCTGGGTGAGTGAAATTTTAAATGATTCAAAATATTTCTTAGCTTCAACAGTCCACTTAACTCCTACACTTTTCTTCAGCATGTTAGTCATATTTCTAAGGTGTTCAGCTAAATTGGGAATAAACCTCCTGAGGAAGTTGATTTTCCCAATAAAGGACTATAACTCCTTGATGTTTCTCGGGTGTGTGATTTGTAGTATTCCCTCAACTCTTTGTGGATCTATCCTAATCCCTTTCTTAGATATGATGTGGCCAAGAAGCTTACCTTCTTGCAGCCCAAATATAGTCTTTTTAGGATTCAGTGATAGACCAAAACTTCTACATTTTTCAAACACTCTTCTCAGGTGTTCTAGGTGTTCTTCCTCAGTCTTGGAATAGACTGTTATGTCATCCAGATAGATGACAATGAAGTGTCCTATTTCATCTGAAAAAGCTATGTCCATTGCTCTTTGGAAGGTTGCACCAGCGTTCATCAATCCAAAGGGCATCTTAACATACATAAAGGTGCCCCATGGAGTGGTAAAGGCTGTCTTGAGTTGGTATTCTGGGATTACTAAAACTTGGTTGTAACCTAAAAAACCATCCAGTAGGGAGATCCTTTTATAACCTACTACCCTCTGAAGAATATGTTCCATCTTTGGAAAAGGGTAATTGTCTTTGAGTGAGGCTCTATTGCGGTTTCTGAAATCAATGCACAGCCTGATCTCCCCAGTTTTCTTTCTCATAGCCACTAGGTTTGATACCCAATCATAGAACCTCACAGGCACAATTATACCTGCCTCATACATCTTCTTAATCTCTTTTTCCACAGCAGGCAATTGTTTTGGGTTTATTCTGCGAAGTTTTTGTTTGAAGGGTTTCTGATTTTCTTTCAACGGTATTTTATGATGTATGATGTTTGTGTCATAGGCCCTTAAGTCCTCATAAATCCAAGCAAACACATCAATAAATTCCTTGAATAGGTCAATGTATTTATTTTTCATGTTTGCAGGCAGGGACTTAGCCAATTTGATCATCTTGGGTTTCTCTTCAGTGCCTATGTTGCATTCCTCCACCTAAGAATCTGAGTGTTCTATAGTAGGATTTTTAGCTACATCATCAAAGTCAAAAAGGTCCTCTAAAGGTGTCCGACCTCGAGGTATGTTCTTATCTTTGGCCTGCAACACCTCAACTTCTTCACTATTTGCGTTTTCACATTTTTCGTTTGGATTTCCAATCTATTCGTTTAAAGTGTTTATTTCTATGTTACAGGGTGGTCCTTCCTCATCTGAGGATTCTTCACTTAGGAAACTACTGTCATATTTAGAGTCAGAATCATAAAATTCAAACTCATTTCTGCCTACCAGGAAATCTTCAATCTGTTTATCTCCTCAAAAACCTGCCAATATTTTTCATTGTCCGGCACTGTAGGTCTGAATTTGGTCTGAATGATGATCTGCTAGTTGTTTGGAGGCTTGTGATATGAACTAGCCGCGCAGGCTAATCCATTTTCAATTGTGTTCTGACCTCTAGGGACAAACACTAGTTCATATTCTATAAAGGTTTTCAATAAATCCATAGTGTCATTCCTGTATGCTCTCAGCCTAGGATGTTTTGCTGTATATTCACCATTCACCTGTTTAATGATCAGCTCAGAGTCCCCACGCATAGTTATCCTACGGGCTCCTAATTTTCTCAGCAGTTTTAAGCCTAGAATAAGAGCCTCGTACTCTGAAATGTTGTTTGTACATTTGAAGTGCAGGTTACATGCATGGCTCTCTGCGTAGTCACTCTTTGTGTTATGTATCCACACTCCTTCTCTAGCAGTTATCTTGGTGCATGACCCATCGAAATTCATTTCCCATAAGGTTTCATTCTTGGGTTTCTCATCGTTTCGTTCTTGGTGTGGTGTATGTGTTTGTGAAGGGTGACTAATCAGCTGACTGCATTCTGTTTCTGGTTCAATTTGAGTTTTTGTTTCAGTGCACTGTTCAAATTTTTCTACGTCTTTCTCCTCCGAGTCTAGAGTAGCCATTATGTTAAAGTCCATGGACTATGTTTCCTTGTTTGTATCTTTGTTTTTAGACTCTGACCCTTCTGAGGATTCATCATTACAAAGGATGAAGGAGTCAAGGTCTGTATGTACAGAGTATAAAGGTGAATTTTCAGGTTTTTCGGGGCTACTGACCAGAAATTTCATTTGTGCCTCTCTGTACAGTATTCTAAGTTGGCCAAAGATTGGGATTGTGGCATAAGCCCCATCCATCTGCATTGTGCCCTGCAGCTTGGCTCCCCATGATCTTGACAATAACATGCCATACTTTGGTGGCACATCTGCCACCACAACATCCATGACCATACATTTGGCTGGAATATGGGTAAGGCTCACACATAGATCTTTGATCAGGCCAAGACACTTTACTCTGCTAGAGTCAAATGAATATAGGTCTTTATAGGGACAGGTTATCTCTAGGCCTAATCTTTACATCACTACTTTAGGCATCAGGTTGTATGATGCCCCAGAATCATGCATTGCATTGTGGAGAATCTTATCATGGATATTAAGACTGATATAAAAAGGGGGCACTACCCCTTCCTGAAACTTTCCTTCTATATTTGGACCAAAAATGAGGGCAGGTTGATCATCACTCAGATTTATAGTGTCACTGTTCTCTCCTAAATTTAATGCTTTCAAAATTTGGCCTTTATATACATCCTGAGTGGCCAGCTCAGAGAGTGGGACAGAGATTTTAATTTTTTCAATCTCACTCTCCAGATTGAAAGTGGAGTGACTCTTTGGAATGTTCAACTCTTTTTTGTTAGTCACCACCTTAGTGGCTGAATCAGTGTGCTGATTCTCACTATGTACAGTGTTAGAAACTATTTTATCAGGAGTACTAACTGCAGTGCTATTGCTGCTTGTTGGTTTACCTTGTTTATCAGTGTTTTGGTTGTCTTTTTCTTTGTTCTTTCCAGAACTCTCAGCTGCTGATTTGTTACTTTCAGCAGTTTCTTTAGAAGATCTCTCAGGTTTTTTCTTGATGGTAATCTCAGAAGTTTTGGGTTTGGAATTATCTAGGCTTTTCTTTCTCCTAAGTTCATACTGTCTGACCTGCATGATGGCATCTTCAAATCCAAGTCTGTAATCCTCAGATTCTGATCTTTCCTCATCCCAATATGAGGGTGAGGGCTGATCTTATTCTGTGGAACAGTTGTGGATTGAATCTTCTGCTTCAGACATGTTTATTGTATTTCCCTCAGACTCTTCTATGATCCCCTCATCTTCATCTAAAAAGTTCTCATGGAATGGGGGAATAACTTGCTGATCTGATTCTCTTTGTCTGTTGGGGGTGGCATTATTTCTTCTAAAGTTCTGGTTCTGATTGTGGTGTTTATTTCTGTTTAGGTTACTAACTGTGACAACCATTTTTTCCATCATTTGTTTTAGCTTTTCCACGTCTTTGGATACGCGGTCGTTATTGGGGTCAGATGTGGAAGCTACATTGTCATCTCTATATGTTACCCTTTTCTCAGCTCTCAATCTTGTTTTTTTCTCAATCAGATTTGCCTCTACACTCACTGCTCCTTTTTGCATGTCTTCCAATGTGTTGTAATCCCTCTCCCTAAGTTGGTAGGCCATTTCAGCATCTAAGCCTTCAGGGTATTTCACTAGAACCATACCTAAGGGAGGTTTCATGTGTGGAGGAAGGGCATTATAAACGATGTTAAACCTTGTAGAGTAGGCCTGGACACTCTCTCCTACATTTATTTTCAGGTTCTTGTATTCTGCTAGGATTTGGAGAGGATTTGCCTTAATTTCCCATTTTTTTATGAAGGTCTGATATAGGGTTGGGAGGTCTTGGATATTATTAGGAGGGAGGCCTTTGAACCATTTCTTCACATCACCTCCTAAGCTCTGGGAAAATTTTCTCATTTTGACTGTTTCATCATCTATTTCCATGTAGTCAAAATAATCTTCCATCCCATCTACATGGTGCTGAGTTGTGGTAGACTCTTTTGCAGTGAAGTGTGGGATCTTTGATTGATAATCATTGGGTAAGGGTACTAGAGGCTGAGGTAAAACCAGAGGTGCATACCAGGCTGCCATGATGGTGTTCTGATGAGGCAAAGGGTTGACTTGAGCAGCTGGTATATGGATGACAGGGATATTATGACCAACAGAAGACTAATGAGCAGATTTAGGGTGGCAGAGCCCCAAGTTTTGAATGAAGTGAAGATCAGGAGGTGTAGATGGAGGGGTCTGTCTATCCCCAGGGTGTTTACCACTTTAAGGTGGTGAAACAAGAAGCTCAAGGTCTGACTGGTCTAGGACACTGAATGACCTAGTTCTTGGTAAACTATTTTGAGCGCCTAGGTCAAAAAATGGGTCTGATAGAGCTGAAAGGTCTTCTGGTGTAGAATTATCTCTATGAATGTGACTGGAAATAGTTGATATTTTAGGTGTAGGAGATCCCTTGAGGATGCTCTCAGGGTTTTCAATTATTTCAGGTGGGTCTGGGTTAGGATAAACTCTTGTATGAATGGTTCTTGAAGCTAGGATGTTGTTTTCTAACCAAGCAACTTAACCCTACCTGTTACTTTTATTATGGTTGATGTTGTAATGGCTTTGGTCTCCTAGTGGAGTCTAATGTGAACCAAGATAATCAACAGGCCTACTAATCACCAGTGGAGTCTTTAAATCGTTTAGGAGTTATGGAGTCGCCAGGTGGAAGGTTTAGGATGCTTCTGGGGGATACACTATCCACCACAGTGCTTATGAGATGTCCCTTTTCAAGGATATCTTCACAACACAACAAACTCTAACCAGAGATCGACTGGGAGGGATTTTACTATATATGTCACCTCTGAAAGAGTGTGATATCTGGAGGCTACCTGGCCCTTTCCAGACTCTGTCTAAGAGTGTGGGAGAAACACAAAAAATGGTATAGAGGTTGATCTGTGAATAGAAGTATTTAACTACCAACCTAACCAGAGATTGTAGGTTTCTGAGGCTCTTATGATGTAGTAAGGTGAGAAATACTCAGAATCTCCCCAGTGGAGTCGCCATTATGTTGGGGTTCCCATGTTTTGGCAAGGTTTGCAATACCAAAAGATGAGACAACATAAAACCACTTTTAGACCTCAGGATCTAGCCCTCCTGGGTCCAGAGAGGGATCTCTCTATGATATGTCAAAGGTATATGACTTTGAAGCTCAATTTTGAGATGTTAGGCTAGTTATAAGGCTCAGGGTTTGTTTGTTTGGTGTATGTTTGGTTGCTGGTCATCCAGAAAGAAGGGTTCAAAATAATAGAAGGCTGAGCAAAGAGGATTTAAGCAGAGGTGAAGTATTCCAGGGAGCATTTAAGACCATTGGGAAATGGAGTCAGGAAAGGGTTTACTTGTTATTCAATGTGTAGGCTTTCAGTTGGGCTAGTCATCTAAAAAATTGGATCTTAAAGATGATAATGTGGTATGGAATGGTAGGGGAGGAGGAACAATAAAGGTTTAGAACACAAAGTTAAAGACTTGAGATCAGAGAGAGACTTTGAACTGTCAATGCTTCGGCCTCCAGCTTGAGGGATCTTAGAAGGGCCAGCTGGTCGCACAAGGATCCTAGTGGATAGGGATAACTCTAATCCCCAGTGTTCCCAAATCTTCCAGCTAAATCCTAACAAGAACAACTAAGAACAGATTCATTTAATTCATACATCAGCTAGCAGGAAATAACATCCACTACACTGGTTAAATTAACTGAAATCAACTCTTAGATAATACATTTAGTAGAAAACATCAAAGGCAAGGAGAGCAGAAACATAGGGTACCTAACAAGGGTAAATCCTATGCCATATTTATGATGCAAGCCAGTAGAAATGAAATGAAACGGAATGCAAGTTAAACACGAATACAAAGATAGAAAAACATCACCGTTGCTTTAGATCAGGATCCAAAGAAATGTGCTTGTCATATTAAACAACAACACCAGTCAAGTACAACATTGCCAATAGTTGGATACTCAGTCAGAAAACATCTTCCTCAGCCTATCTTACAACTTTACAAAGAGACTATGTCTCAGATGAAACAGCTTGCAATTATCTGATAATCGATCAACAACCTTTACAATGAGTTTCTTCATGAATTTATAGCTGAAGTGGAGAAGAGAAGCTAGGTGAAACACTAAATGAAGAATTAAACTCAGAAAAGAAAGAGGGTCGAAGCCCATTCTGTTTAAACCTTGTGCATTTATCTCTGACACTCTTTTGATACAAGAGTGGTCTTCTCCAGGCTTCCATTTACTCCGGGAATGTCTATGATGTACTCTGCTGCAACAATCTGTAGTACTTCTGGTGAATAAACAAAAAGGTAAATAAATGATGCTAGGGTCTACCATACTGTGAAACAAATGCTCTGGAAGCACAGGACTGTTGTTAGGGCTGGAAAATCTCTATAGAACACGACATAGGATGAGAACTGTATGGGCGCATCGTCCTTTATGGAAAGACCTTTTGCTGATGTGAAAACCCTTTAGTATTATTTTATGTGCCTTGGACCTTCTGATCGATCCTCGGGGTCTTCGAACTGGTACCTTTGCCTTCTAAATCCCTGAAAAAGGCTCAAAAATCTTCAATTACGTGCCTCGAACTCTCTGTCGCTCCATTTCTGTCTTTGTCAGCAAAAAACCGAGCTTTAATGGCGCCAGAGAGGTTTTGCAGAGTTTGAACTCTGTCCTTTAATGAAATTTATATTGCAGACACCTTTCCGGACATTTTCCTGTAATACCAGGCTCTGAATTTAGCTTCTTCTGCACACTGTGCCATTATAATAGTGCGTATGGATCATGGTGGTTATCCACCTGTCTGTAACCCTAAAAAACACGCAAACACGTTAGGAAAACCATGCATGGAGGTGGTGGATGCAACGGGGACGACAAGAGTGGCCGTGCAGACTGGTGAGATGGCGGAAAAGTGCAGGATCCTGGTGGAAAACGCAGCATAACAGTGGAAAATGGTCTGGTGAACGTGGGCGGAGCGTAGCCAATTTTTAATGCAAAACCTTTGAATTTGACCTTTGAATGGCATATATAAAGGGAAGGGCGACAATGCAACAAAAACACGTGGAAAGATGATGTGGCGGGATGGGGTTAATGGCAGGCACACATTAAATATAGACCGTCCGATCGCAGGAGGAGATCGATGGTTGAGGACGCATCAGAGGGCGACGGAAGGTGGGCTAGGAGTACGATTGCCTTGGGTTAATTTCCGTGCATCTTCGGAGTACGATGACCGTTGGATGGAGGGCTTCAGATCGGACGGTTGATATGCATATCGCGTCGAGTTTTGTGCCGAACGATAACTCGTGATGGGTGGGCGATTTTCAAACAGTGCCACAGCCACGCGTCGTTTGATGAGTGGAATCGCTGGCCAAATGAAAATTACCACCCAACCTCCAAACGCAGTGCGATGGAAACCGATGGTTTATGAACAGTGAACATTGCGGGGACCACCAGGCGGAGGGTGAAATACGGACCGTTGGATCGGCGGGTTGATCGGACGGTTGATAATGCGATAGGGCGGTGAAAAGGGTGGGGATCATGGCGCGGCGCTGATCTACGAAGACCGTCCGATCTAAACAGATCGACAGCTAATAATTCACCCGATACTGATTTGAAATAAGCGGCTTTCGGATTAGCGTCAGGTTCTAGCGCCAGGCCACATGGGGGGAAATGCGGTTCAGGGGCTGGCCGAAAAGGGGCTAGGCCCTATTATATGGAAAAGTGGGTTTTTGGCCCATTTTTAACGCGTTTCAAGGTCGGGAAAGGGTAACGATAGAGGAAAAAAAAGGGGAATTAGACAAAACAAGGGGTGAATGTAGGATCTAAGGGGATCTTGGGAGAATTTAGAGGGTAAAAAGGGGGATTTTGACAAAAGGGAAAAAAGGGTTAAAATGGGATATTTCTGCAGGGATACAAGGGGAAATGTAGGCCTTTCTGGAGCACAATTTTTTACAATCAGCGAGGCCCTTTAAACTAGGAACATCAGTGGGGGTTTATCCAAGGAAAAGGCACAGGAGGCTTCAAGGATGATGTGTCTTCAGGGGAGATGCATTCCTTGAAGGCTCAAAAACAATTTAGCCCCTTAATTTGCTTGTCAAAAAAATTATAGGGGGCTAACAGGCTGGACCATTGAATCCCTGAGCCTGGTTTTGGTGAAGTAATCTCTTATTGTTAATGTTATTCCCCATTTATCACTTTATTTCATTATGTTTTGACTTACAGTAGGATAAAAAATTTGGGCAGAGAAATGTATCTTAGAAGCACCTCTGACCTGTTTGTCCTTCACTGTTTATATGTTTTCTGCTACTGAACGTGACAGGGTAGTTTGACAGCTTTCTTGAATATTCAGTTTGTTTTATTTCAGAAATGGTTAATTCAGTTGTGCTAAAGACTATTTAGGCGTTCCCTCTTTCTTTACCACTAAATATTGTATCTAAAATCTCCCTTTGATTATTAATGCTTGCAGTTTGACAGTGAGGTCTATTTCAATCATACCCTCTGTTTCTTACTGTAATTATTTTGTTGAAGGTCCCTATAATTGCAGTCCTAAATGTCTAAGGTGTTCCCTCTTCTTTGAATGCAATTTTATGTCTTTGTTTATTAATCCCTCAACAGTGAACTTATAGGAGGAAATAGGGCATTCCCCGAATCCTATAATTCATTAAGAATGTTTTAGCCTGCATTTCTCCTTTTATTTGAGTGTTTATATTGATTGAGTCCAAAGCAGTGAGATTATTGGAGGAAATAGGTCATTCCCCGAATCTTTTAAGCCATTGTGAAAGGGTTTAGTTTTATTTTCACTCTTAGTCCTTAATGTTCATCCCATTTCACCTATATTATTCAACAGATCCTTGACCGAGTTAGATTTTCCCGCTGGTTTCCCTTCCTTCTCAATCAGAACTATTTGGATTTTCACATGAATCCATTTCCCAATGGCTTGTAGATTCCCATGCTCTATCTATACTGCATGAAACACATTTTTCCAACCAAACAAAAAAAACAACCCTACACTTCATAACTAGCCTAAAATCAACTACTAAAACTTTCAAGACACATCCTTATAAAAATATTGAGAGATCCCTCTTTAAGACTAGGAGGGCTAGATCCTAGAGCTCTAAAGCTTGGTTTGCATGTTTCCTTGTCACTTGGCATGCCAATATACCAAATCACGGGACCCCAACAACACTAAACAACACTATTCTCTACTAAACAACAAGGAGAATGAGATATGTCTAAACAAACAATATACTCTGAAAAATGTAATCACATCAACAACCCTATCATGTTGTCCTCCTCTTCATTTTATAAGTTTGAGAGCTTGCAAAACCCTAAACCATCTCAATAAAATAACTCTTTTCACATGAGCAACCTCTAACTAAAACTGTGTTGTGCCTTACTGATGGCCACTCCTCTAAGGCAACGCTATTGATTTGGTCATGTTTGAGCCAGTCAAAACATTCAACCCCTTTCACACCTAAGGATGCTCATTTAGTTAGCCCATATTTAGCCTTGTTCACATGTGGAATTGATTTATTTGTTGTTTTAGGAGTTTTTATTTTCCTCCTTTACACATTTATTCATTCAATATAAAAAAATGAAACAAAAATGAATATTCCCATTAGCTTGGGCTAATTGGGAATATTACATTGGGGAATATCTGACTTCCATGATTGGTGGAGGTGGTGGAGGGAAATGAATAGTGGATGAAGTAGGATGGGTAGAGGTAGTGGGATAAGATGTTTGGGTAACAGTTTGAGTATGGGGATGAACAAAAGTAGTGGTAGGGATTGTGGAGGCACTAGGACTAACTGACCTAATATGAACTGTTTGAGATGTAATTGAAGAAGATGTTGTGGTTAAGGAAGTTAACTCTACATATTGCTGGAGATAGGAATCATCAAAATTTGAGGTAAACTCGATCATCAAATCTTGGAGAGTATCAAAATCCCGGAGAAGCTGGATATCAGATTGAAGTTGGGAGTAAGATTCTCTCGCTGGAATTTGATATAGGATAGATGGATCAAAATCTATAGGTCATTCTAATTATCAGGTTTGGTTGTGAATAGACCTTGTTAAAAATGAAAATCAAATTGAATGTCTCGCACAGTGACAAAGTTTTCAGGGAGGGAGCTAGATTTGTGGAGAACTTTGCTACTGGTTTGAGTTTCAGTTCTAGGAGTCTTTCTCAAGATCTTCTCAGGATTTTCTACAATAGGAGGATTTTGATTAGGATGGGATCTAGTGGATATTACTTTGGGAGCCAAAATTTAATCAGAATCACAGATAAACTGATAATTGAAAACTGAAAGAAGCCAATATTAAAATAAATTCTATCATACAATGCTTTTAACTAGGGTTTCTGAATTCGAATGAAAAATAGTGTTTTTTTCAGTTGATTGTCCCCAGTATGGTCGCCACTATGTTATCACTCTATAATTTTAATATTGGAAAGAATAAACTATAAAGGGCAACATCAAACCACTTTGGATCCTAGGATCTAGCCCTCTTAGACTTAGAGAGGGATCTCTCTATAAGAATTAGCTTGGTTTTAAGTTTTCAGATATTAGGCTAGTTAAATTGAATTTGAGAGTTGTTTTTTATTGATAGTTTTTTTTGGATTAAGGGATCTTCTTAAACTAGTTCCATTGGGCTATGGAGTCAATACATTTTGGGTGTGTGCATCAATTTTTCAGAGAAATTACAAGGCAAGCTAGTTGTATATAATGGTGTTTTATAACAAAGTGAAATTATGAAATGGAGAAAAATGATTTCAGTAGTGGTTTAAAAGAAGTTAAGTATTCTTAAACCAGACATCAGAAGAAAAAAAATTAAATTTTAAACTCAACCAAACTTAAGGTGCTATGTGCAGCAAATATTAATCTTCAGATTTCTATTTTACAATTAAGGACTGATACATTGAAAGAAAAACAGTGGAAACATTAAACATAGTAAAAGAAAAACATCACCAGGACAATACAACACATGAATCTTGTAAAATTGTCTTTTAATTTATGCTCCAGCTCCAAAATTACAAATGCTCCAATGAAAACTGCTTATAATCTAGGGTCCAACACCTAATACTAAATCAAAATACAATATTTAAACTAATTACTACTGATTTCCGTATCAACAGAGGAAATATGTTGATTTATTACAATAGAAACTGATTATTGAAAATTTTGACCACTGCATGGACACATTGAAATGGTTTTGACAGATGGCTAAAGTCTCCATAAAGTCGTTATTGAGCGTTTTAGTGGTTTTTTCTACTGGAAAATTCGATGTTGATGTGTTGTATTGATACATTGGATCTACTAATTTGAATAATTAGCTAAGTTGGTTGTTCTGTTGTCATGCTGAGCTGTCATCATTCTTGCAAGTCACACAATTTCTCCCATTCCTCTGGACTCAGAATATTGATCTTGATTAATCTTTTGTATATCTCTTCAGTTTCTGTGTACTTCATAAATTTTGGATTCACCTGAAAGATGTGCTTGATTTCATGCTGTATGAAGATGTCATTACCAATAAATTCTCATAAATCCCTCCCTGTCATAGTGTTCTTCATATTAGTATGCTTGGATGCATCCTTTGAGATGCCAGTGAGCTTCTTTACATAATCTGGTTTTGCCATAAGTTTTTCATTAATTACAAATAAGGAAGGCAGTCCTTTCTTGTTAAGAGGTTCAATCCTATTAAAAAATCTGCTCACTCCAATCTAAAGTTGATTACACTTCTCTTCAACCTGTGCAACTAAACTCTTCTTGTTTAGTACTTTCTTGAATTCAAGCATTGTTGATTTCCTGTCTTCTACTCCAAGGGGTTCCAACTCAAAACTGCTTTTGGAATTGAGAAATTTGATGATGTTATTAGCAGTTGCACACTTATCACTGAGTTCTTCATTTGCATTTTCTATTGCAACACTTACCCGATGAATTAAATCTCTTTTCTAAAAAATTATCTGGGTTGATGGCCATATCTCATTCATGGAGTCAATGGGGTTTGGATGCTTGAGGTGGAAATCACCTTCTCTTCTGCCTCCTACAGTGTGTTGGCTGCCCACTTTTCTTGATTCATGTTTTTCTTTATCTCCAATCTATGTGTGTGGATGTATGGTGTGGATTTGTTCTCCACCCTCTTATTGGAGATGATTCCCATTGGGTCATAGGACCAAGTGAAGCTGTGAGGGAAATTTATCTCCTTCAATATTATATCTGCTTCCTCCCCTGCTGCTTTTCTGTTGCAAATGAATGGACCAATATGTGATTTTATCTTGAATTGAGATTTTTTCTTTGCATAGACAAAATTCACCTCATCTGCATTTATCATTTGTCTTATATATTCTAGTGAAAATATCCTCATAGAGAGGCAGTTTTCCAGTTTGTAGGGGGGCCAATTCACAACCATAACTCTGATCTCTGTGTAGTTTTGGTACAAGTACCAATCTGTTGTTCTAATCTGATCTGTCAACTGCATAACCTTCTTAATTTTCTCACTCACCCTTGGCTTTGTTGCATTGTTGAGTGCACTGATTGTTGGATGTAGAAATGAATCTACAAATCTCTTGGAGGAGTAATTATTTTTCTCTTTCATTAATAAAGTGGTCTAGAAAATGATTGATTGTGGCTATGAGTCATCATTTAATTTCATCATGTCAAACTAAAAATTGTTGCACTGAAAATAATCAAACATATACACCGACACAAAAGTTTATTTGAAAACCTCTTCTGTCTAAAACTTCAAGAATTGATTATGGATAGCATCAACAAGAAACTGGGCATAATTGAACATGACTGAGGGTTTGGCATCTGATGAAAGAATGGATAAGAAGCCAATTATGGCTTCATATACCCACTGGTCTGTGTAATACCCTAACAAATATGATAAAAGAGTGACAATGTGCTATGTTCTATTAGGAAAAATGGATGAAGGATATGGCGGATTCTTGGTAGGCATTGGGGCATTAGTGGACATGAACAATTCCAAGGTTATAGCCTTGCTGGAAAAGTCTAACTTCTGATATAATTCCCTAAGGGCCTCATAAGAAAAAGGGATGGTGTTCTCAACAATGAGGGCCTACATCATCTGCTAAATGGATTGGGCATTGATGGAAAACAAGATCTCTCCTGATAGAGTCACTATAGCTCTCTATTTGATGTCATAACAGGATTGGCACTTTTTGATGAACTCTCAATAGTTATGGGTTTTTGGAAAGATATAGTAGGACATCTTGGTTTCCCATGGACCTATGTCATCTACTTCATCAAGAAATTTTTCCTTGAGCCAACAGTAGACATGGAATAAATTGAAGTCAAACTCTGTCTCGTGGATTTTAAAGTCTCGGTCTGCTAATGTCAGGTGATCCAGGTCCACCTGAGGGTAGAACATTAGGTTAAATGGCTCCCTATCTTTCTTTGGAGGAAATTTTTTCTTCTGTGATGAGTTTAACTATTTCTTTCACTATATAAAGAAGAATGGAATTGAAAGGAGAGGGAACATAGAGGGGAAAAATTTGTAGATTAGAAATGGGGAAGGGAGAAGATAGAGGGGAATTGTGATTCAATTTGCAGAGTTCTGTGAGTTCTTCTGATAATCTGGATACTTCATTCACTAACCTTTACTTTCAATCTTCTGCAATTAGATTCACTTGTATCAGTGGAATAGAATAAGCATCTAAGCTTTACAATCTGTGTTGAATTCATATTATAACAGGTGATTGGGCAATCGTTGATTTGGTGCGAATCCTTTGGATAACGGCCTGGACCATTTATGGTGAACAAAATTCATGGAGGGAGTGGATTTGATAGGACAAATAGGACAGGTAGTGAAAACATGGCAGAATGGTAGTTGATAACTGTTGTTTGAATGGTCAAAGGCATGACAGTTTTAATAATAGCGAAAACCGCTTTTCGGAGGGGGGTCTTTGCGGTAAGCGGTAAGAGATGGGGTGGGGGGGAGGGGTGGTGCGAAATTCCTAGAGTGCGACACATAAGATTGACGCTGGTATTTAATACCATCAATTTCGAACCCTCACACCCCCCAACGTTAATGTTTGGAGGGGGGGGGAGGGCGAAAATTAATGTAGGCCGTCAGATGGATAGGGAGTGTGCGAGGATGACGGGGAGATGAGGATAGGTTAATGAGATGGGGTTCATGACGTGATTGTGGGGTCGAGGGATGTATGCGATGGGATGTATAGTTTAAGATTTAGGGTAGGAAATTAAATATTTCAGAGGTTTTGGAATAAGGGTGAAATATAAATTTTAGGGCTTAGGATAAAATATAATATCACATAGTTATGTCCCTTTTCAAAGAAAATAAATGTTCAAAATTAGGAACCAATCCCTTATCTAAACTTTTTACAATGAAAACACCCTTCATCTTATGATTCTTCTCCTTCTAACAAGGAAAACCTGAAATCTTTAAACTACACATTATAGGAAAAATTACATGTTTCCTCCATTCTTTCTTTTTAGGATATCTACCTACCCGAACTACAAATATAACATTTTTTCTTCTTCTGCTTTCTGTAGGGTGCATTTGGACTTGCAGACCCTTAAACATATTTTCTTTTAGGCTTCTAACCTAACATCTATCCTTATTTCTTCCATTGACTCAGATTAAATTGTTGAGTCAATTCATTTCTACCTATCTACTGATATGCCAAGGTTAAACTGTTTGGAAAATATTTATTTCCTAACCTACCAACAAAAATTGAAAGTTGTACAATCATGCTTAAACTGTATTATTGAACAAACCCAGCTAATGAGTAGTGGAATTTTTATTTGCAGCACTTTAAGTATTATTTCTTTTTGGGGTTTTCTTTATTTTTCCTTTTCTCTTTTTCTCTTTTTTTTTATTTCTATTTTTTACACCATCTTTTCTTTTCTTTTTATATTTTTTATTAGAAATTTTTTGAATATTGAAAAAATTTTTAATATGAAATTGCAAGGAAGATGAAATATCCAATCACCTTGAGATCCTATGATTTATAGGATAATAAGACCTGGAATGCCCATTACTTTTGGATTGTGGCCCACGAGGAAAGCTAATGGTCAGCTCATCGAACCCGCATTTTCAAGTTAAAAAGGCATGATATCAGTGTCATGATAAAAATCATATCCCTATATACATGAAAACAATACTCAAATGCAAAAAACCTAAAGGTCATACGTGCACGCCCCCAAGCATAACCCAGAGGAAGACCCATGTTTGGATCACCCTAGATTTCCACTCCATAATACGAATACTCCAGGATCATTTGAGGGTTAAAATCGAACCACTTCTCTACAATGTCATTCCAATACCTTCCTACAACACCCCCTCCACAATGGGGCATAAAAAGCGCCCATTTCTGAATATGAGGATCCCTCAAAGGGCCAAGCGACACTGCAATAAAAGGTCGTAACATAATGATTTTCTCGTATATAATAGAACATAATATTTTGGTATTAAAAAAGTCTTAGCTCGACCACATTGCACTTTGGCGAGCTAAGAAACCATGCCACGGTACACCAGACGAGCCCGGTCAAAAAAATTCCTTGCCTGAAGCTGATGCAAGACTATTATATGTGGCTTCGATACCCTGTGGGGTGAAGATTACCCCACCAAACATACTAGCATAGAAATAGTCACACGCTCTGTCAAATCTGGAACCCAAGTGACATCAATGCACCCCTCGGCAATGGCATTGGGCCATAATGACCCTCCTCCTTAGCCCAATGCCTGATGTTCATTGCCACAACTAGCAGTGGTAGGGGTAGTGCCTCCCCATGAGGAAAGATAACAATAAAGAAATACACATCCATCTAAGCCAATATCGCTTGCTCAGCGTGACGCACAACCATTGTCTGCCTCTCTCGATCCCAAAAACGAATTAGGAAGCGTAAAAATTGATCATGAGATCTAAGGATAGGATTCTCAAGAAAATTGACTAAACCCCATCTAGCCAAAGCTGCAAGAACACCCGAATCCTGGACAACCTGAGTATAGAGAACAGGCCAATCCCTCTCCCTCCACAACATCTTTCCACCACAAAACACAAAAAATAGTAGTTTTTGGGCCCCAATAAACTTAAAAACATAAGTTAAAACATTTTAGCGAGACAGTGCATAGTTTAGCAACACAGACATGTGACAGCATGACTCTGATGTGTTCTTGTGCATGTTCTACGTGCCTATTTGTCTCACAGACATTTAAAACACCATGACTAGTCAACGCGCATGTTTTCTAATAGGCATGTTGCCTCTGTGTTTATATCTCACACAGAAGCAGAGGTCAACGCGTTTGTAACGACTATTTTCATTGGGTCGGCGCACAAAGCCCAAAGCTTTACACATAGACCACGTGACTCTCTCTAATTCTCCCATGCGGTCCTCCTAAAAGAAACTTAAAAAGGTCGTACATGGCACCCCTGTACGGCCCATCTACCATGAAAATTACAAAATCTAAAAGGATGAAGTTCTAGCTCCTACCTAACACACTCTGTGCATATGCCGAGTGCTCTCACTGACCACAACGACAAGAAATGCTCCAATCACAGCATTTGACCTCTCAAGCTCAATGACACAAATGAATAGAAATTGGGCCATTCTTTCTTATATATTTCCCTTTTTCACCATTTTGGGAAGCTCATAACCAGGGCCCAGGAAATCCAATCTCAAAACTGCGAGAGACACAATGATCAGTACTTCATCATCTTCAGCCTGGACCTCTTTATTCTAGTTTGCATAAAAACTCATTTTCGAGCGCATCGCTCGCCTCCAAACTTCATCTTAGGTATGCCCTTTTTTTAATTCATATCAGTGTAAAGTGTTTATATGTTTTAAAAAATATACATTTACTTGGGGTATTAGCCACAGATATTGCAGGTACACCAACATCACGACATTTTGACCAAACTCCAAAGTGAGTAAAAGTACAAGAGCAGGTATCATCCCATTCTCAGCATGATAGCCTTACCTTCTAAATATTTGCATATCCTAACATCATTTCTCCAAAAATAGACCATAGGTTTCATTCCCTCGACCATGTTTATCATCACCTCACCTTGCACATGATAAACACCCTCACAGGTCAATAGAGCCTCTCCTTCCATGGCTTCCATCATATTTGTAGAACACCACTCACTATCAGGATCCATGGCCACCAACTCTGACCTGGGAACCATCTCATTTTTGTGCATCGATTATCAAACTGATTCTACTTCAGTCATCGCATATCAAAATCCCACTCCTAGGCCTCCACTAATGTTCTTACAACGGATCAGGAAAATTGCATTACTGTGTGTCACGTTTGGCCTGTCACACTCTTGCAAACATATCCCATCTATGTAATTTCATCTGTCTCATGATCCCCACACCAATACCAACCAATGGGCCCCCCACCCTCTGTAATTTTCCTAATTAACTTTTAGCTAGTTGGAATATTAATATTCGATTTTGGTAAAAATATTGGTGAATAAGTGGGTAGGGAGACCCATAAATCTCTTTATTAGGAATAAAACCACTTCTAATGTGAATGTGGTGATTGTAGCAGCTGAATAAAGCACTTGTGGGTGTGAATAGGGGCTTGAGCATGTGGACTAGGTCAAGGTTGACCAAATCATCAGCGATGTCAAGGAGGTAGTGGAGAGTTAATGAGGAACAATGAAATTATGATGGAGGAGTGTTTGCATGAGAGTAGCGTATTTAATGAGTGGGACCTAGGGTGAGGAACCTCATCAAGCATATAAGGAATAGAATGGAAGGCATAGAGGGTATGATGATTATTATTTATGTCTTAGTATTTTATGAATTCTTGCATGCTTCAGCTGTTTAACAGAGTTTGTTGTAGTGCTTAGCACAAGGGTCTTCCCGAGCGGGAATCCCACCCTCATCCTCAGGGGATTTCGAGTACCTACTTAGGAGATGTATATTGAGCTGCATTTTCACTATCTGACATCAGGGCAATATTTCGCTATTATCCACAGCACAGTCTCCTTCAGGACGATGTTGTTTGGCAGGGAAGTAGCATCAGAGGAGGGATAGATTCAGTTTTTGAGATTTTTCTCCAATGGAGGGATCAACCCTTCACCCGAGAGGTTAGAAAGGAAGGTCTTTGTGCATCATTTTTTCATCTGGTAGGAGGAAAACTTATTACCACCACCTACAGTGCAATTTCCTTTAGAAACTGCGTTATTTTGATGAGCAGTTGGTGAGTTAGATTTCTAGTGAGGGGAGAAACCCTTAATCCGGGAGATCTATTGGAGGATTAGCCATTTCTACATCAGCTCAGCCACCCAGTTACAGAGATTATTCAGCCCCAGGGCTGCATTTCATCATCTTGTATTTTGTGTATTTTCGAAAATCCTTTCTAGGTTGTCTTGGAAATGTGCTTGGGATCTTAGATCTCCATTCTCAACATTTTTTGAGCCATATATTAGTTTTTCTGTATCATTGTATTTTCTAGCTGCAGTTATGCCCGAGGGTACTGTGTTGTATTGGTTATCCGACATTTTGAGTAGCAACAACATTTCATGTTCTAGCATATTTTATTATTGGAGGCTTGTGTTGTCTTGCTTGAGTGACTTGTTCCTTAAGATATTGTACCTATTTGATGTTGATATTCATAATAAGATGGCTTTATACTTGTCTCATGTCTTGATGTTTTGATATTCACTGCTATTTCCATTTTTATGTTCCATATTGTTTCTTTTCCTATTTTGGAATATTACAGTGGTATCAGAGCATAATCTTGGCTCAGCATGTGAGACATCACAACTATGTTCAAAAGAAGAAGAAGCTTCTCACAGAAAGAAGAATTTTTGATTATACAAAGAAGACAAAGGCAAGAATCCAATATCAGGAGAAATGAATGGAAAAGAGTTTTCAAAGATTTTTCTCCAAACTATGCAGGATATTAACAAAGAAATCAAGGAGATGAGGATGGAGAGGCATAAATATTCCCTAAAGGGTTTGTACATGAATAAAGCTCTGAAATTTCACATTATTGGTGTGAGCACTCAACATTATAAATAGTTCCACAATGCTCTACCATGCCTGCATTTATAACAAGAGGAAAGGAGGTAGGAGAAACACAAAAGGAGGAGACTCTTGGTGACTATCTCCTAGAATACAAATCTCAATATCAGAGGTTCAAAGAGCATATAAAATTCCAAGGGTTCTGTCATATCAAGGAAAACAGAAGACCCAATAATAACAATAGAGGTAGAGGGTACATGCAGAATAATTGTCTACAACATACTTTGGGTAGATTCTTTCTGCCTACTTTTGATAGGTCACCCAAGTGCACAGCTAAGGCTTGGGTAGGGAAGATGGACATCTATTTATAGGTGCACCAAGTTTCAGAGGCGGAGGCCATTAAGGTAGCAGCGCTGCACCTTGAAGGTGAGGCTCATGATTGGTGGTTTCATGGTCTTTCTACATTGAGGCATGCAAATGTGGCTACATATGCAGAGTTCACTAGGAGGTTAGTGGAAAGATTTGATTGAAGATATTCATAAACAACCTTGGTTGAGCTAGCCAAGTTCAAGCATTCAGAGCCTTTGCATGAGTTGGTAAGATCCACTAGACCAACTACGCTCCAGGATTCTATTGAGAGGGTTAGATACTTGAAAAGTACTTTTCCAAGGGCAAGTGCCCCCCTCCAGCAAGAGCTCTCTTATCAAGAGGAAGATATGAAGATTCCTCCCTCAAGAGAGGACCAAGACAAAGGGTCTCTTAGTGATGATGGGGTATTCTCCAATAATGATGAGGAAGAAGAGGAAGAGCTGCAAGGAGAAACCAGAACTGTAGCACCAGGAGGAGATCCACCACCACCCGGAGATGGAGATGGAGACATTGCTCAAACTAGTGGAGCCCTTGCATTCTTATAGAGAGATCCAAAGAATCAAACATTTGGAGACCAGGGCAAAATCCAAGATCAACATGTGTCAGTATTAATAGATAGTGGGACTAAGCAGTGGGGGAAGTGTATTCCAACATTGAGGACATACACCTTCATAGATCACTTCTTTGTGGTCAAGACTCTTGACACCAATGTAATATTGAGTTTGTAGTGGTTGATTGCATTGGGGAAGGTCACCATATATTGGGAGACTTTGTAGATAGAGTGGGAAGATAAGAAGAATGGCCAACATCAAGTGATTAGGGGCATACACACCTATCCATTCCAGGAGGTCTCTGCACATAATATGGAGACCGATTTGTGCAATGGAAGCAGGGAAAAATCAGTCCAATCAGATATACAATCTACTCTATACCTTGATGTTTCATTATATGGAGGCATTCCACTAGGAAGGCCCCCTGATTGGAATATGATCAAATAATTCTCACAACAAGATGTGTCATTCATGGATCTAGCCAAGGAAGGAGCCTTGGGTAAGGCTAGCACAGCACAGAGAGCCTTTGATTGGCTCAAGGAAGGGATGAGAAATTATCTGATATCTACATTTCCATATTTCACCCAACCTCTTGTGCTGGAAGATGGTGTTTCAAGAGTAGATGGTGGCACAAGCATGGTGAAAAGGGACTACTCCATATCCTTGGGGAATCAGAAGATACTTCCACATAGAAGGGAGTCTTTTATTTATGACAAAGGTTTACTAGCACTCATGCATGCATTGGCCAAAATATGGAAGTTTTGGATGGGAAATGGCTTCCAATTGAAGGTTGACCCCCATAAACTTCAATCTTGTCTTGAGCAAAAGCAACTACAAGGGAGGCAACATAAGTGGGATAGCAGTACTCTGGCATGTGGCTTTGGCATTGATCATGTCAAAGAGGGGAACTATGAGGTGACAGGTGCTTCATTAAAGAAATCAAAAACACTGTAATTGAGGAGTATAGATCCATATTGGGAGTCCCATCTATTGGTGGAGTATTCCAAGGACCTCTTCACATGTACGGTGCTTGATGGGCAAGTGACATATGAGAGGTAAATAGTGGTGGATGGATTCATATATTACGAGGATCAGATCTTATTGACTAGAGACTCCAAGCTCAAGGAGTATATTCTACATGTAGCACATGAAGCACTCCTTTCCAGTCACACTAATTTCATTGGGACTTATCAAACCATTATGGAGAGATTCTCATGGGAGGGTCTCAAAGAGGATGTGCTCCAGCATATCAGGAGGTGTGTAGTTTGTTGGATGAATGAGGACGGAAACAACCATCCTGCAAGGTTGTTATAGTAATTTACTTTTCCATGAGATAAATGGAAGAGATCATCCATGGACCTCATCACCAGCCTACCAACAATACATGGTAAGCGTTGTGTCTTTATACTCTGTAATATCCCAAAATGCGACTGCTCAGCAATGCATGCTAAAATAACACAGTTTTCAGAGATATGTGCAATGAAATGTAAATTAAGCTCATGGATCCTTTAGATCTGATATTATAGCAACTAGATATGAAAGGAATTCAAAAACAAATCACTATTTCATATTTAAACAGGCCTCCCATGCCACAAATAGCTAAAAATCATGAAAAATAGAGACTGCAACCATGTATGAAAGACAGAATACCATGAAAAAGTTATTCTATTACCTCTACAATAGCAGTAGGTTGTACATCATATCTAGAGAAAGTATGTGGACAAAAAGTTAGATCTACAGTAGATCCATGCAATATACAAGCTCTTTTATCAATCCCCCTTGGGGTTTTCAGCAATACGCCATGTACAAAATGTAGATCTAAGTTTTAAGATTTCAGATCTATTGATATATTCAGATCTAGAAAGTGGATTTGATATGATATAAAAATATAAAGGATCTTCTCCAGCATATCTCCAAAGTGAAGGGTAGATCCCCAACACTCAACAAATCATCTCTCCAAATGGTGCACTGAATCACCCTGCAACAACTCCTTCAGAAATAACGCAGATCTGGAATCTCTCTGCACTGTAGGGGATAAAATGATGTTTTCCTACAGCCAATATATAGAAATATGGCTCACAACCTTCAATACTATCCTCCTAATGGATTAGAACATTCCTCCATTGAAAATAAGTATTGAGATGACCTAGATCTGAAGATCTAGCCTCCACTTGCTGCAGCTTTTTGAAATAGTCAAAACCTCAATAGGATTTGTGCTATCAAAGGAATGTGAAGCTTGGGCTCAAGCCAGATAGTGGAAAATATGGTGCAAGGCTCCTCCAAGAGCTACTCCATGGAAGAGAAGGAATTCCTAAACAGGAAGACCTTGTGCTAAACAACACTCTATCTCAGCTAAATAGCTAGAGAAAGAAGTATGTCTAAAAAAACCATACAATCATAAAATAATAATCATAATCTAACCTCATATGGTTGTTGTTGGGGTTCCCATGTTTTGGCCAGATTTGCAAGACCAAAAGATGAGACAACATCAGAACCGCTTTGGGGCCCTAGGATCTAGCCCTCCTGGACCCGAAGAGGGATCTCTCCAATAAAAAAATTAATGATATATCTTTGAAGCTCAAATTGAGATGTTAGGCTACGTATGAAGCACAAAATGGGGGTTTAAAATGATTTGGTTGGTTGGTTGCTGAGTTGGTCATGAGATCATGGACTGAGAAAGTGATGGGAGGAAAGGAACAAAACAGCAGGATGCTTCAACAAAGAGGATAGGTCAAGAAAGTGCCATCCATTGGGTTATGGAGTCATGAAAGGAGAATAACATGCAACAACTAGCCAAGGCTTCCAAAGGGCAAGTCATCTAATACTAAAGGATCTTTTTAGATTAGATGGTGGGATGGAACATTAAGGAAAGAAAGTGAAAGAAGGAAAGCAACCCAATTTCTGTCTATAGATCAGGTCAGAGGTCATTTAACTCCAGACCTGCTTGGACATACTCATAGGAAACTCTCAATGGGAGGACAAAGGGGCAGCTTATAGATCGGACCAGAGGTCATTTAACTCCAGGTCAGCTTTAGCATGCTCCAAGGAAAAACAGAGATAAGTTTAACAAAGGGATCTTATAAAGGCCAGTTGGTCGAACAAGGATCCTAGTGGATAGGGATAACACTAATCCCCAGTGTTCCAAAATATTCCAGCTTAAACCCAACAAGAACATCTAAAGATAGATTCATTTAATTCATACATTAGCTAGCAGCGTAAGGAACTACTACACTGGTTAAATTAACTGAAATCAAATCCTTATATAACACTTTTAGCAGAAAAACATTAAAGGCAAGGAGAGCAGAAACATAGGGTGCCTAACAAGGGAAAATCCTATGCCAGATTTCTGATGCAAGCCAGTAGAAAATGAACATTATGAAAATGTAATAAACAGAGTTAGAAGAACATCACCAATATTAATAGACCAGGATCCTGTGAAATGTGCTTTGATTAATTGATGCAAAACCAGTCACATACACTGAGCTCAATAGCTGTTACAATCCAAACTTCTCCTCCCAGCCTACTACATAACAACTACTCTGCTAATCCCTCCCAAGATTGTTCTAACAGTCGAACTGAACCCTTTTAACTACAACGGCAGCAGCCGAACAACAACGGCCCAACAACAACCTTTTACAATATGTTCTTTTGGATTCTTATAGGAGGAAAGAAAGAAAATGGTAGTTGTAAACTTAAATGCAACATTAACAATCTGAAGCAGTAGGAGGGTCGAGGCCCCATCTGGTTTTAATCTGAGCATTTATCTTTGGTACTCGTTGTAGTGTTCTGGTGAATTGCACAAAAAGGCAGAATAATGATGTTAGGGTCTGCCATACCGTGTAACAAATGCTTCTGATGGTGTAGGACTGCTGATAGGGCAGAAATCTTCATTTGGACACAAAGTTGACTGAAACAATAATGTGTACCGTGTCCTTTCATGGAAGAACGTTATGCTGATACGGAAACCCTGATAGTATTATATTTCAGTGCATTGAACTGTCTGAACGATCCATTGGGTCTTTGATTTTGATACCTTTGCCTTCTAATAAATGAATTAAGGCTTAAGATCTTCAATTACAGGCCTTAACGCACTATTTTTCCCCTGATACTCTTTGCCGCTTTCTAGATTTCCTCTGACTGCGAAATCTGTGCTTTAATGGCACCGACGAGGTTTTGAAGAGCTTTAATTCGGTCCTTCGATGAAATTTATGGCGCAGACACCTTCCGGACATCTCCCTATAATATCGGGCTCTAAATTCAGCCTCCTCTATGCACTGCACCATTACAATGGCGTATATGAACCATGGCGGGTTTTACCACCTGATAAACCTGTAAAACCCGAAAACAGTTACCAAAAACACATATGGAGGTGGTGGCATGGATGAACGTGACAGTGGTAGCGTGGCGCAGACGAGGATGATGACTGCAGGGGAAAAAATGGAGGAAAACATGACACCGTGGAGAAAGCATGAGAAACATTAGGGCAGACGTTTTAACGTAAAAATAATGAAATTTGACCTTGGAATGGATATATACCATGGGGGGGACGAAAGTACGGAGGAGACACGTGGAACAGTGACGTGGTGGGACCGGGCGATGGCGGAATAGTCAACAGCGAGGGAAAACAAATCTGGACCGTCCAATCTTAAAGGAGATCGACGGTGGAAAGCACGTTGGAGGGCAATTGAATGTGGACCGTTGATCTGCAAATCAGATCGACGGCGAATATTAACTGGATGGCACGCCGCACCCTGAGTTATCGCGTGTGCATCTGAGTTAAATATCGTGCATCTTCGGCGAGCGATAGCCGTTGGATGGCCCGCCCCAGATCGGACGGTCCACAGCAATATCGCTGGGCATCTGCATCTGAACAATAATGTGCGATGGACGGCGATTAACGCGTGAGGACGGAGGTTTTGAAAAAGGTACAGGGGACGCGTGTCACGCGATGTATGGAATCGCTGGCCGATCGAAAAATACCGCCCTCTGCCCAAAGGCGGCGCGATAGGAACAGGCTGGTTTATGAACAGTGCGCGGGGTCCACAGGGGTGGGTAAAGTCCGAACCGTCGGATCTGCGTGTAAATGGACGGCGATGGCGCGATCGAGGGTTTGGACGGAGAAAACATGGGCGCTGTGGAGTTAACGATCGTCGTCTGATCTACAAAGATCAATGGTTGAAACTGCGCCCGATGACCATATGAGATAGGCGCTCTTTGGGCTGGCGGGTGGTTCTAGCGGCCGATTACGTGGAGGAAAAGGTGCGAGGGCTAGTTGAAAGGGGCTAAGGCCTATTATAAAGTTAAAAGTGGGTTTTTAACCCCTTTTTAATGCAATTCGAGGCCAAACAAAGGTAACGATAGAAAAAATGAGGGTCTATAAAACTAAACCAAGGGTGTATGCATGGTTTAAGAGGGAAATAGGAATGATTTAGAAGGTTTAGGGGGGAATTTGGGGGGGTAAGAAAGGGGGACTTTGACAAAGTGAAAAAGGGATGATAAGGGATATTTTGCAGGGGTACAAGGGGTAAATGAAGGCTTTTAGGAACACAATTTGTCACAATCAGAGAGGCTTTATAATGGGATTTCAGCAGAGGGGATTTCATTCATAGGGAAAAGGCACAGGAGACTTCAAGGATGATGTGTCTCAGGGGAGATGCATTCATTGAAGGCTCAGAAACAATTTAGCCCCTTACTTTGCTTGTCAAAAAATTTATAGGGGGCTAACAGTTGCCATCCTCCTCCTTATAAACAATGTGAGCATTCTCACCTTTGATCCCCCTCATTAGGGTTTCCATCTTCATGCAATGAATCTCCCTCCAAAACTGCGTTGTCCCTTCATCAATACCACTCCTTCCTAACAGCGCTGATGGAATTAGTCAATCTTGACTAGATCTCCATGCAATGTCTCCTTCCACACATAAGGTGGCTTTATTCCAACCATCTAATTAGATCTATATTCCCACTAGGTTATCTTCATTAGTGTTTCACATCCTCCACATTAGCTCAGTTGACTTGGTCAAACTTTGACTCTGTCCACATGAATTAGGCTCTTGTTCACACATGAAGGTGTTTGATCCAGCTTGAATATGATACCTTTCCCATTTAAGAGGGATTTTATTGCTAATAAAGAGATTTATGGGTCTCCCTACCCATTTTATTCCGCTTATCCAAGATAAATTTTTTTTTTTAATATTCCCTTAGCTGTATGCTAAGTTAGGAATATTACATTCCTCCCCTCCCAAATGTTGCTTGTCCTCAAGCAACTGCAAGGATAGAACTGAAGAGCCTCCCCTCTTCTTCTTGTAGAATCCTCAAGTGATATTCTCTTCCAAATAACAAGATGACCTTTCAACAATATGCCCTCAAGTTGTTCCTCCCATGTGTAAAAGCATGAATTTGGTGAAAATTCCAAATGGCTCTCATCATGAAAAAGTAGGACATACATGGAAACAAAGATATGTGATCTAGAGGCCTTCTTGAGGCATGGAATCAGAAATATATTGGGAATCATCATCCCCATTTGAAGCCTCCATCCCCAAGCTTTCATCCACAAGAAGTGAGTCACCTCCTAACATGGTAACTCATGAAACATCTCCTCCACCTTAAGCTCCTGCAAAGAAGGTGGGCTACATGACTGAATTTGTGGGACTAGAATGTCCATCCCATGCTATTTCTCTCTCCACTTATCATATGTATGGGGCTGCTACTGATCTTGGGCTGAAATATCACGGTCCTCAAGAATGACCCAAGTCACCCCACCAAACAAAACATCCATGCAGTGCCTCCCCACAAAACTCAAGCTCTCCAAATGGTTCTTCCCACATGAAGACAAGAGGTGTAGTATGGAAATCATGGTCTGTCAATTATTTCTCTTGAAACATGCATCATATGAATTATGGAGAATCATAATCCCAATGGGCACCTTCAACTCTTGTGCCACTCCCCCAATAGATCTTCCCGTCAACATAGGAACATCATCAATATATGGAAGCATAAACAAATGAAAGAAAGTTTCCATGTGACAACCAAGAGGTGGAACATAATTCCATATATGGAACCAACACAGTGCATCCCTTTCCTTCCTTAAAATAAAATGTAACAAGTGTCTTTTCAGCCACTTGGTTGCTGCCACAATCATCCTACAAGATGGAATCATGAAAGTACAACTTGGTGCCAATGATGCACACCAAAAATCATGTGGCATTCCCCCACAAACAACAAATAAAATGGCCAACATCAATGCTGCAAATGGCCTTAATTACAACAAAATACATTATACAAGGAGGAAAGGCACTCCTTGGTACAATATGCTGCTCATAAAAATAAAGGAGTACAAATCATGAAGCAAAATTATACATCCTCTATCATGTACTTTGGTCATTGAGCTAAAATGGCTCAATTGAAAGTTCTCCATTTCTTCAAGTGAGTAGGGAAGTGTTTGTGCCAACCTCTCCATCATCTTCTGGGCTATGCATATCCCCATATGCTGATATACATCATGTTGGATGCCCTCCCAAGTGAACTCCTCCCTCAAGGAATGATATGCATCAAGGTGCATGGAAAGAAAGCCCACAAGTGTTGCATGTAGATCCTTCTTCTTATGCTTGAAAATCCAAGTCAAGAAGTTCATATCATGGTAATAGATGTCTCCATCCACTACTACATCACTCTCATCTCCTACATGCCCATCAAGTGCATCATATATGAAGTGATCCTGGGAACACTCCATCAAACAACCCAAGCTACCAAGTGACAGCGTTGTTGGCCTATGTAAATAGGCTCCTGCCAACTCATATCTTCCTCCTTTGACAACCCACATGTCAAATTAATCATCAAACATAATGCTGCTATATGTGAGAGATCCTCTCCCAAGTGGAAGATGTTAGCCACCTATAAATTCTGATATGCTAAAGGGTGGCTAAATTTGTGTTGAAGCCTTCAAGAGATTTATTTCCTTTGAAAATATATCATCCTTGAAGTATTATGTTTGTCCTATCTTGGAGGTTCATTTTCACTGTTGTTTCCATCTTAAAGCCACGTTGATTCACCAAAGAAAGTTGTTCCAAAGGCCACTAAACTGCCCATGTCCACTTATTTCCCTTCATTTTCATAAAACCTTATTTTCATCTTTTAACCCTCCTTTTCCCCTTAAAAGCCTCCAAAATCCCTTTAAACCTCTAAAAATCCCTTTTATAGGTTTAAAACACCCCTTTTCCCCTTTATCGAATGCCCAAAAAGCCTTCAAAAACCTTCATTTTTGGCCTAAAAACCCATTTTTTACACTAAGGCCTTAAGCCCCTTTTGGCCTTAGCCCTAGCCCCTGTTCTCCATATAACCCACACTATGACCAAGCGCTAAGTTCTAATCGCAATCGCAAAAACTCACGCCTCTGTTCGTTTTCCCCAAAATTTCCGATGCGATGAGCTTTTCTCCTCCAGCCGTCAATTCGATCTGGACCGTTGAATCCACAAGAACCAATTGCGAGGATTCAATCACGCTCTGCTCTCAGGCCCTCCATCATTTCCCTTCCGATCTAATCCTGACCGTCGATCTATCTCGATCCGACAGCCCGCGCTGCATCACGCATCACAAACATAGCCTTCCCTTTTTCTTTCCCGATGCGATGAGCCCTCTCCTCCAATCTTCCGATCTAATCCCGACCATCGAATCCACAAGAAATGACGGCTGAGATTCAATCACGCTCCGCTTATGAGCCCATCACCCACACCCACAAATTCAATCCTGATCATTGATCTCTCTCGATCCAATGGCCAGTGCTTAATCGCACATCGCAAATCCGAAGTCCCGTTCGCTTTTCCTCCTCTAATGCCAATCCTCCAATTTAATATTAGCCGTTGAATCCACAAGAACCAACGGCCAAGATTCAATCGCAATTTTTTCGTAGCCCCCGTCATCACATTCGCCGATTTGATCTGGATCGTTGAATCCACAAGAACCAACGACCAGGATCTTATCGCGCTCCACCCATGACCCTTCACCATCCCGACCTTCGATTAAATCTCCACCGTTGATCAAGTTAGATCGGACAGTCCACATTGCTTCTGATTTTCAAACCCTTCCCCTTTCATTTCTTTCCCATCGATAGATCTCGAAGGTCCGTTCCCAAGATCCAACGGTCAATATTTAAACCGCCATTGACCCTACCCATATGTTCCGTTTGCACAGGTTGCTTCCTATCGCGCTTTCCCACAACTGTCTGATCTGGTGCTCCACATCTGACAGTCAGAAATGTGTTTTGCATTTTTTTTGTGCCTGCAGTGTAATCCTAAAAAAAACACGAAATGGGCAGTATTGGGAGGGACACGTCTCAGAAAGTGTATGGTATCGCGTTTTTTTGGCCAAAATCTAAAACCACTTGAACACTGTGCGAAAACCATTCCAGTTTTCCGCCTTACTACCCTCCGCAACATTGTTTCCATAGTTAATCTCAGCCGTCGATCTCTGAGATCAGACAACTCTTATCATATCACAACCCCATTCATTTTTTTTCACCTTTTCTCCCAAATGATTCCATCGGGTGATCCCCGCCGTCGATTGTCCTAATCGGATGGTTCTGATTTAATCTCGCCCTATCTACTCTCCATTCATCTGATCTTTCAAATAATCCCATCGAAATATCTCCACCGTTATTTTTTCTAATCTAACGACCCACATTATATCACATTTTCATTTCATTCTCCATTCATCTAACCTCCCCAACGACTTCATTGGACAACCTCCACCATAGATCATCCTGATCTAACGGTCCCAGTTTATCCTCATGCCCAAACCTCCAAAGCACCTGGTTAGCTGCTCTGCCAGTGTTTTTTCCCCATTTTTTTGCTGCGCTCACTTTTCCCCTCATTGCTCCTCCATCCTCCTGTGGCCCTCTAAAGCAGTCTAAACCCAGCCTGCAGGATTTCATAACATGTTTTCGTGTGTTTGCAGGTTTTTTCATGGCCGATGAAGGAATTAATGTTTTACAGTCACAAAGGTGACACAAAGGTTCAGATGGAAATCTCAGGGCCACAAAATAATGTCAAAGGGTATCAGTACAGAAGCAGATCGAGCAATCAAGCAAAGTTAAAAAATAAACAGAGTTAAAATAGGTTAAAGTACAAAGAGACATAGCAGTCGTTGGTGCAGAATGATGACTGACATGGACATTACCTTTACCCATGCACACAAGTCTGCCAAGAAGTTATTACACTAGGGAAGCTACTACAAACTATCAGAAGCAGTTATTTAGAAGTATGGGAGTCCTCATAGCCCATTCTTCACTTAACTCACACCGAGAAGATAACAGTACTGCTCCAGACAATTTTCTTCTCAAGGACACCCTGTGGGTGATTTCTGTCATATCAAAATGGTCTCAAACAAGCTACAAAGTTATTGATCCTATATACAATTTAATGTTATGTTTATGACACAGCATGGAGCATTCGAATGCTCTCTCCTATATCTGAACAATCATTTAAAATTTTCCTCACCTACTTTTCCTCATTTTCCTATAAAGACTCTTCGGAGTCTCATTGTAAAGGGCTGGCATTTTGTGAATTCTAAAGTAATACATATTGCTGCTTTGAAGAAGCCTTGGTGTTCTGAAAGAGTGTGGAAGTCTCTGTGTTTTCTGTTGATGAAGGAGGCTGGACCATTGGATCCCCGAGCCTGGTTATGGTGAAGTAATCTCTATTGTTAATGTTATTTCCCGTTTATCACTTTGTTCCATTATGATTTGACTTACAGTAGGATAAAAATTTTAGGCAGAGAAATGTATCTTGGAAGCACCTCTGACCTATTTATCCTTCACTGTTTATATATTTTCTACTACTGAATTATGACAGGGTAGTCTAATGGCTCTCTTAAATAATCAGTTTGTTTTATTTCAGAAATGGTTAATTCAGTTGTGTTAAAGAATGTTTAGGCATTCCCTCTTTCTTTACCACTGAATATTGTATTTGAAATCTCCCTTTGATTATTAATGCTTGCAGTTTGATAGAGGAACTTGTTTCAATCATACCCTCTGTTCGTTATTGTAATTGTTGTGTTAAAGGTCTCTATAATTTTAGTCCTAGATGTCTAAGGTGTTCCCTCTTCTTTGAATGCAATTGTATGTCTTTGTTGATTAAGCTCTCAACAGTGAACTTATAGGAGGAAATAGGGCGTTCCCCGAATCCTATAGTTCATTTAGAAGGTTTAGTCTGCATTTCTCTTTACTTTGAGTGTTTATATTGATTAAGTCCAAAGTAGTGAGCTTATTGGAGGAAATAGGGCATTCCTCGAATATTTTAAGCCATTTTGAAAGGGTTTAGATTGTTTTCACTCTTAGTCCTTAATGTTCATCTCATTTCACCTATAATATTCAACAGATCCTTGACCAAGTTAGATTTTCCCTCTGGTTTCCCTTCCTTCTTAGTCAGAACTATTTGGACTTTCACATGACTCCATTTCCCAATGGCTTGTAGATTCCCATGCTCTATCTATACCACATGAAACACATTTTTCCAACCAAAAAAACAAAACAAACAATCCTGCACATCATAACTAGCCTAAGACCTTAAGTTGAGCTTTAAAGATACATTATTCTTTACCTTTATAGAGAGATCCCTCTCTGGATCCAGGAGGGCTAGATCCTGAGATCCCAAAGCGGTTTTTATGTTTTCTTTTCTTTTGGTTAGCCAATCTACCAAAACATAGGAACCCCAACATAATGGTGATCACAGTGGGACCTATTGAATCTATGATAACCTAGCAAACTATTATAAACTCTTTAGTCCTACAAATCTCTAAGAAAATCAGTTAGTAAGCCATAGAGGAGACTTTGTTTGTTTAAGCACCTTAGCTAAGTGTAAGATCAGACATAGGACACTCTCATAACCATAAAATGTTTAAAATCCAAAAATATCTCAGATTGGCTTCATAATAAACATGGTGGTGGAACCATAAAACAATTTTACCATCACAAAAGCTAAAAAATTTCCACCTGGTGACTCCATTAGCCCTAGTAGGCCTATTACCCATCTAGGTATCCAGACCTCTTCAGGACTATGTTAAACAGCCTTGAATAAGTTGAGAAGCCTAGTCCCATATTAGATAAGACATTCTATGAGGCAAAACTTTCAAACGGCTCCTACAAACTTCAACCTCCATCAACTTTTGAAAAACAGTCTGGCTTCACATAGGATCAACACTAGATCCCATCCAGATCCTAATCCTCCTACAATAGTTGACAATCCAGAGAGAATTTTGTGGCAGACTTCTAGAGCTGGAAAATTAGCTGCTGATAGGAACATCCCAAGAAAAAAATATCTCCTTGAAAACCTTGTTGTCTTGGAGGATTTACGCTTTGATTTACATCATACTAAGAACATCTTCAGAACCAGATCTCAAAGTGATTTAAACCAAAATGATATTGAAACTGCAGGTTTGCAACAGAGCTTTAGTAGGGAAGCTTCACCCTCTACTCCTCCTGATTCACAGCTTCTCCACCGCTTTAGCCTTTATCATAACCAATCTGCTTAAAACCAGTTTGCTGGCCCAAGTGTTTCTTCCACTCCAAACCATACCACCACTACCCAAAACACTCCATTGCAGCCCACTTTCCCTCTTGTCAATCCACCCACTGTAAATCCACCTTTCTTTCCAGCCATGGCAGCATGGTATGCCCCATTGGTGTTACCACAACCTTTGGCTCCCTTTCCAAATGACTATCAGTCTAAAATTCCCCATTTCACTGGAAAAGAATCTACCATAGCTCAACAACATGTAGATAGGATGGAAGATGCTTTTGACTATATGGAAATAGAAGATGAGAACATCAAGATGAGAATATTTGCTCAAATTTTAGGAGGAGAAGTAAAAAAATGGTTTAAAGGCTTAACTCCTAACAACATCAATGATCTTCCCTCTTTGCACCAAACTTTCATAAAAAAATGGGAAATCAAAAGCAACCCCCTCCAAATATTAGTAGAATATAAAAGTCTTAAAAGAAATCAGGGGGAGAGCGTTCATGATTACTCCACCAGGTTTAACAGTGTCTACAATGCCCTTCCACCTCACATGAAACCTCCCCAAGGCATGGCCTTGGTAAAATATCCTAAAGGCTTCGATGCTGATATGGCCTATCAGCTGAGGGAGAGAGATTATGTAACGCTAGAAGACATGCAAAAGGGAGCAATGAGTGTAGAAGTAAACTTAATTGAAAAACGAGCTAGGCTAAGATCTGAGAAGAGGGTAACTTATAAAGATGATTATGCACCCTCAACCTCATCCTCTGATACCAAAATTGACAACCTAGTGAAGGTAATGGAGAGAGTGCTTGAAAAGATAAACTTTAGTGATAGAGTGCCACCAAGAGAACCTCAAAAAAACCTCCAAAATAGAAACAGAAACCAGAACTTTAGAAGAGAAAACAATCAAGATAGGCAAAGAGATAATGATCAACAAATTAGACCTCCCTTCCAACAAAAATACGTAGATCAAGAGGAAGAAGGAGAGATTGAAGGGTTGGGAGAAAACCATATAAACTTGATTGGATCAGACAGTGGGGATGATGTTTTCCTCACTGCAGAAGAACAAGGTTTCTTCTCCTCGGAACCAAAATAAGACACATATAAGGAGTATAAAGATTATAGATTTGGGTTTGAGAACGCAATCATGGAAATGCACAGACACTATGATCTAAGAAGCAAAGGGAACATAGATAATCCCAATGACAAAAACACTAGCTCTACTATTAGGAAAAATATAGAAAATCAGCCTAAGAAAACAACAGAAAAAACCCGCATTTTGACTAAGAAGACAGATTTAGACAAAGATAAAAGCAGCCAGCCAAACGTTGAAGAAATTTTCCCTGGTACCTCTGCTAGTGGCCCTATTAAGACAGCTCAGATTGCAGTCCTAATAAAACCCAACAAGTCAAAATTGTTGAAAGAAACATAAGCGAGAAAACAGATGTAAATACAAAAAAATCAATAGTTCCTTTCAGCCTTGAGGGAGAGATTGCAAAGATTAAAATTAACATACCTCTGGCTGAATTAGTAACCTAGGAAGTGTAAAAAAACCAGGTCCTGAAAGCTCTGAATGTACATGTTGATACTGATACTTTGAACTTGACAGATGATAAGCCAGAGCTATTGTTTGGTCCTAAAATTGAAGGAAAATATCAATAAGGGGATGTGCCTCCCTTCTATGTCAGTCTAAACATACATGACAATTTTTTACACAATGCCATGCTGGATTCAGGAGCATCACACAACCTTATGCCTAAAGCAGTAATGGAAAGCCTAGGCTTAGAGATTACTAGACCATATAAAGACTTATATTCCTTTGATTCCAGAATGGTCAAATGCTTGGGATTAATTAAATATTTGTGTGTTAACTTATCCCAAATTCCTAATAAGAATCTTGTAATGGATGTAGTAGTAGCTGAAATTCCCCCAAAATATGGCATGCTTTTATCTAGATCATGGGGAGCTAAGATTTAGGGCAGCCTTCAAATGGATATGTCTTATGCCACCATAGCAGTATTTGGTCAAACCAGAAGATTATATAGGGAAACCCTCATGAAATACATGGTGAGCAACAAGGGAAAACCTCACAACACTCATGTTTATTCTACCCATTCAGATATGGATTCCTTTATTTTATACAACGAAGATGAAGTCACCCAAAAAGAGAAGGAAAACGAGCAGGACATTAGTGCACCGAAACATTCAGAATTGTCTTCCTCTCAACCTCTAGATACCTCAACTCCTAGCAACCTTGAGCAACACAAAACAAATGAAAATGAAACAAAAACACTTTGGAGAATGAGCTTTGATGGCTCTTGCAGCAAAAATAGTGCAGGGGCTGGTGTATGGATACACAACACAAACAAAGGACATGCCTGCAAATTAGATTTTTCATGCACCAACAACATTGCAGAGTATGAAGCCCTTCTCCTTGGCCTACACATACTTAAATATTTAAAGGCTAAAAAGATATCAGTATAGGGAGATTCTGAGTTAATCATCAGAAAAATCAAAGGGGAATATTCAACCAAAAACCCCAAACTCAAAGAATATAGAAACACTTTTTTAGACCTCCTGAAAACTTTCGAAAAATATGAGCTTATGTTCATACCAAGAGCCCAAAATCACCTAGAAAATGAACTGGCTTTTACAGCTAGTAATTTCCAGATACCACAAATCGATGAGCAACTCATTATAAAGGTGAAAAACATACCAGCAGTGCATGATAATGAAGATCACTGGCAGGTGTTTGACAATTATAAGCATATAGAATATTTCCTGGAGTCAAAAAACGAGTTTTCCTCAGCATCACCGAGTTCTGGCAATGAAAAAGAATGCTTATATGGAGAACGAATTCCTGAAATAGAGTCCTTTTTTCCTTCTGATATAAATCAGTTTGATCATCTTTTCAAAGAAAAATTACCTGATGATCCAAATCAAAAGGACCTCGAAATTCTGGAATGTAAAGGTGATACCATTCCCAAAGGCCTAGCCCCATTAGAACAACTCTTTGATTTCAACGATGTGGCTAAGGAACCAAAAACAGAAACCATGGAAACTAATGTGGAAGAGCACAACATAGGAAGCCCTACTGAGCCTAAAATGATTAATTTATCTAGCACCCTTCCCGCCCATATCAAACAGCAATACATATCACTCTTCAAAGATTTTATAGATGTTTTTGCATGGGAATATAAAGATTTGAAGTCATATGACACTAGCATCATTCAACACAAGATTCCTCTTAAGGAAAATCAGAAACCTTTCAGACAGAAATTAAGGAGGATAAAACCTGTCTTATTGCCTACAGTAGAAAAAGAAATTAGGAAGATGAATGATGCAGGGATCATTGTTCCTATCAGATACTCAGACTGGGTCTCCAATATAGTATTTGTCAGGAGGAAAATAGGGGAGATTAGGCTGTGTATTGACTTCAGACACCTAAATAGAGCCTCTCTGAAAGATAACTACCCCTTGCCAAAAATGGACCACATTCTTCAGAGGGTATTTGGGTCAAAAAGAATATCATTACTGGATGGGTTCTCGGGTTATAATCAAGTGTTAGTCCTCCCAAATGATCAACATAAGACAACCTTTACCACACCTTGGGGGACATTCACGTATGTCAAAATGCCATTTGGTTTGATGAATGTGGGGGCCACCTTCCAGAGGGCCATGGACATAGCCTTCTCGAAATACATAGGCTATTTTATAATCATTTACCTTGATGATATTACTGTTTTCTCCAAAACTGATGAAGAACATTTGGAACATTTAAGAAAAGTTTTTGAGAAATGTGGAAAATTTGGCTTGTCTTTAAATCCCAAAAAGACACTCTTTGGTCTCCAAGAAGGAAAGCTTCTTGGTCATATAATCTTTGAAGAAGGGATCAAAATAGATCCTAAAATAATTGATGGCATACTGAATATCAGCCACCCTAGAAATCTCAAAGAATTACAGTCTTTCATGGGAAAGATTAATTTTCTGAGGAGGTTCATCCCCAACCTTGCTGAGTTATTAAGAAACATTAGTAATATGATCAGGAAATAAGTAGGTGTTAAATGGACAATGCAAGCTAAACAGTCATTTGAACTGGTAAAGCAAGCCCTCACTCAAGTGCCAGTCCTTATCAGTCCTGATTTCACCAAAGATTTCTATATTTTTTCCTTTGCATCTGAACATACAATAGCTGCAGTATTGTTGCAAAATAATAAATTGGGGCAAGAAAAACCTATATCCTTCTTCAGCAAAGCCTTAAGAGATGCCCCATTCAAACACAACATCATGGAGAAGCAAGCCTTGGCACTGGTAAAAGCACTAAAAGACTTTCGGGTGTACATTTTACATTCACATATCATTTCCTTTGTGCCACACACTGTAGTTAAAGATATTCTAAGTCAAGACCCCGATGGTAGAAGGGGAAAATGGATTGCTACTATTCTTGAATATGACTTAGAAATCAGGCCTACTAAACTCATCAAGGGACAAGGATTAGAAAAAGTCATGGCCGAGTCTAATTTCAAAGTTCTAGATATGAATATGGTTGATGCCTTAGAAGAGATAGAAGAGTTCCCAACACCATTTACTGAAGAAACATTCATGAAATATCCATGGTATGCTGACATAATTTATGTGTTGCTTTATTTAAATGCTCCTCCTTCTTTGTCAAAAACAAAAGCCAGATTTTTCAAACAGAAGGCTTTAAATTATTGTATGATAGATGGAGTTTTATATTGGAAAAATGATGTTGGAATACTATTAAAATTTTTTCTTGAGGTTGATGCAAGAAAAATCATGCATGAAATGCATGAAGGGGAATTTGGAGGGCATCTAAATTGGAAGACCACAACAAACAAGATCCTCAGATCTGGTTATTATTGGCCCACCCTTTTTCTAGACACCCACAAACTAGTAATGTCTTGCCACAAGTGCCAAATCTTTGATGGTAGAAGAAAACTCTTGTCCTTTCCCTTGAAACCCATTAATGTTGAATCACCCTTCCAACAGTGGGGTTTGGATTTCATAGGGGAGATCCATCCATCCTCCTTAGCCCAGCACAAGTGGATCCTCATAGCCACTAACTATTTTACCAAATGGATAGAGGCCATACCCACTAGGAATGCTACTGAATATGTCATCATTAAATTCCTTGAGACCAACATATTGTCCAGATTTGGATGTCCTAGGAAAATAATTACAGACAACGCTGTTGCCTTTAAATCCAAGAAGATGGTTGATTTCTGCCATAAGTATCAGATCACTTTAGGCCACTCCACTACCTATTACCCCCAAGGAAATGGACTTGATGAATCCTCCAACAAGAGCCTAATCAACATCATCAAAAATATGTTTGAGAAGAACCAGAAAGAATGGCACAACAAGCTTGTTCATGCCTTGTGGGCTGACAGGTTAACCACCAAAAAGTCAATCAACACATCCCCCTATCAACTGGTCTATGGCATGGATGATGTTTTCCCTACATCCTTAGGAGTTCCAGTCATGAAACTCCTTCAAGAAGTCCAAGTTTAGGAAAATGATATGCAGAGAAGGATCAATCAGACCATCCATTTGCAGCAGACGAGAGAGGAAGTTTACCAGAGAACTCAAGAAATCCAAGAAAACATCAAAAGGAAATTTGACAAAAGGACTAAAGAAAATGACTTCCAAGTTGGAAATGTTGTTCTCAAATGGGATTCAAGAAGGGAAGAGAAAGGAAAACATGGTAAGTTTGAAAATCTGTGGAAAGGGCCCTACATTATTCATTCCATAAGAGGGCATAATGCATTTTTTCTGCAAGAACTGAATGGTGAAGAAGTGTTGGGAGGTCCTGTCAATGGCAGGATGCTTAAACACTATCTATGTCAAGAGTCTTAGTTTAAAAGTTTTTATCCATTTTACATACCGTTTGCATAGAGAAAAATACAAAAACAACAAAAAATAAAAAAGAGGGCAGAAATAAAACAAGAAAGGTATAGCCCCATACCAAAAATAAAGGTTCAAACATGCTCAAAACTTGAGCAAAGAAAAGGATACAACTCTAACAAGATCAAAACTAGAGCTGAAATGAAGGAAAAGATGACTCTAGAAAGCTCAAAATTTGAGTCATGAAAGGAAGGAAAGATTTTTTCAGCTTTCAGAACTTCAAGCCTTCCTAATTTTGTTGTAATTTTCGTTAACTTCAGTTCATGTGCAACTTGTTTTTATGCCATGGACCCACAACAAACCAGACAGTCTAATCCTGGTTTGACTGTATTTTCAATTTCTATCTTAGAATATAGAGAATGAAAATATGTCATACTGTTTAATCCTGATAGGTATTAGATTAGGTAGAGAATTAAGAATCCAACTATTTAATCTGGGCTCTTGGAAGAAATAAGGGTAGCATTAGATAGGTTTATTTTTCTATTTGCAAAATAAAATGTTGGAAAAAGAGTTTGCTAGTCCAAGTGCACTCAAAGGAAGAAAAAATGCTAGGATAGTAGGAATGGGTAGGTAGAGATGTTGTTTTGTAGAATGACAGTTTTTTCAGGTCGCTGCAAAGGTTATCAGATCAAAAGAATACCAATCCAGGAAGAAAGACAGTTGCCCAATGGAAAGGCACTAGTTTTCTAAATCCAGAGATTACTGAGGTTTTGAACACCTAAAGGGCAAGCTGTCCTCCCCAAGTGGAGCCACTGTTAGCCACCTATAAATTATGATATGCTAAAGGGTGGCTAAATTTGGGTTGAAGCCTTCAAGAGATTTATTTCCTTTGAAAATATATCATCCTTGAAGTCTTATGTTTGTCCTATCCTGGAGGTTCATCTTCACTGTTGTTTCCATCTTAAAGCCATGCTGATTCACCAAAGAAAGTTGTTCCAAAGGCCACTAAACTGCCCATGTCCACTTATTTCCCTTCATTTTCATAAAACCTTATTTTCATCTTTTAACCCTCCTTTTCCCTTTAAAAGCCTCCAAAATCCCTTTAAACCTCTAAAAATCCCTTTTATAGGTTTAAAACACCCCTTTTCCCCTTTACCGAAAGCCCAAAAAGCCTTCAAAAACCTTCATTTTTGGCCTAAAAACCCATTTTTTACACTAAGGCCTTAAGCCCCTTTCAGCCTTAGCCCTAGCCCCTGTTTTCCATATAACCCACACTATGACCAAGTGCTAAGGCCTAATCGCAATCACAAAAACTCATGCCTCTGTTCATTTTCCCCAAAATTCTTGATGCGGTGAGCTCTTCTCCTCCGACCGCCAATTCGATCTGGACCGTTGAATCCACAAGAACCAACGGCGAGGATTCAATCGCACTCCGCTCTCAGGCCCTCCATCATTTCCCTTCCGATATAATCCTGATCGTCAATCTCTCCTGATCCGACGGCCCACGCTGCATAGCGCATCGCAAACACAGCCTTCCCTTTTTCTTTCCCGATGTGATGAGCCCTCTCCTTCGATCTTTCGATCTAATCTCGACCATCGAATCCAAAAGAACCGACGGCTGAGATTCAATCGTGCTTCGCTTATGAGCCCATCATCTGCGCCCATTGATTTAATCCTAACCATTGATCTCTCCCGATCCAACGGCCAGCGCTTAATCGCACATTGCAAATCTGAAGTCCCATTCGCTTTTCCTCCTCCGATGCCGATCCTTCGATTTAATCTCAGCCGTTGAATCCACAAGAACCAACGGCCAGGATTCAATCGCGCTTTGTTCGCAACCCCTGTCATCGCATCCGCCAATTTGATCTGGACTATTGAATCCACAAGAACCAATGGCCAGGATCTCATCGCGCTCCACCCATGACCCTTCACCATCCCTACCTCCGATTAAATCTCCACCCTTGATCAAGTTAGATCGGATGGTCCACATTGCTTCTGATCGTCAAACCCCACCCCTCTCATTTCTCTCCCATCGACAGATCTTGACCGTCCGTTCCCAAGTTCCAACGGTCAGGATTTAAACTGCCATTGACCCTACCCATATGTTCCGCCCGTGCACATTGCTTCCTATCGCACTTTCCCACAACTGTCTGATCTGGCGCTCCACATCCGACAGTCAGAAATGTGTTTCGCGTTTTTTTGCGCTTGCAGTTTAATCCTGAAAAAAAATGCGAAATGGGCAGTATTGGGAGGGAAAAGTGTTAGCAAGTGTATGGTATCACGGTTTTTTGGCCAAAATCTAAAACCACTTGAACGCTGCGCGAAAACCATTCCATTTTTCCGCCTTACCGCCCTCCGCAACATCGTTTCCATAATTAATCTCAGCCGTAGATCACTGAGATCGAACGGATCTTATCATATCACAACCTCGTTCATTTGTTTTTCACCTTTTCTCCCAAATTGTTCCATTGGGAGATCCCCGCCGTCGATTTTCCTAATCGGACGGTTCTGATTTAATTTCGCCCCGTCCGCTCTCCATTCATCCGATATTTCAAATAAGCCCATCGAAAGATCTCCACCGTTATTTGTTCTAATCTAAAGACCCACATTATATCACATTTTCATTTCATTCTCCATTCATCTAACCTCCCCAACGACTTCATCGGACAACCTCCACTGTAGATCATCCTGATCTAACAGTCCCAGTTTATCCTCGCGCCCAAACCGCCAAAGCACTTGGTTAGCTTCTCTGCCAGTGTTTTTTCCCCATTTTTCCGCTACGCTCACTTTTCCCCTCATTGCTCCCCCATCCTCCTATGGCCCTTTGAAGCAGTCTAAACCCAGCCCACAGGATTTCATAACATGTTTTCGTGTGTTTGCAGGTTTTTTCATGGCCGATGAAGGAATTAATGTCTTACAGTCACAAAGGTGACACAAAGGTTAAAATGGAAATCTCAGGGCCACAAAACAGTGTCAAAGGGTATCAGTACAGAAGCAGATCGAGCAATCAAGCAAAGTTAAAACATAAACAGAGTTAAAACAGGTTAAAGTACAAAGAGACAGAGCAATTGTTGGTGCAAAATGATGACTGACACGGACATTACCTTTACCCATGCACACAAGTCTGCCAAGCAGTTATTACACCAGGGAAGCTACTACAAACTGTCAGAAGCAGATATTTAGAAGTATGGAAGTCCTCATAGCCCATTCTTCACTTAACTCACACCTAGAAGATAACAGTACCACTCTAGACGATTTTCTTCTCAAGGACACCCTATGGGTGATTTCTGTCATATCAAAATGGTCTCAAACAAGCTACAAAGTTATTGATCCTGTATAAAATTTAATGTTATGTTTATGACACAGCATGGAGCATTCGAATGCTCTCTCCTATCTCTGAACGATCATTTAAAACTTTCCTCACCTACTTTTCCTCATTTTCCTATAAAGACTCTTCGGAGTCTCATTGTAAAGGGTTGGCATTTTTTGAATTCTAAAGTAATACATATTGCTGCTTTGAAGAAGCATTGGTGTTCTGAAAGAGTGTGGAAGTCTCTGTGTTTTCTGTTGATGAAGGAGGTTGGACCATTGGATCCCTGAGCCTGGTTATGGTGAAGTAATCTCTATTGTTAATGTTATTTCCCATTTATCACTCTGTTCCATTATGCTTTGACTTACAGTAGGATAAAAATTTTAGGCAGAGAAACATATCTTGGAAGCACCTCTGACCTGTTTATCCTTCACTGTTTATATGTTTTCTACTACTGAATTATGACAGGGTAGTCTAACAACTCTCATAAATAATCAATTTGTTTTATTTCAGAAATGGTTAATTCAGTTGTGTTAAAGAATGTTTAGGCATTCCCTCTTTCTTTACCACTAAATATTGTATCTGAAATCTCCCTTTGATTATTAATTCTTGTAGTTTGACAGAGGAACTTGTTTCGATCATACCCTCTGTTTGTTATTGTAATTGTTGTGTTAAAGGTCTCTATAATTGTAGTCCTAGATGTCTAAGGCGTTCCCTCTTCTTTGAATGCAATTGTATGTCTTTGTTGATTAAGCTCTCAACAGTGAACTTATAGGAGGAAATAGGGCATTCCCCGAATCCTATAGTTCATTTAGAAGGTTTATTCTGCATTTCTCTTTACTTTGAGTGTTTATATTGATTAAGTCCAAAGCAGTGAGCTTACTGGAGGAAATAGGGTGTTCCCCGAATCTTTTAAGCCATTGTGAAAGGGTTTAGCTTGCTTTCACTCTTAGTCCTTAATGTTCATCTCATTTCACCTATATTATTCAATAGATCCTTGAACAAGTTAGATTTTCCCTCTGGTTTCCCTTCCTTCTTAGTCAGAACTATTTGGACTTTTACATGACTCCATTGCCCAATGGCTTGTAGATTCCCATGCTCTATCTATACCACCTGAAACACATTTTTCCAACCAACAAACAAAACAAACAATCTTGCACATCATAACTAGCCTAAGACCTTAAGTTGAGCTTTAAAGATACATTATTCTTTACCTTTATAGAGAGATCCCTCTCTGGATCCAGGAGGGCTAGATCCTGAGATCCCAAAGCAGTTTTGATGTTGTCTTGTCTTTTGGTTAGCCAATCTACCAAAACACAGGAACCCCAACAAAAGCACCTCCTCATTCTCCAAGGTTAAAGAGTAGCCCCTTTGCACCATGATAGTGCCACCTCCTACTCTTGCAAAATTATGAAAAGTATGGGATAGGATCAGCCCATGCTCTCTCAATAACAACCAAAGCAACAATAGCTCTAGTTGCCTCCCCACACCATCACCATATAGATCATGGAGAAATAACACAATAATTGGGATGAAAGAGATCACATCACTCCAATATTCCCAAACTCCTTGCTTCCATATGATGTAAGTGCCATGCCAAGTTCCATCCATCATCCTACTCTTTGAAATAGAATGTGTCATATGATGACCAAACTCTTTCAAAAGTAACCAACGCAGTCTTGCATCCTGATGTCCAGTATCATAGATCTACAAGTGGCTTCCCAATCTCTTGCTTATTAGCATCACCCATCCAATCCATGGTGAGTGTTTATCATTATGTCCAAAAGTGGCACTCCTCCAATGGAGAATACCAAACTCCCAAATCATATTTATGTCTTTGCACTTCATGGGGTTTTGAAATGCAATCTCTTGAAGAATTGCAAATGAAGACCACTCATCAATGACCAAGTTGATCCCATAAGGATCCAAATAGGTGGTAGGCAAAAACCTCCCATCATGATGTGTAGGGCTCATTAAGAAGTATCCAACACAAACATGAGAGATGTTATCCATCCTAAGATGTCCTCTATCATCTATCTATCCCCTCTTTGTTATACATATGGGAGGGTAATTGGAATATTCCAACAATGGTTGGGTCCCCAACTCATCACTGCTGCTAAATGACAACGCTGTTGATCTCCATGATGGTGCAGCTGCTGCCTCAAGATCAGATCCAATGCTGAACACATAGTTTTGCAATGTATTGTTCAAGAAACTACTCATCTCATCCTCCAAGAAACCACATTCCAACCTCAAGGGTTGTGTGCATCTTATCAATGTGTTGTGGCCAGCAACAACCCCCCTTCTTATTTAGTATTAGTGATAATACTAAATAAGTGGGGACCCTTAGTCAAAAAATCTAAAAAATCAATTAGTGCTTGTTTTCCTTTTTTCCAATAAAACTTACTATCATAAACTTAGGAGAAAATTCCTTGAAAAATCTGAAAAACTTAAGTTTTATGATAGCTTAGAATAGAATCATTCTTTGAGGAATATCGCATCGCAAAAAGGTAATGAACGCCTCTTTATAAGCGGAATTCTAAAAATTGCGAGATCGCGATGCAAAACTACGCGCTAAAGGAATATTCATCGCATTGCATGCTTAAAATGTTATATCTTACGATGAAAACTTCAAATCACCGATGTGCGATAACATATATCGCAAATCGCATGTCGCAGAAAATATGTTAACGGATGTTTGTCATATGTTATGTCTTGCGATCTTGTGATATTGTGATATAGCGATTTCGAGATGTTACAATATTGCGCTATTTTGATTCCACGAGATTGCGATTTGCGATATTGCGATTTTGCGATATTGCGAAGAAAATCAAAGATCGCCTTATCACAAATCTTTAAAGGCTCATTACACGAAGAAATCTTTTCATAAATCGAGACCCCATTATGCGCTTTAATGTTAAATTAATGAATTGGTTGTCATTCATTAATGAGAAATGGTTTCATTCTGATCAAAGGGTTATTTCACGTAAGGTGGTATATTTTATATGTATTCATCATTTAAAACTTTCCCGTCACCTTTTTCATATCATCATTCTCACTTAATTCGTAAACTGCAAGAGCGAAGAACAGAGAACTATACAAAGCAGTATTCACAGTATTATGGGAAAGAAAGACAAAGCTCTAAGTTTTGAAGATAAAGAAATGACGTCCTTGTACATAGACACCACCTACAACAAAGACGCTGGTATCACTACTTGGGAGGGCATGTATAATCTATTTGAAGAAGAGAACCCCAGAGTAATCGAGGTTACGACTACTGCAGGCTCACATGGGTCTTCTGAAGCATCTCTTACAGAGCTAGCTTGTTCATTCTTGCACCGAGTAGCAACGAGACCTAGAATTCTTCCATACACAGACATGATTAAATGGGTGCTGGATAGCACTGATATTACGAACAGACAGTTTAAGACTCAGGGTCAAGAGCTCATTGGCTCATTTACTCCACAAGATTTGAAGCTTATGTATCATTTGTCGGAGCCACAGGCAACTTATAACAAACAGTTCATGGAGAAGTTTGCCAAAGAAAATGAAAACCTGGAAGAATGCACCAAGGACTGGTGCAGGAGAGACGAACCATTGAAGAAAGATAAACACGGTATGTATAGTACTAGTTCTCTCACTTCTCCATATTGCTTTGCTGCTGCTATGCTCTGTCGGCTTTTTGGAAAGCCAGACTTTAATAAGTTTTCACCTGAATGGCTTCCGTTATTGAATGCTGTTGTTAATGCTACTATCGTGGATTGGGCTAAGATATTATCTGACAACTTGGCCACAGCTATTTTGAATTACCGGTCTAAACGGACTGTCTCTCAGATAATTTATCCCCCTTTTTACTTATTTGCTTATGTAATGGATTCAATCTGTTATGTTTCTAAGTTTCCTTTAATGGGTTGGAAATGGACAATCTAAGATCTCCTACCCATTCATGTTTATCACAAAGAATTGTGGGATTCATAGTTCATTCCCTATTTTTACAAGATTTTCCATGGCATCATGTTGCCCCTGTACAGAATGATGTATGATAAGGACGCTCCAAGATTTTCTCCTGAATCAGAAGTAGATATTCTCCCTGTCGCAAGATGGTTTGGAGAATAATTGTTTACATATGTTATGGTTTTTGGAAGTTTTTCTTCTCCTCATGTTTTACCTTTGTATGTTCCTGATAAACTCATGGCTCGAGAAATTGCTTATCAAACCTGCGGAGAAGGAGGTTTGACTAAAGATTTGAAGGATAAAAAGAAGACCATCTGGCCACAATTTCGTATGGCCTGTGGGGCCTTTTCATTATTTGATGTTGGTCATGCATTTAAAGAAGTAAACAACATTACATGTTTACATTTTTTCAAGTTTCCAAGAAGATCATTCGACCCCTATGATATTGTTAAAAATTTCACTACTGCAGTCAAGGTAAGAGTATTTTCTAAAGAAGATGATATTTTTGATGACATGTTCCAAGAAAAAAGCACATTTAAAGATATTCTACATTCAGCTCAAATACGGTTTCCTCCAGTAGAGTTTCAAAAATTCAAAATGTATAGAGAAAGGAGGTTAGCTACTATCCCTTTGGATAAATTACGCTTGGAACCCGTAAGGGAACCAACTCCTAGTATCAGTCTCAGTAGAAGTTCAGATACAAACAGGTCTAAGTCAAATTTTGGAAGAGAAACCTCTGAACACTCTAAAAGTGAAGGGTCAATAAGGGATACTGCCCAGTCTAAAGAGTTCTCACAGCAACAGATTTCAACCTCTCCACAGTTAAATCTTCCCCTTCTCATTGTACAACAATCATCAGTCAAAACTCAATTAGATAAGGAATGGGAAACATTCAATGATTTGATTAATATTGAAGCACAAAACACACAGACACTTGTGAGCAATGTACAGATAACAATAAATATAGTCACAAGAGTAACTACCAATGTCTCAGAAACAGAACATATTCCCATAACCCCATCCTCTGAACTCATGCTCAAGATAGAGGAAATTCCTCCTCTTGATTTGTTCTATAGTCCCCAACACAAGGCAGTGGTAAGAAGACAAAGGAAGAAAAGGAAATTAGAAAATGTACTCTCTCATGATGCAGAACACCTAGATGTTCTATGGCAAGATCCTACTACTGATCCAACTGAAAATCTCACTAAATTATCTCAGATCACAGGAGCTTATGCCTCTGCAACCATTGACAAAGCATCTGAGGTATGAAAATTATTGAATGAGAAAGAAGAACAGGTACAGGTCTTGCAACAATAGCTGCAACAAGCCAATGCTAACAGTGAAGCTCAGAAACAACTTGAAAAATTACAGTTAGATTTTCAACAAATGCAGATCTAATATCAGAAAAGCTTGGCTGAAAAAGAGAAACAGCTACAGGATGTGCAAGAAATGCACAAAGATGATCCCAAGCTCGTGGAATTTTTCACAGAGTCTGTTTCCTTAAATGACCAACTACTGCAACAACAATAAATATTATGCCAAAGAATATTAGAATGGAACTCTTATTGTGAAGAAAGTGATAAAATCACTAATCATGTCGTAGATTTACGACATGATTACGATTTAACTAAAAAAAGAGTTAATGACTATTTGGCTTGGAAAAATACAGAAGAGGAGAAAAGAGAAGGTGCACCTACAATCAATGAAAATCACAAAGAAATAATTTTTAATAATTGGGATGCATAGATCAAGAAGGCAGAGCAAGCGGCAGAAGAAGCAGCCACAACAGCTAGTAGTATTATTGATTGTATAAATGAAAATGTACACACGGTAAATCTGATCTCCGAAACTATTCTAAGATACCTACCAAAAGCACAGCAACTGCAGACAGACTGGAAATAGAAAGCCCAAGAAAAGGAAAAATTTATTAAAGGATTAACAAAGTTAAATTGGGATTCTTACTGGACATGTCTGGTAAAACCACACATCCAATATATGACTCTCGAGTGTATCATCAATTCTGCTGAAAAGATAGCGCCATCTCTTGCCAATTCCGTCTCCATGGGACAGTTGAAATCTGAATTCGGCCAGCCTATTCTTCTCAGATCAATGTTGAATGCTTGCAATTCTAAAGAACACATTCATAGTTAGTTAGTTGTTAAATTTTAATTTTAGATTTAGTACTTGTTTTTCTTTATTGTTTGCCTAAAAATAGGACGGTCATTTAAACCGTATCCTATATTTTTGTAATAATTTTTTTTTAGATTTAGTTAGTAGTATTTAAACCCTTCTCATGCATTTAGAAAAGGGTCCTGAAATTTGTCAAAAACTTGTCCTCAGAACATGCACTTCTGCACCCTCAGAGGAGGTTTTGATGAATGAATGGAACGGGATTTATTGATATCTACGTTAAATATCTACTATTGATGTTGCACTTTTGTACTCTTAGTGGATGTTGGATTAAGAAGAGATAAGTCATTATTGCTTGAAGCTCATGAGTAGAACTAGTTATAAATGGTACTTTTATCTCTTAACTATTTATGCCTCTGTGTTAAAGTGATATTTATGTTTAGTTGTTTATGTATTAACGCTTGAATGTTTGAGTTATCATTTGGCACTTTTGTACGGTGATAACCACTTGTTTATGCTTAATGTATGAATAGCTTATTATGCGATATATTTTTCACAACTGTTTCGTCTAACTTTTTATACGAAGTGGTTTATCTTTATTGAATTATTTTCTTATAACATTTGAACGATCTTTATTACCAATTGCTATTTGAAATCATTTTAGATCGCATAAAGAAAATATTACATCCCGGGTTTATTTTAGAATTAGATATTTATGTTTAATTAGAATACAATTTACATGTTATTAGATTAGAATCAGAATAAAAGAATTTCACTTAGGAACTTTCTTAGAAAGGAAATATCAATTCTCAACACACACACACACACATATTGGGAAATTGGTCCCATTATCCCCAGTCGGACCCACTACACCAAACGGAAAAGGAGCTGCTAACCAATGTCCGGACCGGGTGGGTATCTCCCTTGTTGTAGTCCTGATTTTCGAGGCTTCAACATATTTTGCGCTAGAAGGAGGGCCACGAACTATGAATGGCAAGTAAGTCAAAATCCAAATACCATTCTAAGAGTAAATCGCCCTCACCATCTTCTCTGACTTCTCCATCGCACATAGAATTTTTAAATCTAGAGCCAGAAGTCGAAAGAACAATAGCCACTGCCACAAACCCTAACTTTTCAGAAGAATCTGCTATTGAACCTCTTGAAGTTGAATCTTCGATTCATAAACTTCAGCGATTTTCAATATCACCTCAACAATCTGATAAATATCAAGGCAGTGTGACTTTGCAATATAATCCTGCTCATCCTCTTACCAGATTACAGAGCGAGAAGCTTGGCATTCAGCCAACTGAGTTACCTCTACCTACAAGGAAGAGAGCAAGGAAATCATCTAAACGGTCTGATAGTGAGACTCTTTCATCATCATCATCCATCTCAACCTCTTCACCGCGAAGTCAACCATACACCCCTCCACTTCAAACTATTGTCCGTCAGTCTACTGGAACTTCCACATCTCCTTCTCAAACATATGGAACCATAATATCCTCATCTTCCCAATCACAAGGATCATCTTCTGCACTTTCCTCTGTTATTAGTTCAGCGCTGGCCTCTCCATGGAATAATCCAGGGGCAGTCTTAATGCCTGCACCCTTGAGTCAACTACCGGCCCATCCTGAAAAATGGCTGCCTAAGTTTAATCCTGAAGCAGGCATGCTAGCAGAAGAACATATAAATAACTTTATGTTGTCCATAAATCTCAATGGAGTTATTAATGAAGATGCGGTTGTCTAACTTTTTCCCTATACTCTACAAGGAGCAGCCGGATCATGGTATTTCTCATTACCATCTGGATCTATCACTAGTTGGGATATCTTTCAAGATCAATTTTTTACTAAGTTTGGTGATGACAGGTCTACAGCGACACTAATCAATGACTTCTCTAATCTTAGGGCTGAGTCAAAAGAACCTATCAAGGATTTTAATTCACGTTTCAATAAATTGTTAAATAAAATTCCTACTGCTTCCAAGCCTAGCGAAGAAGTGCGAAGTGAATGGTACATATCTGCTTTACCATCAAACATAGCAATCTTCGTTGATAGGGCTAACAAAACAACTTTAGCAGACAATATGAAGGAAGCAATAGCAGTAGAGAAACGTATCATTGCTTTAGAAAAGAAAAATGTGATAGAAGAACAAAAATCCAAGAAGGTTACTTTTAAGGAAGATCCCAAGAAAAAACAACCAAAAGATCCATTCGATTTAGAAGGATTGCAGAAAGTTTTGAAAACCATGTCCAACGAAATGGTTGACATTAAGAAACAAGTGGCAGAAACATCTTCTAAAAAGTCTTTCAAGCCTTTTAGAAGAAACCCTTCAACTGATTCAAAGCCGCCAAATGCTATTACTAATGTTGAATCAGAAGAAGAAGAAGAGGAGATTGCTACTGAAGAAACTACTGATGAAGAAGAAGTTGTAGAAGTACAAGGTATGTGGGATTTCATCCTCCCAGATGAGGAAGATCAAGAAGCATCCCTGGTTAGCACTCGAAGTAGAAATCAACTTGATCCTCCTCAACCTACTCCTAAGCCAAAGAGCGCAAGCTCAATGACTAAGGATAAAGTTGCAGCCAAGAAAACGACATCCAAAGCAACTCAAACTAACCCAGTCCAAACAGATTCATCAACTCCATCAAAAACACTGATCGTTTCGGATGAAATGGAGTATAATATCATAGAAGACATGAAGAAGACTAGGGCTAACATCACTTTTTATGAATTGAGCAAGTTAAAACACCAGCAAAAGGTACTTTTGAAAGAATTACATGCTATACCAGAAAAACCTTTGCCCGATCCTGTAATTTCTCAAGCTTCCAACGAGATGGGAAGACCTCCAACTAATGCGATTAGTAAATTTGATCTAGAAAATATCGCTTTAATTGGAGGAAGGTCGAGATCTCATACTCCTCCATTTCTTCTTACTTATGAAGTTTTCAATAAAAATTTGCATAATTGTTTAGTGGATTCTGGAGCTTCATCTAATATTCTACCAAAATCAATATGTGCAAAATTGAATATTCAACCTCAAAAATTTGCTGTGCGCATAGTCCAGCTAGATCGATCGCAAGTTGAAGTGATTGGCGAATTAAATCAGGTTACCATAAGACTGTCATCTAATCCAAAGGTATGTCAAGTTATCGATATTTTAGTTGCAGATATTCCAGAATTTTATGGCTTAATTCTTAGCAGAGATTGGTCAGAAAAACTTCATGGATACTTTGCAACTGATTGGTCGCATATGTGGCTTCCTTACAATGGTAAACCAAATCAGATAAAGGTTGAGTGAGAAAAACATCAGAAATACATAGTAATAGAACTGGAAGGAGAAAATGAACCGGTTGAATACAACAATAATATCATTGGCAACTATTCAGTTGATTCTTTCTTAGAAAATTTCAATGCTCATACTTCACCTTACTTAGAACATTCTGTTTTATCTCAAATAGAAATTTTTTCTCAAACAGATAGTTCTAAATGCATTAATTTTGTAGATACTCCTGTAAATAAATATTTATTTTGGAAGTTATTTTTTGATGGTTCTAAGTCTAATGAAGGAGCAGGAGCAGGATGCGTGTTGATTAGTCCAGAGGGAAACAAAATTATGCTAACTTGCAGATTCGATTTTGATTGCACCAATAATACTGCAAAATACGAGGCTTTAGTCCAAGGTTTATACAAAGCAATCAGATTAGACATCAAATATCTACAAGTTTTCAGAGATTCTGAAATTGTAATCAGACAGGTACGCAATACTATACATTGTTTATCAGGTCATTTAAAGCATTATCAATCTTTAGTTCAAGATCTGACTGAACATTTTATAGCATTTAATATTTCATCAATTCCTAGAATCCAGAATGCTAGTGCAGACCTCCTAGCTAACGTAGCCTCCAAGCTCATTCCTGCAGAAGACTATAACCCTGATCGATTTTCAATCAAATTAATCATTAGACCCTCGATTCCTGATAACATTACCAATTGGAGGATTTTCAACGATGATCCTGATATTGTAAGCTTCCTCACATTTGAAGGATCTTACACCAATCAGATAATTGATGAAGACCAACATGACAGACAATTGCAACAAGATAGCACTAATAATGCTATGCCAAAGTCAGTAGTCAAGTTAGAAGACCTTTATGATTTGAAAGATCGATTCAAAATATCTACCAATTCAAAAATGCAAAGTTCAACTTTGAATTATGAATTAGTAAATCTAGGAACTGATACCAAACCACAGAATATCAATCTAGGCCTTGATCTAGCTCCTGAAGGAAAATTAGCGTATGTTCGTATTTTGAAACAATACAAAAGTGTCTTTGCTTGGAACTACGATGAGCTCAAAACTTATGACACTTCTATCATCCAACATACTATCCCAATGATAAATGACGAAAAACCTGTCCAACAAAAGTGAGAAAGATCCATCCCAATATAGAAAATCAGATCAAATCTGAACTCAATAAGTTATTGAAAGCCAAGATTATTTTTCCCGTTCGACATTATAAATGGGTTTCCAATATGGTTCATGTTAGAAAGAAGAATGGAGACATTAGAATTTGCATTGACTTTCAAAATCTTAACAAAGCTTGCCAAAAAGATAATTTTCCTTTGCCTCCTATGGAGCAAATATTGCAGGCAGTTGCAGGATCAGAATTAATGTCTTTCTTAGATGGTTTCTCTGGCTACAACCAAGTGTTGGTTCATCCTGACGACCAATTGAAAACCACATTCAGAACCAAATGGGGCACTTATGCATATCAAAAGATGCCTTTTGGTCTGATCAACGCTGGTGCCACATTTCAAAGATCTTTCAAGGGATTAGTGAACAAATCAGTGGTAATCTACTTGGATGATATAACTTTATATTCCAAGAAATGAAGCAATCATCTTAGAGATTTAAAATAGATCTTTCAACGTTGTCAAAGGTATGGAATTTCACTTAACCCCAAAAAATCCTTTTTTGCATTAAGTGAAGGAAAACTTCTTGGATTCATAGTATCAAAATATGGAATTCATATTGATCCTGATAGAATCAAGGAGATTTCTGAAATACCCTTACCTCACAACAAAAAAGCTATACAATCTTTCCTTGGCCAGATTAATTTTGTAAAGAGATTTGTACCAGATTTTTCAAGAATTGTATCTCCTTTACAAGAAATTATTAAAAAGAATTCAAACTTCAAATGGGGTCAAAACTAATATGAGGCATTCAATCTGATCAAACAAGCAATTGTTAATGCTCCATATTTAGCAACTCCAAATTTTTCCGATCCTTTTATTTTGTATACATTTGCCTCTGATAAATCATATGTTGCAATACTCACTCAAGCAAATCAAGACAAGGCAGAAGCCCCAATTGCTTTTTTTAGTTCAAATTTACAGGGGGATGAGTTGAATTATTCAGATGTAGAGAAACAAGCTTATGCTGTTTTTAAAGAAATTAAATATTTCAGACCCTTTCTACTTAAAACCCATACAAAAATCATAGTACCGTTTCCAGCGGTAAGAAATCTTTTAGTTCAGAAAGATGTGGGTGAGAAAAGAGCCAATTGGATTACTGCCTTACAAGAATATGATGTAGAAATCAAACCAGCAAATATTGTAAGAGGTCAAGGCTTTTGCAAAATACTAGCTGGAGCATCACTTATTTCTGAAAAACCATCTACAGAGATACAAATGTATGAGGTAAGCCTAAACGATGTTGAATCATTATATGCTGATATCATTTTTTATCTAAAGAATGGATATGCTCCTCCAAATCTCGATTACACCAAGAAAAGAGCTCTGAGGTTAAAGGCTAAAAAATATCAGCTTGTGAATGATGTTCTTTTTAGAATGAATTATGATTCTATTCTCCTTATATGTCTTGAGAAATCTGAAGCTGAAAAAGTCTTGCAGGAACTTCATGATGGGCCAGCAGGTGGACATTATGCTGGAGATACTACTGCACATAAAATCCTTCATGCAGGCTATTACTGGCCCACATTATTCAAGGACTCACATAGCTACGTAAGGAAATGTCAAGTTTGTCAAACCACTACTGGAAAAAAAAAGAAACCATCATTACCATTACAACCAGTCAACATTGAGCAGCCTTTTGATCAATGGGGATTGGATATAATAGGTGAGATCGTTCCTCACTCTTCTAAACAACATAGGTATATCATTACAGCAACTGATTATTTTACGAAATGGGTAGAAGCAGTCCCTCTCAAGACTGCTAATGCCGAGCATATCATCGAATTCATAGATCAGTTCATAATCACCAGGTTTGGTTTACCTTCTGCTTTAATGTTTGATATTGCATCGTATTTTTCCGGCAATGCTATGACTGAATTTTCACTTAAGAGAGGTTTCAAACTTAAATACTCTACCAATTATTACCCACAGGGAAATGGTTTAGCTGAATCCACAAATAAAAATTTAATCAGAATCATTAAGTGAACCATTGATCAAAATCATAAAAATTGGCATAAGTCTTTAATATATGCTTTATGGGCAGATCGAATAACGCAGAAGGCCTCCATTGGCACTTCTCCCTTTAATTTAGTTTATGGGAAAGAAGTGGTTCTTCCAACTCATCTAGCAATTCCTTCTTTAGCCTTAGTTCAATATATTGATGAAGCACCAACTTCTTCCTTACAACTAAGGCAGATGGAAATAATTAAGCTAGAAGAACAACGAGAAAAGGCAAAAATAACTCATGCTCATCACCAAGCATTAGTAAAAGCTTCTTTTGATTCAAACATGATATCTAGAAAGGACTTTCAGATGGGATATCTAGTTTTAAAATGGGACAAGGCTCATGAGGAAAAAGGGAAGCATACGAAATTTCAACGAATGTGGCTTGGTCATTTCCAAATTGCAGAAATCATAGGTCCATCTACTTTTATGTTACAAGATTTAACAGGAAAAAGAGAGTCTTTACCTGTTAATGGAAAAATTCTCTAAAAATATTTTCCATAGAAGATCATTCTTCTATTTTGTATATTAGTTTTCTTTATTGTTATAATAAAACTGGTTGTAAATGGTTACATTTGGAAATTCACGAAAAAAACACAAATTCTCTTTTTGATTTTTGTTTTTCACTTGTATAAATAGAATGCTTCTAGAAAATTGATCATTATTATTCAAAGATACAATTAAAATCTTTAAGCCTAGAAATGATACTAGTTTCAACTTTGTAAATTTTGATAAAAAACGACCTTTAGTGGGAAATTGTTTTATATCAGTCTAATGAAAGGTATCAATAACAAAACAAAGATTCTCTGTAGAAAATTTCTTTCCAAAAAACTCTACCATTGTCATCCAGAGCTATCTTAAGGAAACAATGACTTCCTCCCCATCTAGGAAATTACAACGTTCAGGGAATAATCCAATGATACACTTTTAACTTAAAGAGTAAGAGGTCTCATCACGAGCTGACTTATCATGATCATAGATATTATAACTTGCTTACTTTGCCAATACTGTATACCACAACAGGGCAATGACTCAAGATTGTTGCAATCAAAAGACAAGGGGTCTCATCATGAGCCAGCTTGTTCAGCAAAGTTATAAATCAAGTGAATGGCACTTTCATAAATTGGCTACCAAACCAAGACATTGTTCTTTAAGGATTAAAAAGAAAAATGAAATGCAATAAGTGTGAATATGGATTTCTCTTTGAAAATTGTATATTTCTCTAAGTGGGACACAACATCATTGCTGGATAATAGGTAACCCTGTTGAGGCTATAAATGCCTGCTGGCAGCAGAGGCTCTACCTACGACAAATGAGAATATTTAAAACTGATTTACAGAGAAGCCTTTGTTTTTATCTTTATAAACTAAGTAATGAATGATATAGATACAAGGACTAGCTTGAAGAAGTAAATAGTCAAAGTTGAATATAGAAGAAACGAAATATCATTGATAGATAGAAGCACAATATACTTTGTCTTTCTATAATAAAGTTTGATTTTCTAGAAAATTTTCTATTTTGAAAGTTTAGAAAATTCAAAAGAAAAGCAGAGATAACTTGTTCTTCTGAGTGAATCGCCAATTTTTGTGGCCAGCAACAATCCCCCTTCTTATTTAGTATTAGTGATAATACTAAATAAGTGGGGACCCTTAGTCAAAAAATCTAAAAAATCAATTAGTGCTTGTTTTCCTTTTTTCCAATAAAACTTACTATCATAAACTTAGAAGAAAATTCCTTGAAAAATCTAAAAAACTTAAGTTTTATGATAGCTTAGAATAGAATTATTCTTTGAGGAATATCGCATCGCAAAAAGGTAATGAACGCCTCTTTATAAGCAGAATTCTAAAAATTGCGAGATCGCGATGCAAAACTACGTGCTAAAGGAATATTCATCACATCGCATGCTTAAAATGTTATATCTTACGATGAAAACTTCAAATCACCGATGTGCGATAACATATATCACAAATTGCATGTTGCAGAAAATATGTTAACGGATGTTTGTCATATGTTATGTCTTGCGATCTTGCGATCTTGCGATATAGCGATTTCGCGATGTTACAATATTGCGCTATTTTGATTCCATGAGATTGAAATTTGCGATATTGCGAAGCAAATCACAGATCGCCTTATCACAGATCTTTAAAGGCTCATTACACGAAGAAATATTTTCATAAATCGAGACCCCGTTATGTGCTTTAATGTTAAATTAATGAATTGGTTGTCATTCATTAATGAGAAATGGTTTCATTCTGATCAAAGGGTTATTTCACATAAGGTGGTATATTTTATACGTCTTCAGCATTTAAAACTTTCCCGTCACCTTTTTCATATCATCATTCTCACTTAATTCGTAAACTGCAGGAGCGAAGAACAGAGAACTATACAAAGCAGTATTCAGAGTATTATGGGAAAGAAAGACAAAGCTCTAAGTTCTGAAGATAAAGAAATGACGTCCTTGTACATAGACACCGCCTGCAACAAAGACGCTGGTATCACTACTTGGGAGGGCATGTATAATCTATTTGAAGAAGAGAACCCCAGAGTAATGGAGGTTACGGCTACTACAGGCTCACATGGGTCTTCTGAAGCATCTCTTACAGAGCTAGCTTGTTCATTCTTGCACTGAGTAGCAACGAGACCTAGAATTCTTCCATACACAGACATGATTAAATGGGTGCTGGATAGCACTGATATTACGAACAGACAGTTTAAGACTCAGGGTCAAGAGCTCATTGGCTCATTTACTCCACAAGATTTGAAGGTTATGTATCATTTTCCGGAGCCACAGGAAACTTATAACAAACAGTTCATGGAGAAGTTTGCCAAAGAAAATGAAAACCTGGCAGAATGCACCAAGGACTGGTCCAGGAGAGATTAACCATTGAAGAAAGATAAACACGGTATGTATAGTATTGGTTCTCTCACTTCTCCGTATTGCTTTGCTGCTACTATGCTATGTCTGCTTTTTGGAAAGCCAGACATTAATAAGTTTTCACCTGAATGGCTTCCGTTATTAAATGCTGTTGTTAATGCTACTATCGTGGATTGGGCTAAGATATTATCTGACAACTTAGCCACAGCTATTTTGAATTACCGGTCTAAACGAACTGTCTCTCAGAGAATTTATCCCCCTTTTTACTTATCTGCTTATGTAATGGATTCAATCTGTTATGTTTCTAAGTTTCCTTTAATGGGTTGGAAATGGACAATCCAAGATCCCCTACCCATTCATGTTTATCACAAAGAATTGTGGGATTCAGAGTTCATTCCCTATTTTTACAAGATTTTCCATGGCATCATGTTGCCCCTGTACAGAATGATGTATGATAAGGACGCTCCAAGATTTTATCCCGAAGTAGAAGTAGATATTCTCCCTGTCGCAAGATGGTTTGGAGAAGAATTGTTTACATATGTTAGGGTTTTTGGAAGTTTTGCTTCTCCTCATGTTTTACCTTTATATGTTCCTGATAAACTCATGGCTCGAGAAATTGCTTATCAAACCTACGGAGAAGGAGGTTTGACTAAAGATTTGAAGGATAAAAAGAAGGCCATCTGGCCACAATTTCCTGTGGCCTGTGGGGCCTTTTCATTATTTTATGTTGGTCATGCATTTAAATAAGTAAAAAACATTACATGTTTACATTTGTTCAAGTTTCCAAGAAGATCATTCGACCCCTATGATATTGTTAAAAATTTCACTACTGCAGTCAAGGTAAGAGTATTTTATAAAGAAGATGATATTTTTGATGACATGTTCCAAGAAAAAAGCACATTTAAAGATATTCTACATTTGGCTCAAATACGGTTTCCTCCGGCAGAGTTTCAAGAATTCAAAATGTACAGAGAAAGGAGGTTAAATACTATCCCTTTGGATAAATTATGCTTGGAACCCGTAAGGGAACCAGCTCCTAGTATCAGTCTCAGTAGAAGTTCAAATACAAACAGGTCTAAGTCAAAGTCCGAAAGAGAAACCTCTGAACACTCTAAAAGTGAAGGGTCAATAAGGGATACTGCCCAGTCTAGAGAGCTCTCACAGCAACAGATTTCAACCTCTCCACAGTTAAATCTTCCCCCTCTCATTGTACAACAATCATTAGTCAGAACTCAATTAGATAAGGAATGGGAAAAATTCAATGATTTGATTAATATTGAAGCACAAAACACACAGACACTTGTGAGCAATGTACAGACAACAATAAATATAGTCACAGGAGGAACTACCAATGTCTCAGAAATAGAACATATTCCCATAACCCCATCCTATGAACTCATGCTCAAGATAGAGGAAATTCCTCCTCTTGATGTGTTCAATAGTCCACAACACAAGGCAGTGGTAAGAAGACAAAGGAAGAAAAGGAAATTAGAAAATGTACTCTCTCATGATGCAGAACACCTAGATGTTCTATGGCAAGATCCTACTACTGATCCAACTGAAAATCTCACTAAATTATCTCATATCACAGGAGATTATGCCTTTGCAGCCATTGACAAAGCATCTGAGGTATGACAATTATTGAATGAGAAAGAATAATAGGTACAGGTCTTGCAACAACAGCTGCAACAAGCCAATGCTAACAGTGAAGCTCAGAAACAACTTGAAAAATTACAGTTAGATTTTCAAAAAATGCAGATCGAATATCAAAAAAGCTTGGCTGAAAAAGAGAAACAACTACAGGATGTGCAATAAATGCACAAAGATGATCTCAAGCTCACAGAATTTATTACAGAGTCTATTTCCTTAAATAACCAACTACTGCAACAACAAGAAATGTTATGCCAAAGAATATCACAATGGAACTCTTACTGTGAGGAAAGTGATAAAATCACTAATCATGTCGTAGACTTACGACATGATTATGATTTAACTGATAAAAGAGCTACTGACTATGTAGCTTGGCAAGAAACAGAGGAGGGGAAAAAAGCAAGGGCACCTATAATCAATGAAAATCACAAATAAATACTTTTTAATGAATGGGATGCACAAATCAATAAGGCAGAGCAAGCGGCAGAAGAAGCAGCCACAACAGCCAACAATATTATTGATTGTATAAATGAAAATTTACACAAGGCAAATCTAATCTCTGAAACTACTCCAGGGTACCTACCAAAAGCACAGCAACTACAGACAGACTGGAAACAGAAAGCCCAAGAAAAGGCAGAATCGATTAAAGGATTAACAAAGTTAAATTGAGATTCTTACTGGGCATGTCTGGTAAAGCCACACAGCCAGTGTATGACTCTCCAGTGTATCATCAATTCTGCCGAGAAGATGGCGCCAGCTCTTGCCGATTCCGTTTTCACAGGACAGTTAAAGTCTGAAGTCGGCCAACCTATTCTTCTCAGATCAATGTTGAACGCTTGCAATTCCAAAGAATAGATTCACAATTAGTTAGTTGTTAAGTTTTAATTTTAGATTTAGTATTAGTTTTTCTTTATTTTTGCCTAGAAAGAGGATGGTCATTTAAACCGTATCCTATATTTTTGTAATTAATTATTTTTATATTTAGTTAGTAGTATTTAAACCCTTCTCATGCATTTAGAGAAGGGTCCTAAAATTTGTCAAAAACTTGTCCTCAGAACATGTACTTTTGCACCCTCAGAGGAGGTTTTGATGAATGAATGGAACGAGATTTATTGATATCTGCGTTTAATATCTGCTACTGATGTTGCACTTTTGTACTCTTAGTGGATGTTGGATTAAGATGATATAAGTCATTATTGCTTGAAGCTTATGAGTAGAACTAGTTATAAATGGTACTTTTATCTCTTAACTATTTCTTCCTTTGTGTTAAAGTGATATTTATGTTTAGTTGTTTATGTATTAACGCTTGAATGTTTGAGTTGTCATTTGGCACTTTTGTACGGTGATAGCCATTTGTTTATGCTTAATATATGGATAGCTTATTATGCGATATGTTTTTCACAACTGTTTCGTCTAACTTTTTATACGAAGTAGTTTATCTTTATTGAATTATTTTCTTATAACAGTTGAATGATCTTTATTACCAATTGCTATTTGAAATAATTTTAGATCGCATAAAGAAAAGATTACATCCCAGGTTTAGTTTAGAATTAGATATTTATGTTTAATTAAAATACAATTGCATGTTATTAGATTAGAAATAGAATAAAAGCATTTCACTTAGGAATTGTTAGAAAGAAAATATCAATTCTCAACACACACACACATATTGGGAAACTGGTCCCATTATCCCCAGTCGGACCCACTACACCAAACGGAAAAGGAGCTGCTAACCAAGGTCCGGACCAGGTTTGTATCCCCCTTGTTGTAGACCCGATTTTCGGGGCTTCAACATAATCATACATTAGGATGACTGTTTGTCTCTTCCTTGAGTGAATCAAGGCTGCTCAGCGTAGTGAAATTTTGCTGCTCCAAATAAGCAATATATTTTGACCCTTGGTCATGCAATGGTACATTCCCATCATCCTCCATATGTTGCATTGAAATAACAGGAAATGGAAACATGTGCATACCTTGGTACAACTTTGGAACATCTTGTACTGCTACAAGGGTTCCTCCTTCCAGTGTGATGGCTCCCCCAACTACTGATGATGATGGCTACTCTTCTATAGCTTCATCAACGTTGGTACAAGTATCTTATTCTTCATGCATCTCCAGAATGGTGCATGGGACTCTAGATATCAAGAGATCAAGATCATCTTGCAAAGGTGCAAGTGGTCTTCCTCCTGAAACAAGTGCTCCTGCAGTCAATGGTGGTGAAGGCTTCCTCCCTTCTGATTTCTTCTTGTCAAACTTCTTGATCAACCTTTGAGTAAAGTCTGCATATGCAGTCACTTTTACATGACTCAACTGGCTGAACCACTAATGTGATTCACCTTGAAGGTGCAACACTGCAATCTCAACAGCTTCCCTCTATACTATTGGATGTAGCCAAAAAAATTCATCCAACTCCTTTCCCCAAGCCTCTGTTGTGCATGAGGATAACCCATCAAAGGTAGACAATAGAAATCTATTTCCCTTCATCCTTATACTTTTGCAAGGTCTTCTTTCTTCCTTGAGCTGAATAAACTCTGGGAGAGTCTGATTCTTCTTGATAGATCTAGGTTAAGACTTATATTCTGCAAGATATTCACTTAGAATCTCATGATATAATTATTCTTAACTTATATTCCTCTTATCTTCAAAAGAAAAGGCCATAGAATGTTTCTTTGGAGCTATATGCAACACCAGATCATCTTTTTGCTGATAGGAAGTACTTGGACCTTCCTCATCTTGAAACCCTAACTTGGCTTCACTTCTTCTTTGCTTGACCTCCTTGGTGAGGTCCTTCTTAGATCTGAAAAGAGATGATAGTAAACTCATTCTTTCCATCATTCTGATCTTTGTCTTGTAGTCCACAGGCTGAGCCAAAGATCTTGCTTCGATACCACTATAATATCCCAAAATGGGACTGCTCAGTAATGCATGCTAAAATAACGCAGTTTTCAGAGATATGTGCAATGAAATGTAAATGCATCTCATGGATCCCTTAGATATGATATTATAGCAACTAGATCTAAAATAAATTCGGAAACAAATCACTATTGCATATTTAAACAGGCCTCCCATGCCATAAATAGCCGAAAATCATGCAAAATAGAGACTGCAACCATGTATGAAAGTTGGAATATCATGACAATGTTATTTTATTACCTTTGCAATAGCAGTAGTTTTTAAATCATATATAGACCAAGTATGTGGAAAAAATGTTAGATCTACAGTAGATCCATGCACTATACAAGCTCTTTTATCAATCCCCCTTTGGGTTTTTAGCAATACACCATGTACACAATGTAGATCTGAGTTTTAAGAATGCAGATCTATGGAAATATTCAGATCTGGAAATTGGATCTGATCTAATATAACAATATAAAGGATCTCCTCTAGCAGATCTCCAAAGTGAAGGGCAAATCCCCAACACTTAGCAAATCATCTCTCCAAATGGTGCACTGAATCACCCTGCAACAACTCCTTCAGAAATAACGCAGATCTGGACTCTCTCTGCGTTGTAGGGGATAAAATGATGTTGGCCTGTAGCCAAGATATGGAAATATAGCTCACAACCTTCAATAATATCCTCCCAATGGATTATAACAATCCTCCATTGAAAATAAGTATTGAGATTACCTAGATCTGAAGATCTAGCTTCCACTTACTGCAGCTTTCTGAAATAGTCAAACCCTCAACAAGATCTGCACTGTCAAAGGAAGGTGAAGCTTGGCCTCAAGCCATATAGTGGAAAATATGGTGCAAGGCTCCTCCAAGAGCTACTCCATGGAAGAGAAGGAATTCCTAAACATGAAGCCCTTGTGCTAAACAACAATCTATCTCAGCTAAACAGCTAGAGAAAGAAGTATGTCTAAATAGACCATACAATCATAAAATAATAATCATAAGCTAACCTCATATGGCTGCCATCCTCCTCCTTATAAAAAATGTGAGCCTTCGCACCTTTGATCCCCCTCATTAGGGTTTCCATCTTCATGCAATGAATCCCCCTCCAAAATTGTGTTGTCCCTTCATCAATACCACTCCTCCCTAATAGTGCTGATGGACTTAGTCAATCTTGACTGGATCTCCATGCAATGTCTCCTTCCACACATAAGGTGGCTTTATTCCAACTGTCTAATTAGATCTATATTCCCACTAGGTTATCCTCATTAGTGTTTCACATCCTCCACATTAGCTCAGTTGACTTGGTCAAACTTTGACTCTGTCCACATGCAGTAGGCTCTTGTTCACACATGAAGGTGTTTAATCCGGCTTGAATATGATCCCTTTCCCATTTCAGAGGGATTTTATTGCTACTAAAGAGATTTATGGGTCTCCCTACCCATTTTATTCCTCTTATCCAAGAGCAAAACAAAATTTTAATATTCCCTTAGCTGTATGCTAAGTTAGGAATATTACAGTCCTCCCCTCCCAAATGTTGCTTGTCCTCAAGCAACTGCAAGGATAAAACTAAAGAGCCTCCCCTCTTATTCTTGTAGCATCCTCAAGTGATATGCTCTTCCAAAGAACAAGATGCCCTTTCAACAATATGCCCTCAAGTTGTTCCTCCCATGTGTAAAAGCATGCCTTTGGTGAAAATTCCAAATGGCTCTCATCATGAAAAAGTAGGACATACATGGAAACAAAGATATGTGATCTAGAGGCCTTCTTGAGGCATGGAATCAGAAATATATTGGGAATCATCATCCCCATTTGAAGCCTCCATCCCCAAGCTATCATCCAAAAGAAGTGAGTCACCTCCTAACATGGTAACTCATGAAACATCTCCTCCACCTTAAGCTCCTGCAAAGAAGGTTGGTTGCATAAATGAATTTGTGGGACTAGAATCTCCATCCCACGTTGTTTATCTCTCCACTTATGATATTTATGGGGCTACTACTGATCTTGGGCTGAAAAATCACGATCCTCAAGAATGACCCAAGTCACCCCACCAAACAAAACATCCATGCAGTGCCTCCCCATAGAACTCAAGCTCTCCAAATGGTTCTTCCCACATGAAGACAAGAGGTGTAGTACGACAATCATGGTCTTCCCATTGTTTCTCCTTAAACATGCATCATATGAAGTATGGAGAATTATACTCCCAATGGGCACCTTCAACTCTTGTGCCACTCCCCCAATAGAGCTTCCCATCAACATAGGAACATCATCAATATATGGAAGAATAAACAAATGAAAGCAAGTTGCCATGTGACAACCAAGAGGTGGAACATAGGTCCATATATGGAACCAACACAGTGCATCCCTTGCCTTCCTTAAAACAAAACATAACAAGTGTCTTTTCAGCCACTTGGTTGCTGCCACAATCATCCTACAAGATGGAATCATGAAAGTACAACTTGGTGCCAATGATGCACACCAAAAATCATGTGGCATTCCCCCACAAACCACAAATAAAATGGCCAACATCAATGCTGCAAATGGCCTTAAGTACAAAAAAATACAATATACAAGGAGGAAAGGCACTCCTTGGTACAATATGCTGCTCATAAAAATAAAGGATTACAAATCATGAAGAAAAATTATACATCCTCTATCATGTAATTTGGTCATTGAGCTGAAATGGCTCAATTGAAAGTTCTCCCTTTCTTCAAGTGAGTAGGGAAGTGGTTGTGCCAACATCTCCATCATCTTCCGAGCTATGCATATCCCCATATGTTGATATACATCATGTTGGATGCCCTCCCAAGTGAACTCCTCCCTCAAGGAATGATATGCATCAAGGTGCATGGAAATAAATCCCACAAGTGTTGCATGTAGATCTTTCTTCTTATGCTTTAAAATCCAAGTCAAGAAGATCATATCATGGTAATAGATGTATCCATCCAGTAATCCATCACTCTCATCTCCTACATTCCCATCAAGTGCATCATATATGAAGTGATCCTGGGAACACTCCATCAAACAACCCAAGCTACCAAGTGACAATGTGTTGGCCTATGTAAATAGGCTCCTGCCAACTCATATCTTCCTCCTTTGACAACCCACATGTCAAAGTCATTGTCAAACATAATGCTGCTATATGTGAGAGATCCTCTCCCAAGTGGAAGCACCTCCTCATTCTCCAAGGTTAAAGAGTAGCCCCTTTGCACCATGATAGTGCCACCTCCTACTCTTGCAACATTATGCAAAGTATGGGATAAGATCAGCCCATGCTCTCTCAATAACAACCAAAGAAACAATAGCTCTAGTTTCCTCCCCACAACATCACCATATAGATCATGGAGCAACAACACGATAATTGGGATGAAAGAGATCACATCACTCCAATATTCCCAAACTCCTTGCTTCCATATGATGTAAATGCCATGCCAAGTTCCATCCATCATCCTACTCTTTGAAATAGAATTTGTCATATGATGACCAAAATCTTTCAAGAGTAACCAACGCAGTCTTGCATCCTGATGTCCAGTATCATAGATCTACAAGTGGCTTCCCAATCTCTTGCTTATTAGCATCACCCATCCAATCCATGGTGAGTGCTTATCATTATGTCCAAAAGTGGCACTCCTCCAATGGAGAATACCAACCTCCCAAATCATATTTTTGTCTTTGCATTTCATGGGGTTTTGAAATGCAATCTCCTGAAGACCTGCAAATGAAGACCACTCATCAATGACCAAGTTGATCCCATAAGGATCCAAATTGGTGGTAGGAAAAAACCTCCCATCATGATGTGTAGGGCTCATTAAGAAGTATCCAACACAAACAAGAGAGATGTTATCCATCCTAAGATGTCCTCTATCATCTATCTATCCCCTCTTTGTTATACATATGGGAGGGTCATTGGAATATTCCAACAATGGTTGGGTCCCCAACTCATCATTGCTGTTAAATGACAACGTTGTTGATCTCCATGATGGTGCAGCTACTGCCTCAAGATCAGATCCAATGCTGAACACATAGTTTTTCAACATATTGTTCAAGAAAATACTCATCTCATCCTCCAAGAAACCACATTCCAACCTCAAGGGTTGTGTGCATCTTATCAATGATACATTAGGATGACTGTTCGTCTCTTCCTTGAGTGAATCAAGGCTGATCAGCACAATGAAAGTTTTTTGCTCCAAATCAGAAATATATTTTTACCCTTGGTCATGCAATGGTACATTCCCATCATCCTCAATATGTTGCATTGAAATAACAAGAAATGGAAACATGTGCATACCTTGGTACAACTTTGGAACATCTTGTACTGCTGCAAGGGTTCCTCCTTCTAGTGTGATGGCTCCCCCAACTACTGATGATGATGGCTTCTCTTCTATAGCTTCATCAACGCTGGTACAAGTATCTTCTTCTTCATGCATCTCCAGAATGGTGCATGGGACTCTAGATATCAAGAGATCAAGATCATCTTGCAAAGGTGCAAGTGGTCTTCCTCCTGAAACAAGTGCTCCTACAGTCAATGGTGGTGAAGGCTTCCTCCCTTCTGATTTCTTCTTTTCAAACTTCTTGATCAACCTTTGAGTAAAGTCTGCATATGTAGTCACTTTTACATGACTCAACTGGCTGAACCACCAATGTGCTTCACCTTGAAGGTGCAACGCTGTAATCTCAACAACTTCCCTCTCTACTATTGGATGTAGCAGAAAAAATTCATCCAAATCTTTTCCCCAAGCCTCTGTTGTGCATGAGGATGACCCATCAAAGGTAGAAAATAGAAATCTATTGCCCTTCATCCTTCTACTTTTGCAAGGTCTTCTTTCTTCCTTGAGCTGAATAAACTCTGGGAGAGTCAGATTCTTCTTGATAGATCTAGGTCGAGACTTATATTCTGCAAGATATTCACTTATAATCTCATGATCTAAGTATTCTTCACTTCTATGCCTCTTATCTTCAAAATAAAAGGCCATAGAATGTTTCTTTGGAGCTATATGCAAGACCAGATCTTCTTTTTGCTAATAGGAAGTACTTGGACCTTCCTCATATTGAAACCCTAACTTGGCTTCACTTCTTCTTTTCTTGACCTCCTTGGTGAGGTCCTTATTAGATCTGAAAAGAGATGACAATAAACTCATTTTTCCATCATTCTGATCTTTGTCTTGTAGTCCACAGGTTGAGCCAAAGATCTTGCTTCGATACCACTGTAATATCCCAAAATGGGACTTCTCAGCAATGCATGCTAAAATAATGCAGTTTTCAGAGATATGTGCAATGAAATGTAAATGCATCTCATGGATCCCTTAGATCTGATATTATAGCAACTAGATCTGAAATGAATTCAGAAACAAATCACTATTGCATAGTTAAACATGCCTCCCATGCCATAAATAGCCAAAAATCATGCAAAATAGAGACTGCAACCATGTATGAAAGATGGAATACCATGACAACATTATTTTATTACCTCTACAATAGGAGTATGTTTTACATCAGATCTAGACCAAGTATGTGGACAAAAATTTAGATCTACAACAGATCCATGCACTATACAAGCTCTTTTATCAAACCCCTTGGGATTTTTAGCAATACACATGTACAAAATGTAGATCTGAGTTTTAAGAATGCAGATCTATGGAAATATTCAAATCTGGAAATTGGATCTGATCTGATATAACAAGATAAAGGATCTCCTCCAGCAGATCTCCAAAGTGAAGGGCAGATCCCCAACACTCAGCAAATCATCTCTCCAAATGGTGCACTGAATCACCCTACAACAGCTCCTTCAGAAATAACACAGATCTAGACTCTCTCTGTGCTGTAGGGGATAAAATAATGTTGGCCTGTAGCCAAGATATGGAAATATAACTTACAACCTTCAATACTATCCTCCCAATGGATTAGAAGACTCCTCCACTGAAAATAAGTATTGAGATGACCTAGATATGAAGATCTAGCCTCCACTTGCTGCAACTTTCTGAAACAGTCAAACCCTCAATAGGATATGTTCTATCAAAGGAAGGTGAAGCTTAGCTTCAAGCCAGATAGTGGACAATATGGTGCAAGGCTCCTCCAATATCTACTCCATGGAAGAGAAGGAATTCCTAAACAGGAAGACTTTGTGCTAAACAACACTCTATCTCAGCTAAACAGCTAGAGAAAGAAGTATGTATAAACATACCATACAATCAGAAAATAATAATCATAAGCTAACCTCATATGGCTACCCTCCTCCTCCTTATAAAAAATGTGAGCCTCCTCACCTTTGATCCCCCTCATCATGGTTTCCATCTTCATGCAATGAATCTCCCTCCAAAACTGCGATGTCCCTTCATCAATACCACTACTCCCTAACAATGATGATGGACTTGGTCAATCTTGACTGGATCTCCATGAAATGTCTCCTTCCACACATAAGGTGGCTTTATTCCAACTGTATAATTAGATCTATATTCCCACTAGGTTATCTTCATTAGTGTTTCACATCCTCCACATTAACTCAGTTGACTTGGTCAAACTTTGACTTTGTCCACATGCATTAGGCTCTTGTTCACACATGAAGGTGTTTGATCCAGCTTAAATATGATCCCTTTCCCATTTAAGAGGGATTTTATTGCTACTAAAGAGATTTATGTGTCTCCCTACCCATTTTATTCCTCTTATCCAAGGGCAAAACAAAATTTTAATATTCCCTTAGCTGTATGCTAAGTTAGGAATATTACATACCCATTGATGATCTAACATAGTATTTTCATTCTCTTGTCATCTATGTACAATGCATTTCTCCACAAGAGGGTAAGCCTTCCTTTGGATTTTGTGGTCTTCTTGGGAATACAGTCAGTGATGGGAATGGCCTCTTCCTAGAGGGCTTTAGACAAGAATTTTTTTGTTTTGGTAACACTCATCTTACACCACATGCCCTTTACCACTTCTGAGCATGTGAGAAGCTAGTGGCAGCAAGAAAGTGGTTGGATAGCCACTTATCACATCATGTTTTGAGATAGCTAGAAGAAGAACAATGTTGGTCTCACTTGAGGGACTATTATCACCATTCAGAATTTCATTTATTTCTCCTTTGGGTTCCATATTTTGATGATGATATGTTCACTATATGTGGAATGGCTTGGGCAAGCAAGGTTCCTAGAGCCAAAGAGTGGATCATTGAGAGTTCGAATGGCTTTTGGCCTCTTGAGGACAACATTATTGTAGACCAAGATCAACAAAAACTCTATACTAATCATAAATGGAGAGAAAGATAGCATGGGGTGGACAATTTGGCCTATAATTTTCAGCCATACAACCCTTCTACATTGTAGAAGTAGGGGATTGGTGATTTTTTCTATGAGCTACGATTTTGGAGGGTGATCCATTTTTTTTGGATGATAGCATGGGGATTGGAGCTTCCTATGGGGGTTAATATCTCCAACATTTCTCACCTCTCATGCCTCAAGAAGGCCTCTAGATAGCATGTAGTTTCCTCCATGAGCTTCCCACTTCTTCATGATGAGAGCCATTTGGTTTTGTTACCAAGGGCTAACTTGCACACTTGGGAGGAGCAACTAGAGGAAAAATTGGTTGGAGAGCAACTGGTTCAGTGGAAGAGTTTATCAGATGAGGATGCTACAGGAGAAGGAGAGAATATTTTTTAGTATCCATCCTTGTAGTTGCTTGAGGTCAAGAAACATTTGGGAGGGGAGGACTATAATATTCCTAATTAGATTTTAGCTAGTTGGAATATTAATTTTTTCTTTTGGTAAAAATATAGGTGAATAAGTGGGTAGGAAGACCCATAAATATCTTTAGTAGGAATAAAACCACTTCTAATGTAAATGTGGGTCATTATATCAACTAAATAAAACACTTGTGGGTGTGAATAGGGGCTTGAGCATGTGGACTGGGTCAAGGTTGACCAAATCAACAACGTTGTCAAGGATGTAGTGGGGAGTTAATGAGGGACAACACAATTATGATGGAGGAGTGTATGCATGTGAGTAGCATCTTTAATGAGTGGGACCTAGGGTGAGGAAACTCACCAAGAATATAAGGAAGATGATGGTAGCCATAGAGGGTATGATGATTATTTTTTATGTCTTGGTATTTTATGACTTCATGCACACTTCATCTGTTTAGCGGAGTTTGTTGTGCTGTTTAGCACAAGGGTGTTCCCAAGTGAGAATCCCACCCTCATCCTCGGGGGAATTCGAGTGCCTACTCAGGAGAGGTATATTGAAATACATTTCACTATCTGGCATCAGGCCAAGCTTCAACCATTATCCACAATGCAGTCTCCTTCAGGACTGTGTTGTTTTGCAGGGCAGTAGTAGTGGAGGATGGATAGATTCAGTTTCTAAGCTTGTTCTCCAGTGGAGGGATCATACCTTCACCCATGAGGCTGGAAAGGAAGGTATTTGTGCATCATTTTGTCATCTGGTAGCAGGACAAGTTGTTACCACCACCTACAACGCATTTTCCTTCAAAAACTGCAATATTTTGATCAATAGTAGCAGAGGCATTAGGGTAATTTTGAGGTCTAAAATGGGCCTCCTAAGAAAAATGTACAACCAAAATATACTTTATAAGAACCAATAGGATTCAAGATGATGATATCAACCATGGGGGATGATTCACCATTTTTTAAGTAATATGGTCAAATTATTAAAAAATAATAAAATAATAAAACTACTTTTTCAACTCGTATTTTCAACTTATCTCCCAAAGTTTCTACTCAAATTTAAAGCAAGAGTACTTGTTGGATGCAAAATTTAATTTCTCATCCAAGGAGTACCCATTTTGAATACTTTTGATACACCCTACTACATGAAAAATGATAAATACATGAAAAAATGTGATTGCAATCATGTTTTTCATGTATTTCTCATTTTTCGTGTGGCATGATCCATAAAAAATATGCAACATGGGTACTCCTTGGATGAGGAATTAAAGTTTGCATCCAATGAGTACTCCCGCTTGAAATTTGAATAAAACATTTGGGAGATAAGTTGAAAATATGAGTTGAAAAAGTAGTTTTTTTATTTTTTCCCTCTAAAATTTGATGATGTAATCAAATCTTATTTTATTATTTCCATTATTATTTTATAATTTCGTTATGAGGCCCATTTTAGACCTCAAAATTGCCCTAATGAAGGGTTAGGGCCCCAGTTGGTGAATTAGATTTCCAGTGAGGGGAGCAGTCCTTCATCCAGGAGATCTATTGGAGGAGTCTCAGCCATTTCTACATCAAATCAGCCACCTAGTTATAGAGATTATTTAGCCCCAGGGTTGCATTTCATCATCTTGTATTTTGTGTATTTCCGGAAACCCTTTCTGGGTTGTCTTGGAAATGCGATTGGGAGCTTAGATCTCAATTCCCAACACTTTTTTAGCCATATGTCAATTATTCTATATCATTGTATTTTCTAGCTATAGTTATACCCACAGGGACTACACTGTATTGGTTCTCCGACATTTTTAGTAGCAGCAACATTTAATGTTCTAGCATATTTGATTATTGGAGGCTTGTGTTGTCTTGCTTGAGTGACTTGTTCCTCAAGATATTGTACATATTTGTTGTTGATATCCATAATAATATGTCTCTATACTTGTCTCATATCTTGATGTATTGATATTGACTGTTATTTCTAGTTTTATGTTCCATATTGCTGATTTTCCTATTTTGGAATATTACACCCTCAGAAAACACCCTCCTCGCACCATCATGTAGGACAACACATGTTAATGGGGCACCCATATCTGTGTTTGTACATCTAAACAACTTTTATATTCTTTTGGAAAGTGTACAAAGATTTTTTAGGAGTGTTAGATCCCTGTAATTTTAGCAGATTGGCAAGACTAAAACTGCAGGGAGGACATTGGAACCACGTTGGGATTCTAGGATCTAGCTCTCCTGAATCCAGAGAGGGATCTCTCTAAAAGTGCAAAGATTGATTTATCTTTAAGGTTTTTAGGTGTGATATTAGGCTAGTTATTAAGAACAAGGGTTTTTGTTTGTTTTGGATGGTTGAGCATGATTTTTAGTTGAGTGGAAAGTTCTAAAATCAAAGAGTTTCAAAGGGGTGAAGGTGTAATAAATCAGAACAAGATTTTGCTGATAGGATAGATATGAAACTGGTTGTTATTCCATTGGGCTATGGAGTCATAAAAGGGTTTAATTGTGCAACAATTTCAAGAGTGGTCCAAGGGGCAAGTCATCTATATCAAAAGATATTTTTAGATTAAATGATGGAATGGAACATTAAGGGTGTTGAAAAGGTGTAGAAAGACAATAATTTCAACTAGGATTTATCAATCTTTCCAAACAACAAAAGCCTTTTAAGCAACTGTTTAAACCAACCAAAGGATAGGGCTAACCATAAACTTATTTGGACAAGCTTGTATTAAAGCTAACTTATGAAACAAACAATCCAATAATCCACATAATTACTTTCAGAAGGGATGAAAATAGATAAGAAAACAAAGTGCAGCCTAAGATCAAGAAAGATACTTTTAAATCTAAACCTGCTTTCAGCATAATCTTAGGGAAACTTTCAGAACAACCTTTGAAGAAAGAACTAGAATACAGGGCAAACCATAAACTTTTCTAGTCTAACTCTACTTAGCATATAATGAAAATATCATTCAAGAACTTCTTTTCAAGCTTTGCACATCAAGACAGGGACAAACCAACATTCCTTGATAATTTTTACACTTAACTTAAGTTATTCTTAAATACACAATAGGAGGAAAACATTAAGATAAAGCTTATCAGTCAGAGAATGGTACTTTTGACAGTAAATCCTAGCTCTATATTTGTTGTTCTTTATCAGAGAATAAGTGAACAAAATGGCATACATGAAAGGAAAACAATAACACAGTAAGAAGTACTTCACTAATGATATAGACTAGGATCCCAAGAATCAGCTTGTATATTGATGTCAATCCAGTTACACGCTTCAAGTCCAATGTTTCAATTCAGCAATCATCTTTTCTTCTCAGCCTAACTTATTTGATCACAAACAAAGCTTCAAAGCCTATGAACACTATTTTCATGTAGAAATTTTCGAGCACAAGTATATATCAAAGTTCTGCAACCAAAACCTTTACAATGTGCTCCTCAATAAGATTTTATAGGAAAATGAGGAGGTGGGATGAGAGAAAAGATCTATAAGCTCAATTAATACAGTTTAATGCTTCTTCGGCCTTTGAGGGGCTCAATGAAGAAGATTTTATATTTTTCCTCTGTATTAATGGGTTTTTGTTAAGTGTTCAATCTTCTTAGCAGAGTTTTTTTACTTTTTAGAATTCTTTCTTATCTTTGTAATAACTCTGCTGACAACTTTCAATAATTTCCTTTGGTTTAATTAACTATTCAACCGTCTTTAGGAAAAATATCACCGACTGAGGTAATAACTCTGCCTTCTTTGATTTCTTTGAGGCCACAGGTGTCTTTCTGGCATTTGGAGAGGATTCAATTGGTCTCTGATGTGTCAGTGGAGGCTTCTCGGACTAATAGATCTAATTTTTCTTCCTTAAAACATTGCTATTTGCTTTATTCCTGTGTTATAGGCTTAATTAGGCCTAATCTCTGTCTTCTGGTCTTCATACTGTCTTCAATTGAATGGATTAGGCTTTAAATAGTCAATTTTTAGGCCATAATCCCTCAAAAACTGTGTTAACATGAATTCTACTTTGATTGAATGCTATGATACTGATACTATTTGTCTATGGTGTTTGCTATGTTTTTGTTGCTTTTGTAGGCGCGCAGAGGTTGTATAATGGTATCAGTGCTCATGAGGCACTCATAAAACATAATTTGGAACCCTGCTGAAAGATCCCCTTTACGAATAAAGGCCTGGGGGATCGTCATCCCCGGCCCTTGGTTTCTCTTCTAAAATAAAGGAGAAACCTTTAAAACCTGCATAAACAAAGAAAAATTAAGAAAAATCCTTCGGGGTAAGGTCAATACTGCTTCGGAGGTTTAGGTTAGAGCGTGGCCATTAGATGAAAGCATCCAATGGCGAATATTGCTTACTGGGGTCAAAAGGAGAGGCAGTTGGGTAAAATGAGGATTTAGATTAAGTCCGGGCCGTTGATGCATGTTAATCAAAGGCTGAGATCAATCGGGAGTTTTTACAATGCGGAGGGGTGACTTTATAATGAAATGGGAGAAAATATGATGTAAATGGGAAAAAACCTTTATCGGCAGCGAAAAAAGGTTTAAATCAAAGTTTGGGGTTGCGGAAAGATCTAGGTCGTTGGATTAGACTAGCCAACAGAGATCAACAACGGAGATTTATCGGAGTTCATCGCATCGGGGGATTTGCGATATGCGATGGTTAACAAAACACTGGGGATAATTTTCGATGTGATGGGGGAAGGGCGATATGATGGTGAGATCGGGCAATCAAAAATCGGAAGAAGAGCAGGTGCAACCCATTGCGAAGAAATTTGCGATGCGCCGATGAAGCGCTGGCCGTTGAACCAGAACTGAGATCAACGATTTATATGTAGTCGGAGGATACTGTAGAGAGGGGATGGGCGGAGAAATATTCAAGTGCGATAGCCGTCGATCTCTGTAGATCAATGGTGGAGATCGCAGCGGAAGCCAATAGACCAAAACTTCATTGCATCGGAACTTTTCAGTTAACAAAAGAAATGCGCCCACTGCAAACTACCGATTGTGATAAGCACCCGGGGCTTTAGCACTTGGTTCCGGCATAGGTTATATGGTGGGGAAGTGGTTAGGGGGTTTTAGCCGAAAGAGGCTTATCGCATCGGAAAAAAATTGAAAGGAACCAACAAAGGTTGGCATGTTTATTTGCGATGCGAGAATATGATGATCGTTGATCGGTTTTAGATCAATGGTTGATAATTCACCAAAAAAAACTGTCGGGTCATGTTAAAACATAGGAAAGTCGGATTTTTCATAAAATACAAAAGGAAAATTAAGTTTTGGGAAGGGTTTTTATTATGTTTTAGCGCCCGATTGCAGGCTCCGGGTTACGTGAAAAGACGAAGGGATCGGGGGATTTTTAAAGGAAAGGGCCAAATCACATCAGAGTTTTTAAAAGGTGAAAAAGGAACATAGAACGCCTCGATTGCGATTGCGCGATGGGGGTTTAACTGTGGGTCACAACTCCGGTTTTATGCAAAAAAGGAGCTGGGGACTAAGGCCAAAGGGGCTTAAGGCCTTAGTATAAAAAATGAGTTTTTAGGCCAAAATGAGAGGTTTTCAATGCTTTTTTGGCTTTCAGTAGAAGGGGAAAAAGGGGGTTTTAAACCTTCCACAGGAATTTCCAAAGGTTTAAAGGGAATTTTTAGGGAATGAGGGGTAAATGAAATGTTTTATGAATGAAATGGAGAAGGGAAAAGGATAAGGGAAAATGAGGGAAAATGGAACTTTTCAACAGTCTTTTCCATTGGTGAACAACATATTTTTTTAGTGTTTTATGAGGGACACAACAGTGAAGGTTTTCTAAAAAAATAGACATCATTAAGGCTTCAAGAACTCACAATTTGAAAATGAATTTTTTCTTAAACTCTAGAAAATATCTAGCCACCATTTAATATGACAAATTTTATAGGTGGCTAACAAGGAGAAAGACTTCCATCCATATTTTTACATGTCATACCTAGCGGTAGTCCCTAATCACCCTTGGTCACAACTTGTGTTAGTATCCTATAAATTATAGGATCTCAAGGTGATTGAATATTTCATGAGTTTGCAATTTCATATTGAGAATGATTTTCAATATTCAAGTGATTTCCAAAAAATATGGAAAAATAAAAGAAAAAATGAAAAAGAGAAAAAGAAAAGGAAAGAAAAACCCAAAAAAAAATAATACTAAAAGTGTTGCAAATCAAAATTCCACTATTGATTAGATAGGTTTATTAAATCATACAGTTTAAGCATCATTGTACAATTTTAAATTTCTGTTGATAGGTTAGAAAATAAGGATTTGAAAAACTTTTTAATCTTGGCATATCAGTAGATAGGTATAAATGAAATTGACTCAACAACTTAATTTGAGTCAATGGAAGAAATAAGGAGAGATGTTAGGTTAGAGTTTTAAATAAAATATGAATTGGGTCTGCAAGTCCAAATGCACCCTGCAAAAGAATAAAAAACATTATATTCGTGACATAGATAGGTAGTGTGATGCAGGAGCATCAAACCATAATTCAAATTCAATGCTGTGAAAGACGAAACGTAGACAACTGTTTGTAACTAGGGGAAAATTCTATAGAACAGAGCTGAAATGATGGAAGTGATAAGTTTCTATAAGACTTAATTAATTGTAATTATCTACCATGTAATCAAACAGAGAGATTTAGGGGTTTAGTTGAGCAATTGAGGGAGAAGAAATAATGGGTCTTAGATGATACACTCGCTTGAAATTCCTTTATAAAGTGAGCCTGTGTTGTATGAGAGATAAATCAGAAGAGCGCAATGTAGCTGTTAGTCATCAGTATTTTTCACTTGTTAGTGATGACTAGATCCAAAGCTGAGTTTTCTAGAAGCTGATTTCCATATGTCAATTTGTCATCTAGAAAACCCTCATAAAACTTTTTTTCGCCCTCCTACTTTTCAGTTCGCCCATGTCAAAGTTAAAACTCATTATCACTATCCTATCTAGCTTCAGCCCTACTAGTCTGCCCATCAGCTCTAAAAGGCAAATCCAAGTCTGTTTCAAAAGCCTCCCCTAAGTTAGGAAGTGGCGCTTTAAGGCATTTTACCCTTGGCAACCATCAAAAGGCCAAAAACCTCCATCTGTTACAGACCAATCATGACAGACCTCCCACTCTGCAAATGAAATTGATAACAGCACTAAGTCATGCCACTTACACACCCCTAAGTCTCAGCACTGCATAGACCACAGTCTCAAGCTGATTATTAGGTGTTTTACAGTGTTTTATGGATTTTACAAAGACAGGAAATATAACTTCATCTCAGGAGAAAATTCTTGAATACACATTTAGAAGAACAACTGCTTCTCAATGTCAAACATGAGCCTGAGATACATCTGTAGGGAAAGGAGTTACTCATCAAGACCTTGCAGCTTCCATTCAGCATGAAATCACAGTAGAAGAAAGACACCACTGTCAAACAAATTAGTAATGTGTCATGGCCAAGAACCTCCTTCATCTATAAGCAGAGGGTTAAGGCACCTCCTTCATCTACAAGCAGAGGGCGCTAGCCAACATTGACTTTAAGGATTTCAAAAGCACAAGCTTGCTTTTTACTAGACAGTAAAACAGTGACTCTAGGTTTCTGAGTGTAAATGATGATTATAACAGGGCTAAGATCTGAAATGTGCAAGACAAAAGAAAACAGAGTGTGTAGTTTTGTAAAGAGAATCAGTTGAGGTTTCAGTCATCATCAGGGCGCATCAAAAAAGGGACTCCTTAATCAAAGCTATCATAACAAACATCTCTGCAGGGGTGTTAAGATGCATAGCTTCAATTAGTCTTAAACAGGAAAATACTTCAGTGAAAAGACCCCTGTGTGTTCTTTTGTTCCTGTTGAAATGTCAAATACAGTCCATGGTTTCTAGATGAGCATAAAGAAGAGGAAGGAAAGTAGTACATGCAAGTTACACACCACCACAAAGACTATTGTAGCTTTATGATGCAGTAGGGTTAGTGATTTTCAGAGTTCCATTAGAAGAAAATGGCTAATAAGAGCCTTGGTGTTTATGAGTAACCCTAGCTGTTTTTTACACTTCATATGTTTGTCTCCTCAATACAAGGATATTAAAACAGGTTATGGTCTGAGTTTTAAAAATCTAGAACAACTTGCAAGGTTATTCAGGCCATGTCATTATTTCCACATGAAAGCAGTTCCATTTATAGACATCTGCTCTTTCAAACATGCTATAATAGCTGACACAGACAATCTAGGCTTTTATTATCAAGAGACATCATCACTGAGAAGATTGTTTAAATGTCCAAAAGAGGGTCATTTGACATACTGTCAGTTTTTGGAAGGTTTGAAACAAACACAGCTTTTTCATTATTCAAATAGACAGAGACATCATGGTAATATTTTCTGAGCAGAGAAAGTCTATTGGAAAGCAGCACCCTTCTTAATCAATAGACCATGACAAAATCTGAATAAGTGCAACACTTTTGAACACCTACAGTTGGAGAAAAAACTGATAACTCACCTACAAGCATAAAAGATATTTGATCTAGTTTTTCTTTCCAGCAAAACAGACATGGGTGTATAAAGCATGAAAATGACAAGTCAATTCTTGAAGAGGTAATCACCTCTTTGCAAATGGTAAAGGGTGGTCCAAAATCGTTGGTGTTATTTAAGTAAAGCCTCTATGATTGACAATGTTACCATAGGGACAGCAGTGGCAAAGGTCCTTTTTTTTTAAAATATGACAAATACAATGGATATGGCGACCCTGGGAGAAAGTTACCATCCTTACCACTGTCCCAATAAAAACATTGACTTTTTACCAACGGTTGCAAAGTGTGGGCCCTTCACCACACGTTCAGGCTCGTTCAGTTTTCATTGTGGATAGACAAGACCTTGGTTTAAAAGAAAGATTTTTCTAAAAAATCTCGAATACTCAACCAAGGTTTTTTATTTTATTTACATTTCAAAAGGACAAAGTTCGTTGCAAATTCATTATTCAAACACCACAGCCCAAGAAAATCGTTCATTTGAGGACCAAAGAAAGGATTTCCAAGCAGATATACAGAGTTTTCAGGGTTAATAGTCGCGCGACGCGCCTGGAATATTGCGCGACGCGCTCAGGTGAATTTTTATATTAGCACTCCACTGTCGCGTGACGCGCCTGTACGTGTGCGCGACGCGCCTGTACACGGCGCCCGGCCGACCCGACAGAGCCACCCGACAGCCTATATGCGCGACGTTTTCTCATTCAAACGCATCGCGCTTATGGCTACACCTCCAACCGCCTTCAAAACACTTCTAACTCACAAACAAAGATCTGCACCTTGATTTTTGAGGTATTTCGTCTTGCTTCCCCTTAAAGTTCGTGTTTTCTACATATTGTTTGGGGCAGAAAAGGCTTGGTTTAAAAAACAAGATGTGTTAAGTAATGGCATTGAAAGGGGATAAGTGGTTTTGATTTAAAAACTGAGTCTGGAAAAACCCTAATTCACCAGCAGTAAGCATATTCATAAAATAGCTCTCCAAACAGTCAGGACTTAGTGACAAAAGGAATCAGTTAGATGTTGTTTCTATCAAGCTAGCATGAAGAACAGTGGGAGGTAAAGAAAATAGTGTTTGTTGAAGAGGGCAATGTTCAAATTAAAGCAGGGTTTGTTTTTTAGAGCAGTTGTAATTGAAAGCTACAGGCCTCTTCTACCACATCATAGAAACAAAACAAGAAATCACTGTTAACTTCCCTCTCTCATAAGTAATGACTTTGACTTAGGGTATATGGTTCGACTTCCCTTCCGGTCACCAACTTTACGGTTAAAAGCGAGAATTGTTGGAGTTTGACTTAGCTTGTATATCATCATATATTTTGTGGAGCTGCATATCAGGGTTAAGGTCAAATCAAGGGAGGTCTTGTCCTCATTTAACTTGCTACATCACCATATCTGTAAACTGGATTTTGGTGTGAAAATATCCATTGGTCGAAGCTGTGCTTGAGTGGTGGGCAGACTAATAAAAGTGCTTACAAGGAAAAGGGATGTGTTGAAACTAAGAGTAGTGTGTTTTCACCTTTACATATCAAAGAACAAGATACCTTATATCTTCAAAGCATCAAAGAGGCAGGTCACCCCTATAAACCACAGAAAGAGACAGTTTTTCACTGTGTATTCTACATTACTGTCTTTTGCTCTTCAAGCTTATTTGATAAGTTGATATCCATATAGAGCAAAGATTTTTCTACTAAGGCAAAGGTGTTACATTGATAAGAGACCTTGATTATTTTGAAAAGAGAAAACTCTTACAGCCTCTGCTTAAAACTCTTGGAGATTTTTAAAACTCTGTTACCCTTGTTCCAGGACTGTGACATTGACTGTCTGATTACACTAAGGGTTGGTTGCATAAGACATAAGTTTGTTGAGTAATTGGCACACTAGGAAGGGCAGGTTTTGTAATGATTGGAAAGTCTACCTTTGGATAAAGATAAAAATGTGTTGTTGACCTCCAAACTTCACAAGAACAAGGTGATTTCTTGACACTTTACACAGAAAATTTACCTAACAGTTTGTCTCTTTTTCACTGTATGGTATCTTATTGAAAAGTCTGCTAGTTGAGATACTTTAAAGGTGGACAAACCACTTTTTGAAAGAGCAGGGGTTTTGTATTGTAAGGAAACTTGTTGCCATCATCCAAATACATTGTTTCTCTATCAAAACAGTGAATTGACACATTTGGCTCAAAGAAGGCAGTTTATAGACAGTGAGGCTATTTGGTTCTTCAAAAGCACATCTAGGTCAAAATGCCTCCTAGGCAGGACAGCAGAAGTGGTTCGCATAAAAGATATGGGCCAATCTCTGCAGAGGAGGTTAATGCTCATCCATCCATCCTTTTCAACTTCCATGAAGTAGGTTGCCTAGATTTCTGCCATAAGATACAGGAGGTCAAATTTTTTTCGCCATTAACACACCTATGCGCCCTGAGGTTCCAGAACAAGCATTTCCAGGTAGCGGACCTTGATTTCAAGTTTTATCCAAGATCAGTGTCCAAAGCCACCAAGATTCCATATCATGGCGATAAATGGTTCAAACAGACCCATCTTGACTTCGAAGATTACAAGCCTTTCATCAAGCCTGAGCATAGAGATACTTTCACTGCTATTTTTCCTTTTTCTTATCTTCTTGACAGCTATGCTCCTCTAATGAAAGTCATAATGAAGTATTTTACTTGTGAAGGGAGGTTTGCTCGAGTTTATGCCTACCATGTCCGACTATTGATGCATTTCACTAGAACCAGGCAGCTAAATATCCCTTACTTTTTATACAAAATCCTCGAGAAGATGGCATCCACAGTCCAGAAGAAGGCCCCACCTCTGCAAATACCTTCCATTTTCCATCATTCTCTGATCAAAATTATCATGCTACACCAGATAGAGAAAAAAGAAGTTCCATTGGATGTTTTTATCAGCCACCCAGATTTCTCTACTATTCCTCCTGTCCATATATCTCCCACCCAGCCTGTTCATCGCCCTATACCTTTGTCCAACAGGCCTACTCCTAGAAGGCTCAAGTTTCCTACAAAACAATCAGGACAGCAGGAAGAAGGAGAGGGAAGTAGACAACAAGAAGAGAAAGGTCATGAGCAAGAGGAAAGGGATGAAGAGCAACAAACAGAAGATGAGGAACAATAGTAGGACAGTGGTGAAGGTCAGCAGCGAACAGAAGATGATGAACAACAGGTACAAGAGGAAGAGCAGCAGCTTGATATTGAAGGACAGGAACAACAGCTTGAGCCACAAAATGAACAGGAAATCCAAGCACAGCAGCAGCTTGATTTTGGTGAAAAAGGGCAGCAGGTTGAAACACAAATTGAACAAGGCATTGAAGTAGAACAGCAAATTGATGTTGGCGAACAGGGGCAGCAAATTGAACAACAAGAAGAAGACACACAGCAGCCACAAGGAGAGTAGCAGTTTCAAGAAGATGTCAAGGGTAAAGCAATTGTGTCTCCTCCTCCCAAAAGAACAAAGCCCAACACAGCAAGGAAGAAAGGGCCCAAGGCTGCCACTCCAAAAGTGACAAAAGTTGTCCCTAGCAAAAGAAAATCGCCCAAGAGGTCTCCCACTAGCATGCCAAGAAGGAAGAGTGCAAGATTGGCTTTCAAAGGGAAAGGAAAAATTGGAAAAAGTCAAGAACATGGAGGTGCATCGGCTGTCATTCCAATCCAAAGTGATGACAGTGATAATGAAGCCTGCATTCTTGAAAACCTCCTAATCCATAGAGAAGGGAAAATTGAGGCATTGGAGAATGATATTCAACGGGCAAGGAACTTAAACCATTTCTTGGAGATCCAAAATAGACAGATGAGTGTTCACACAACAGTTCATGAGGCACGAGCTATCAAATACAAGAATGAGGCAGCTAAGGCGCAAATGAGGATAGAGGAGCTCATCAGTGAGTTTGATGAAGATGAAGAAGAAGACTAGCCTAGGCGGAAGAGGCCTAGAACCATAGGGCTTAAAAGAGCCCTGGAAAGGCAAAAAGAGGAAGAACAGGCCCATCTTCAATCCTTTCCCCTCACTGCCATCCTTGAGCAAGAAATTGAAGAAAATAAGGAGGCATGGCTAGAAAGAGCCAATAAACACTTGGAGATGAAACTTGAAAAGGCGAACAGAGACTTGGAGCTACAAAGGAAAAGGACACAGCATTATCAAAGGTGGAATCAGTTCGCCCGGCGCAAGCTAAAGGCCACCCAGGAGAAATTGAAGAAAACGAAGGGGAAGCGCCCGGCACGGAAAGAGGAGAAAGGCACATCAGCACTTGAAATTTTGGCCTCAGCTTCGGAGAATGTTGCTAGGGACCCTTGAGGGTCATGCGCACCAATTTTGGGCCCATTTTGACAACTTTTTGTTTTTTGGCATTTTTTGAGTTTTTGGTCAAAAACTCATAAATTCGCCATTTCATTTTGAGGATTTTTCAAAGGAGGAGGATGATACCATTTGATGCCATAATTTCATGATCATGTCCTCAGCGATTTTCAGAGCATTTGGAGATCATTCGCCCCCTCAAAACGGCGAAAAATGCTCACTTTTTGCACATTCTGCCCGGCATATCAGCAATCTGCAATTTTCTGGCTTTTTACACACAGGTACAGATTTGAAGGATATCCAGTCATCATATTGAGGTGATTTCAGTTGGGCCGGAAAGTAGACACTCAGAGCTTTCCAACGAGCTATCATGAGCTTCGTTTCGAGATCAGGAAGGCTGCCAAATGTTTCTGGCAAGTCAGGGGACCTTTTTCTGATATAAATTTGAAGTATTTTTGTAATTTTTGAACCTCAAAAATCTGCTTTTTCCAAATGTGCGTTTAGCTATTTTTGCACTTGGAAAATGTTGCAAAGTCAATTAAATTCCCCTTTTTAGCAATTTTTAGATATTTTATGAGATATTTTTGTGCCTTGGGCTTTGCAAAGCCTCAAGGACAAGTTTAGATATTTTGATTAGGCCAATGAGGATGGAAGTTGAACCATGAGGTTTTCCTCACTTGGGGCTATTTATTCCACAAGCTCTCATTGTAAACAAGGCTGAACTTGAGAGAAGAAGCAATATATTGGTCATATGAGCTTTGAAGAACATACTTGTGTTATGATTTTGGACTGCCTCTTGGATGCTTTTGAATGAATGATGAAGGATTGTTGATGGATTCCATGGCTTGGTAGAATGGTATAGTGTCTCTTTCTATTTTATTGTCTTCTATTTTTCACTCATTAATACATGTTTCTTGCTTGCTATAGATCAGTAGAGAACAAGTTTGAGATATGCCCATGGAGGCACCTCAAAATTCCTGAATCTTCATAGCTTTTATGTTTTCTTCTTCCTTAGTTGCACTAAAGAATTCTTAACTTCTCTTTAGTAACTTAAGGATATTGTTGCTAGTTTCATTCATAAGTTCTATGCATGTTGAGTAGGATGTATGGTGTGCCCTGCTTACCTATGGCTGTCCATAACTCTATCCATGAAACTATCTCTTTGACTGATTAGATTATCATCTTGTCGAACCAAGGAGGCCTAGTCTCGATCTAGCCCTTTTCCTAAAACTATGAAAGCTTGTTTGTCAAAGTGCCCAATAACTTAAAGACTGTGTTTAGGCGTTCCGGCATAGTATTTTGAGTTGTTAGTTCGTCTTATGTGTTTTCCCCAAAGTCTGATAGCCATTTCCCAAAGTTAGAGGGTCTTATACTTCTATGCATGGCTTGACTGTTTATTTCTATGTATTATTTAACTTGTAGTTACATTTTGCATGATTAATGGCTTGCCATAACATGTTTATGTCTGCTATCAAACTAGTTATGCTTGAAATCCTTCGTCTTTCACAAACTTGATGTCCATTTACTCCATTTTGCCCAAAGATCCTTTCTACCTTGAATCAAATCGGCCCTACAGCAGCCTTGTATCATCATCTAATAGCTTCCTTGAAATTTTTGACCCCATAGCCCAGTTGATCTAACTTCTTGTTACCCATTTTATATCTTTGATCAGTTTTATCCGTCACAAACTTAAAAAACCAAAAATCAAAAAACTCACTTCATAACTAGCCTAATATCAGAACACCATAAGCAAACACACCGATATCTTTTACACATATAGAGAGAGCCCTCTCTGAGTCCAGGAAGGGTAGGTCCTTGGGCTCCAAAGCTTGGTTTGATGTTACATTGTCATTTGGCTCACCAATCGGCCAAATCACGGGAACCTAACATAATGGCGATCACGGTGGGACTTTGAGTTAGTGACAATCCAAGGACACCTTAGAACTCTAGAAGTCCCTTATTTTCAAGAAAACCTACCAGTGAGCCACCTCATCGCCACCTAACATAATGGCGATCACGGTGGGACTCTGAGTATTAAACAAACTTAGATTCCCTAGACCTTAAGAGACCTTAAGAATAATATTTGATTGACTTATCCCACCGCTCTCTAACATAATGGCGATCACGGTGGGACCATATTGAGTACATGAAAGTCTAGCAAACTTTTATAGACTCCTTAGTCCTTAAACTTTTAACTTAAACCATCAGCCTTTAGAATCATTTAGTGTAAAATCTCTGTTTCACCATCTTAGCAAATGATGAATCAGGTTTATAACACTCTTACATCCTAGGCTGCACATAAAACTCAGAAAAAACCACAAAAAACTCCCTTAGATTGGTTTTTGTCAGTACTAGTGGTGGATCATACACATATATCTCAAAACAACCAAGTTCCACCTGGAAACTCCACTAACCTCTAGTAGGCCTTACTATTTTACCAAACTCTAGGTTACTATCCGATAGACCTATCCCATCGCTCACTAACATAGCGGGAGATGGTGGGACACTGAGTACATGATAGTCTAGCAAACTCTTATAGACTCTTTGGTCCTTTAGACACTTAAACAAGCAAGCAGCCCATAGACCCATTTATAGTAAACTCCTTTTGTTCTCATCACCCTAGCAAAGTGTTGAAACAAGTCTAGGATACTTTAACAAACCATAGGCTGCACATAAAACTCAGAAAATCCAAAACATTCCCAGATTAGTTATTGGTGGTGGACCATAGTTATCTTCACAAAACAACCAAGTTCCACCTGGCGACTCCACTAGCCCATCCCTTTTACATTTTGACCATCCTTCACCTTAGTAGAACTTTAGAGAGACCACTCATCCAAAACATTCATCAATACCATCCTCTCTAAACTCTAGATCCAAAATCTGGCTTCACGAAGAATTAACACCAGATCCCATCCAGACCCAAACCCCCCTATCATAGTAGATGACCCAGAGAAGATTCTATGGCAAGCTTCCGAAACTGACCATCTAGCTACTGGTAGATCCATCCGTAAAACAAGATTAGTACCTAAACATCTTACTATCCTACCTGATTCACCTTTTGAATTAGAATCATCAAAAACTCTTTTCAGAAGCAGGTCTCATAGTAGAATAAACTTTGACGATCTTGAAACCCTAGACCAATCACACAGTCATAGTAGAGAAGCCTCACCTTCCACCCCCCCGACTTTCAGCTTCTCTATCACTTTGGCTCCCACCATCCCAGATCTGCTCAAAACCAGATCACTAGTCCAAGTTCATCCACCACACCTGTTCAAACTACCTCATCTCATCCCACTAGTCCTCATCTTGTACATCATCCATTAGCTCCCGTCATGGCAGCCTGGTATGCACCTTTGGTGTTACCACCACCTTTGGCTCCTCTCCCAAATAAATATCAAGACAAAATCCCACACTTTACTGGAGAAGATACCACTACACCTCAACAGCATACAAGTAGGATGACTGATGCTTATGAATACCTGGAGGTACAAGACGAGACTGTCAGAATGAGAATATTCACCCAAAGTCTTGGTGGTGAACCCAAAACATGGTTCAAAAGCTTAACTCCAAACAGCATCCACAATATCCCAGAACTACATCAAGTCTTCAGAAATAGGTGGGAAATCCGAAGAAACCCTATTCAAATCCTGTCAGAATATAACAACCTAAAACGGGAAAATGGGGAAAGTGTCCAGGCTTACTGCACTAGGTTCAATAGTGTGTATAACTCCCTCCCACCTCATTTCAAACCCCCACTTGGTTTAGCCTTGGAAAAATTCCCCAAGGGTTTCGATCCGGACATGACATATCATCTGAGAGACAAAGATCCCCCTACCTTAGAGGAAATGCAACAAATAGCCATAAAAGAAGATGCCAACTTAGCAGAAAAAAGGGCTAGGACTAGATCAGAAAGAAAGGTCACATATAAAGACGAGGTCTCCACTTCATCGCCTTCCCTAGATCCTAGAATAGATGACTTAGTCAAAACCATGGCCAAAATGTGGGAAAAGATAAATGAAAAGGCCCCTGTTAGGGACAACCAGCCAAACCCTCCAAACAGAAACCGAAACCAAAACTTTAGGAGGGAACAGCCCCAAAACAGACCAAGGGAAAATGACCAACAAATTAGGCCACCATTCAATGAAAACTATGTGGAAGAGGATGACAGGGATACAAAAACTCTTGATGAACATCATTTAAACCTCATAGGATCTGATAATGAGAGTGAGGTGTACCTCACAGAAGAAGAACAAGCGTTCTTTTCTCCTAATCAAGATGAGACCAACTATGAAGATCTCGATGACCCTGCCATGGATTTTCAGAATGCCATTATAGAAGCTCACAGGCAATATGACCTTAGAAGCAAAAGAAACCAAGATAATTCCAAGAAAGGTAACTCAGATACTGCTAAAGCCCCTGATACCATCCTCAAGAAAGCAGTAAGCAGTGACAAAATCAAGGTTGAGAAAAGTGACCAAAACAAAGCTAAAGTTACCCAAACTAGTCCTAACTCAGCTGTTCCGAGTACTTCCACAAAAGTTACCGAAGAAACTATGGCAAACAAAATCCCGAAACAAAGCCAACAAACTCAGAACATAGAGAAGGTCGTGGCTGAAAAAACTGAAACAAACATATCTAAACTTCAGCTGCCTTTCAGCTTTGAAGGCGAAATCGCCAAGATCAAGATCACCATGCCTCTTACTAAACTCATTGCCCAAAACTCTTATTAATCCCAAGTACTAAAAGTCCTAAATATAGGGAATGATGCAAACACTATTAATCTGGCTGATGACACTCCTGAAGTGTTGTTTGGTCCGAAGATAGAGGGAAAATTCCAAGAAGGAACTACTCTTCCATTTTACATTAGCCTAAACATCCACGACCAAATCCTCCACAATGCCATGCTAGACTCCGGCGCCTCGCATAATCTTATGCCGAAGGTAGTAATGGAAAGACTAGGCCTAGAAATCACAAGACCATACAAAGACTTGTATTCATTTGATTCGAGTAGAGTCAAATGCCTGGGTTTGATCAAAGACCTTTGTTTTAGTCTAGCCCAAATACCTGTGAAACATCTAATCATGGATATAATAGTGGCAGACATCCCTCCCAAGTACAGGATGCTTCTATCCAGATCATGGGGAGCCAAACTCCAAGAGAATATTCAACTGGACATGTCATACGCCACCATTCCTGTGTTCGGCCAGACCAGAATACTCTACCGAGAATCACACATGAAATACATGATTAGCAGTCAAGATAGGCCAGACAACATTCCAATATGTTCCTTGCGTTCCGACCTGAACTCTTTCATTATGCATATTGATGAAAACATGGAGGAAGAGTCAGAAGAAACTGAAATAAACTTAGATCCACCACATCAGTTGTTCCTGGTGCCTTATGATGAACTAGACACTCAAAACTACCATGATCATGAACAGCTGTGTCATGAAGAAGTTAAGTATGTCCCTTCTAAGGTGGGATTAGAGCAAGAAGCGCAAACCCTTATGTACTATCAAGCGAATTACTCTAACCCTAGTCAAACACCAGCAATAACCTGCGGAAATTTTTTCCGGGTAAAGGCTTTAGAAGACTTACACATCATAAACCTGTTCGGAACCCGGGAGCAAGGGAGTTTAATGTTTCTACCATACCTCAAAGATTTACCATCATATAGATCATCCACTGCAAATGAAACTTTGACTATAGCCCCAGCAGCTCAAAATCTAGAAAAAATGTCTGATAAACTTCTTATGAGCAAGAATGATAGTTGCAGTCCTAGCATACCTGAGCTACTGAAATTGGCTCATATTCTGTCTTTTCATGAAGAACTTAGAAATGCTAAAATCAGAAATCTCATGCAGAATACCAATTTCTACAGAAAAAACAAAGAAAAATGCTATGATACTTCTTCTCCCTCAAAGAATAACTTTGACAAAAGAAAACATAACAATCTGAACCAAACTGAAATAATCAGGGATAAAACAGTTGGTCCAAGAGTCTGTTTCAATTTTAGAAATACTACTACATTTCCCTATAACATAAATTCTGTTTTTTCTACCCAAGACCATGATATACCAATTAAAAGTGCTTTAAATCATGTGTTTTCGTAAGATGATGCTTCAGGTCATGTTCAAAAGATTCCCTTGCAAAGTAGACAGCGTAAAGATTTTTTCCAGTTTGCGGGAGGTAGATCTAATTTCAAAATCAAAATTGCAAAACCACCCAATATTAGAAATCTGTTCATGAAGGCCATGTTCCCAGTTTTAAATTTCTGCATTTTTGCATACCTTGATGATGTCATTATCTATTTCAAGAATGACCAAGAGTACATGCATTACTTGAGGAAGATATACAGTAAGGAAAGGAGTGGAAATCAGATATTCAAAGAAGTACAGCGGGAAGATACCGGTATGTTCAGAGATTCTTGCATGAATCCCTATGTCATGTTAGAGAGAGAAAACTTTCCAAATTTCTCTTTTCAGGAGTTGAGTGGGCCAAGGGTGAGAGGAGATCCTTACGAGGATAAGATGCTTAAATTTTGTCATTTCCAAGATTTCTAAGTTTGAAACACTTTCATTCATTGTATATACCATTGTTTGAAATATATAAAAAGAGAAAAGTCAAAAACAGTAAAAGTTAGAAAAGAGGGCAAGTGAAGATAGAACAAAGGCCCCATGTTCCAAAAAATAGTCCTTTGGAAAGCGAGCAAGTCTAAATGCCGCTACTAGTACTTCAATGTCTTGTTCAGCTATCTAGCCTAATCATAGCTGAGCATGTTTAAATTTATTTGCTGATAAGTTAGTGAGTGCAAAAGACAGTCAACATTGTGTAAGATTGACTTATCACAGAGTTTAGATTAGGGAGAGATTCTGGTTCCACATGCCTAAAACAGAACCAAAGAGAGAAGCGAGGGATGAAAAATACATTGTACATCTTAGCCCCACTTGTCTAGTTTTCCTTTTGTTGCAAAATAATATTTGTGTGCAGCTTGTCTTTTATGCCGCAAATGCATGACAAATCAGACTGTCTAATCCTGATTTGATCATTTTAAATTTCATGTTTTAGATTAGAGAACAAAATCCTGTCAAACTGCTTAATCTTGACAGTTGATCTAGCATAGGTAGAGTAATGAACGAGTTCATCAGTTTAATCTGAACTCCCGACAGATATAAGAGTAGAAATAGATAGGTTCATTTTTCAAAAAAGAAAAATATACATTGTCAAAAGGCTGCTAGTTCAAATGCGCCAAAGAGAAGAAAAAATGTTAGGAAAGATAGTGGGGTAGGTAGAAGTATCATTGATGTTAACCATGCTGTCACTTTTCAGAAATAGCATCAAAGAAGGGTGAAATTTTGCGCCAATGGGTAAGGCACTGGTCTTCATAAGCCAAAGATCTGAATTCTGGACACCTCCTGACGAGGAGCTGCCCTCCCCAAATGGAGCCACTATTAGTCATCAGTATTTTTCACTTGTTAGTGATGACTAGATCCATAGCTAAGTTTTCTAGAAGTTGATTTCCATATGTCAATTTGTCATCTAGAAAACCCTCATAAAACTTTTTTTGCCCTCCTACTTTTCAGTCCGCCCATGTCAAAGTTAAAACTCATTATCACTATCCTATCTAGCTTTAGCCCTACTGGTCTGCCCATCAGCTCTAAAAGGAAAATCCAAGTCTGTTTCAAAAGCCTCCCCTAAGTTAGGAAGTGGCGCTTTAAGGCATTTTACCCTTGGCAACCATCAAAAGGCCAAAAACCTCCATCTGATACAGACCAATCATGACAGACCTCCCACTCTGCAAATGAAATTGTTAACAGCCCTAAGTCACGCCACTTACACACCCCTAAGTCTCAGCACTGCATAGACCAAAGTCTCAAGCTGATTATTAGGTGTTTTTACAGTGTTTTATGGATTTCGCAAAGACAGGAAATATAACATCATCTCAGAAGAAATTTCTTGAATCTAAATTTAGAAGAACAACTACTTCTCAATGTAAACATGAGCCTGAGATATATCTGCAAGACAGAAAGTTACTCATCAAGACCTTGCAGCTTCCTTTCAGCATGAAATCACAGTAGAGGAAAGACATCACTGTCAAACAGACTAGTAATTTGTCATGGCCAAGAACCTCCTTCATCTACAAGCAGAGGGTTAAGGCGCCTCCTTCATCTACAAGCAGAGGGCGCTGGCCAATATTGACTTTAAGGATTGCAAAAGCACAGGCTTGCTTTTTACTAGACAGTAAAACAGTGACTCTAGGTTTCTGAGTGTAAATGACGATTATAACAGTGCTAAGATTTGAAATGTGCAAGACAAGAGAAGACAGAGTGTGTGGTTTTGTAAAGAGGATCAGTTGAGGTTTCAGTCATCATCAGGGCTCATCAAAAAAGGGACTCCTTAATCAAAGCTATCATAACAAACATCTCTGCAGGGGTGTTAAGATGCATAGCTTCAATTAGTCTTAAACAGGAAAATACTTCAGTGAAAAGACCCCTGTGTGTTCTTTTGTTCCTGTTGAAATGTCAAATACAGTCCATGGTTTCTAGATGAGCATAAAGAAGAGGAAGGAAAGTAGTACATGCAAGTTACACACCACCACAAAGACTGTTGTAGCTTTCTGATGCAGTAGGGTTAGTGATTTTCAGAGTTCCATTAGAAGAAAATGGCTAATAAGAGCCTTGGTGTTTATGAGTAACCCTAGCTGTTTTTTACACTTCATATGTTTGTCTCCTCAATACAAGGATATTAAAACAGGTTATGGTCTGAGTTTTAAAACTCTGGAACAACTTGCAAGGTTATTCAGGCCATGTCATTATTTCCACATGAAAGCAGTTCCATTTATAGACAGCTTCTCTTTCAAACATGCTATAATAGCTGACACAGACAATCTAGGCTTTTATTATCAAGAGACATCATCACTGAGAAGATTGTTTAAATGTCCAAAAGAGGGTCATTTGACATACTGTCAGTTTTTGGAAGGTTTGAAACAAACACAGCTTTTTCATTATTCAAATAGACAGAGACATCATGGTAATATTTTCTGAGCAGAGAAAGTCTATTGGAAAGCAACGCCCTTCTTAATCAATAGACCATGACAAAATCTGAATAAGTGCAGCACTTTTGAACACCTACAGTTGGAGAAAAAACTGATAACTCACCTACAAGCATAAAAGGTATTTGATCTAGTTTTTCTTTCCAGCAAAACAGACATGGGTGTATAAAGCATGAAAATTCCAAGTCAATTCTTGAAGAGGTAATCACCTCTTTGCAAATGGTAAAGGGTGGTCCAAAATCATTGGTGTTATTTAAGTAAAGCCTCTATGATTGGCAATGTTACCATAGGGACAGCAGTGGCAAAGGTCCTTTTGTTTTAAAATATGACAAATACAATGGATATGGCGACCCTGGGAGAAAGTTACCATCCTTACCACTGTCCCAATAAAAACATTGACTTTTTACCAACGGTTGCAAAGTGTGGGCCCTTCACCACACGTTCAGGCTCGTTCAGTTTTCATTGTGGATAGACAAGACCTTGGTTTAAAAGAAAGAGTTTTCTAAAAACTCTGGAATACTCAACCAAGGTTTTTTATTTTATTTACATTTAAAAAGGACAAAGGCCGTTGCAAATTCATTATTCAAACACCACAGCCCAAGCAAATCGTTCATTTGAGGACCAAAGAAAGGATTTCCAAGCAGATATACAGATTTTTCAGGGTTAATAGTCGCACGACGCGCCTGGAATATTGCACGACGTGCTCAGGTGAATTTTTATATTGGCGCTCAACTGTCGCGCGACGCGCCTGTACGTGTGCGCGACGCGCCTGTACACGGCGCCCGGCCGACCCGACAGAGCCACCCGACAGCCTATATGCGCGACGTTTTCTCATTCAAACGCGTCGCGCTTATGGTTACACCTCCAACCGCCTTCAAAACACTTCTAACTCACAAACAAAGATCTGCACCTTGATTTTTGAGGTATTTCGTCTTGCTTCCCCTTAAAGTTCGTGTTTTCTAGATATTGTTTGGGGCAGAAAAGGCTTGGTTTAAAAAACAAGATGTGTTAAGTAATGGCATTGAAAGGGGATAAGTGGTTTTGATTTAAAAACTGAGTCTGGAAAAACCCTAATTCACCAGCAGTAAGCATATTCATAAAATAGCTTTCCAAACAGTCAGGACTTAGTGACAAAAGGAATCAGTTAGATGTTGTTTCTATCAAGCTAGCATGAAGAACAGTGGGAGGTAAAGAAAACAGTGTTTGTTGAAGAGGGCAGTGTTCAAATTAAAGCAGGGTTTGTTTTTTAGAGTAGTTGTAATTGAAAGCTACATGCCTCTTCTACCACATCATAGAAACAAAACAAGCCCTGTTAACCTCTCTCATAAGTAATGACTTTGACTTAGGGTATATGGTTCAAATAAGTGCAAAGAATGAAAGAGTTAAAGCAGAATTGTTGAGTTTGACTTAGCTTGTATATCATCATATATTTTGTGGAGCTGCATATCAAGGTTAAGGTCAAATTCAAGGGAGGTCTTGTCCTCATTTAACTTGCTACATCACCATATATGTAAACTGGTTTTTGAGGTGAAAATATCCATTGGTTGAAGTTGTGCTTGAGTGGTGGGCATACTAATGAAAGTGCCTAGAAGGAAAAGGGATGTGTTGAAACTAAGAGCAGTGCATTTTCACCTTTACATATCAAAGAACAAGATACCTTATATCTTCAAAGCATCAAAGAGGCAGGTCACCCCTATAAACCACAGAAAGAGACAGTTTTTCACTGTGTATTCTACATTACTGTCTTTTGCTCTTCGAGCTTATTTGATAAGTTGATATCCATATAGAGCAAAGGTTTTTCTACAAAGGAAAAGGTGTTACATTGATAAGAGGTCTCGATTATTTGAAAAAGGAAAACTCTTACAGATTTGGTTGAATTTGTTTGAAACATTTTTCAAAACTCTGTCACCTGGTCACATAAACTGTGGCATTGACTGTATGCTTACACTAAGGGTTGATTGCATCAGATATAAGTTTTTTGAGTGATTGGCACACTAGGAAGGGGAAGTTTGTGAAGATTGAGGAGTTTATCAATGATCAGAAATATAAACAGGTTTTAAGCTCCAAACATCATAGAGCAAGGAAATTTTGACACTGTAAACAACAATTTCACCTAACAGCCTGTTTTCATTTCACTATATTGTTTCTTATTGAGAAGTCTGCTGGCTGAGATAAATTAGAGGTGAAAAGACCACTGTTTAAAAGAGAAGGGGTTTTGTATTGTGAGGAAATATTTTGCAAATCATCCAAATACATTGTTTCTCTATCAAAACAGTGAATTGACACAGTTTGGCTCCAAGAAGGCAGTTTATAGACAGTAAGGCTGTTTGGTTCTTCAAAATCACATCTAGGTCAAAATGCCTTCAAGGCAAGACAACAGAAGTGGTTCGCATAAAAGATATGGGCCAATCTCTACATAGGAGGTTAATGCTCATCCATCCATCCTCTTCAACTTCCATGAAGTAGGTTGTCTAGATTTCTGCCAGAAGATACAAGAGGTCAAAAATTTCTCGCCATTGACACACCTATGCGCCCTGAGGTTCCAGAACAAGCATTTCCAGGTAACAGACCTTGATTTCAAGTTTTCTCCAAGATCAGTGTCCAAAGCCACCAAGATTCCATATCATGGCGAGAAATGGTTCAAACAGACCCATCTTGACTTGGAAGATTACAAGCCTTTCATCAAGCCTGAGCATAGAGATACTTTCACTGCTATTTTTCCTTTTTCTTATCTTCTTGACAGCTATGCTCCTCTAATGAAATTCATAATGAAGTATTTTACTTGTGAAGGGAGGTTTTCTTGAGTTTATGCCTACCATGTCCGACTATTGATGCATTTCACTAGAACCAGGCAGCTAAATCTCCCTTACTTTTTATACAAAAGCCTCGAGAAGATGGCATCCACAGTCTAGAAGAAGGCCCCACCTCTGCAAATACCTTCCCTTTTCCATCATTCTCTGATCAAAATTATCATCCTACACCAGCTAGAGAAAAAAGAGGTTCCATGGGATGTTTTTATCAGCCACCCAGATTTCTCTGTTGTTCCTCCGGTCCATATATCTCCCACTCAGCCTATTCATCGCCCTATACCTTTGTCCAGCAGGCCTACTCCTAGAAGGCTCAAAATTACCACAGAACAGTCAGGACAGCAGGAAGAAGGAGAGGGAAGTAGACAGCAAGAGGAGAAAGGTCATGAGCAAGAGGAAAGAGATGAAGAGCAGCAAACTGAAGATGAAGAACAACAGCAGGACAGTGGTGAAGGTCAGCAGCGAACAGAAGATGATGAACAACAAGTACAAGGACAGGAACAACAGCTTGGGCAGGAATTTGAGCAACAGCTTGAGCCACAAAATGAACAGGAAATCCAAGCACAGCAGCAGCTTGATTTTGGTGAAAAAGGGCAGCAGGTTGAAACACAAATTGAACAAGGCATTGAAGTAGAACAGCAAATTGATGTTGGCGAACAGGGGCAGCAAATTGAACAGCAAGAAGAAGACACACAACAGCCTCAAGGAAATCAGCAGTTTCAAGAAGATGTCAAGGGTAAAGAAGTTGTGTCTCCTCCTCCCAAAAGAACAAAGCCCAGCACAGCAAGGAAGAAAGGGCCTAAGGCTGCCACTCCAAAAGTGACAAAAGTTGCCCCTAGCAAAAGAAAATCGCCCAAGAGGTCTCCCACTAGCATGCCAAGAAGGAAGAGTGCAAGATTGTCTTTCAAAGGAAAAGGCAAAATTGGAAAAAGTCAAGAACATGGAGGTGCATCGGCTGTCATTCCAATCCAAGGTGATGACAACGATAACGAAGCCCGCATTCTTGAAAACCTCCTAATCCATAGAGAGGGGCAAATTGAGGTATTGGAGAATGATATTCAACGGGCAAGGAACTTAAACCATTTCTTGGAGATCCAAAATAGACAGATGAGTGTTCACACAGCAGTTCATGAGGCACGAGCTATCAAATACAAGAATGAGGCAGCTAAGGCGCAAATGAGGATAGAGGAGCTCATCGGTGAGTTTGATGAAGATGAAGAAGAAGACCAGCCTAGGCGGAAGAGGCCTAGAACCATAGGGCTTAAAAGAGCCCTGGAAAGGCAAAAAGAGGAAGAACAGGCCCATCTTCAATCCTTTCCCCTCACTGCCCTCCTTGAGCAAGAATTGAAGAAAATAAGAAGGCATGGCTAGAAAGAGCCAATAAACACTTGGAGATGAAACTTGAAAAGGAGAACAGAGACGTGGAGCTGCAAAGGAAAAGGACACAGCATTATCAAAGGTTGAATCAGTTCGCCCGGCACAAGCTAAAGGCCACCCAGGAGAAATTGAAGAAAACAAAGGGGAAGCGCCCGGCACAGAAAGAGGATAAAGGCACATCAGCACTTGACATTTTGGCCTCAGCTTTGAAGCATGTTGCTAGGGACCCTTGAGGGTCATGCGCACCAATTTTGGGCCCATTTTGACAACTTTTTGTTTTTTGGCATTTTTTGAGTTTTTGGTCAAAAACTCATAAATTTTCCATTTCATTTTGAGGATTTTTCAAGGGAGGAGGATGATACCATTTGATGCCATAATTTCATGATCATGTCCTCAGCGATTTTTAGAGCATTTGGAGATCATTCGCCCCCTCAAAACGGCGAAAAATGCTCACTTTTTGCACATTCTGCCTGGCATATCAGCAGTCTGCAATTTTCTGGCTTTTTACCCACAGGTACAGATTTGGAAGACTTCCAGGCATCAGATTGAGGTGATTTCAGTTGCGCCGGAAAGTAGACACTCAGAGCTTTCCAACGAGATATCATGATCTTCGTTTCGACATCAGGAAGGCTGCCAAATGTTTCCGGCAAGTCAGGGGACCTTTTTCTGATATAAATTTGAAGTATTTTTGTAATTTTTGAACCTCAAAAATCTGCTTTTTCCAAATGTGCGTTTAGCTATTTTTGCACTTGGAAAATGTTGCAAAGTCAATATAATTTCCATTTTTAGCATTTTTTAGATATTTTATGAGATATTTTGTGCCTTGGGCTTTGCAAAGCCTCAAGGACAAGTTTAGATATTTTGATTAGGCCAATGGGATAGCTAGTTGAACCATGAGGTTTTCCTCACTTGAGCCTATTTATTCCACAAGCTCTCATTGTAAACAAGGCTGAACTTGAGAGAAGAAGCAATATATTGGTCATATGAGCTTTGAAGAACATACTTGTGTTATGATTTTGGACTGCCTCTTGGATGCTTTTGAATGAATGATGAAGGATTGTTGATGGATTCCATGACTTGGTAGAATGGTATAGTGTCTCTTTCTATGTTATTGTCTTCTAGTTTTCACTCATGAATACATGTTTCTTTCTTGCTATAGATCAGTAGAGAACAAGTTTGAGATATGCCCATGGAGGCACCTCAAAATTTCTGAATATTCATAGCTTTTATGTTTTCTTCTTCCTTAGTTGCACTAAAGAATTCTTAACTTCTCTTTAGTAACTTAAGGATATTGTTGCTAGTTTCATTCATAAGTTCTATGCATGTTGAGTAGGATGTATGGTGTGCCCTGCTTACCTATGGCTGTCCATAGCTCTATCCATGAAACTATCTCTTTGACTGATTAGATTATCATCTTGTTGAACCAAGGAGGCCTAGTCTCGATCTAGCCCTTTGCCTAAAACTATGAAAGCTTGTTTGTCAAAGTGCCCAATAACTTAAAGACTGTGTTTAGGCATTCCGGCATAGTATTTTGAGTTGTTAGTCCATCTTATGTGTTTTCCCCAAAGTCTGATAGCCATTTCCCAAAGTTAGAGGGTCTTATACTTCTATGCATGGCTTGAATGTTTATTTCTATGTATTATTTAGCTTGTAGTTACATTTTTCATGATTAATGGCTTGCCATAACATGTTTATGTCTGCTATCAAACTAGTTATGCTTGAAATCCTTCGTCTTTCACAAACTTGATGTCCATTTACTCCATTTTTCCCAAAGATCCTTTCTACCTTGAATCAAATCGGCCCTACAGCAGCCTTGCATCATCATCTCATAGCTTCCTTGACCTTTTTGACCCCATAGCCCAGTTGATCTAACTTCTTGTTACCCATTTTATATATCTTTGATCAGTTTTATCCCTCACAAACTTAAAAACAAAAAACCAAAAACATACTTCATAACTAGCCTAATATCAGAACACCACAAGTAAACACACAGATATCCTTTACACATATAGAGAGAGCCCTCTCTGAGTCCAGGAAGGCTAGGTCCTTGGGCTCCAAAGCTTGGTTTGATGTTACATCGTCATTTGGCTCACCAATCGGCCAAATCACGGGAACCTAACAGTAGCCATAGGGAAAATTGTGATTCAGGCCTGAGTGGCCTTATCCTGTAACTCGAGTTCAGTGTATTAATTAAATCGTGTGTTTTTATATATTCGGGATTAATCTAGATTTTGTTTGTCTCTCTATTTTATTATATATGCATGTTCTTTCTGTAAATTGATAGACTGTGTGAGTGTGAATACGAAGTTCTTCTGAACTTCAGATAAAAAAAAGCTATGGCAGAGACAGAAGGATGAAGAGGCGAAGAACAAGCTTAGGAGAGATAAGCGCATTTAAGGACTGAATAAATCTCAGGAAGGATATCAAAGGAGTAAAGGACGAGTGGAAGGTCAAGATTAGATTGCAGATCTGAAAGGGGAGAGATCAATGGTTAAGACAACATCCAAAGTTAAATAATATATGATGCGACACGATGAAGGGCGAACAGGGAGGACCGTTAGATCTGGGCACAGATCAACGGTGGACGACGAATTGCAAGTTCACACTTTGCAAATGTTAGCGGATACCGTTAGGAGTTCACAAGGTAGGTTGATTTGTTTGCAATGTGGTAAATATTGAAATATGTGATGCGATGAGAGGAGCCCACGTGTCGGTGTTGCGCAATATCGCACATCGTATGATTTATGTTTTAAACATTATCGGTACCAAGTTAAACGTATGGGCAAGCGATTTGCGATAAGACAGAGAGGTTATGATGTTGCGATGCAACATTGTTATCACAACTTCACATCGGCAAGATTATTTGTTTGATGTTTAAGTTATTTGTTAAAAGTGTCGACTTGCGATGAGTTCTAATTGGTCACCTAATGGTGTGACCCTAGAACCACCATTCCGTGTGTATGTAAGTTGTTTAAGGTTATGTGTGATCTATATTAAAACTAAGTGTTGTTTGATCGTGAAAATATGTATGTTTATAAAACTCCGATATTGTAATCCACTGTGAATATAAGGAATTTTATGTGGGCCCATAACCCACAGGTCCACGGTATATGTGTAAATTGTAGTTTTGTTGCATCAAAGTGGTATTAGAGCAGGGAAATATTTCCTGTGAGAAAGAGTTTGTGTGCGAAGAAGAATAAGGTAGAACTATGTTGAATATTGGTGATTTTGTGGTCTTTATATTGTTGTGCAGGTAGCAGAGGAAGGTGAGAATATTGCAGCAACCTAGATCTAGGAGTGCTCAAATGGTTCCAGAGAAGAGAGAACTAGAGGGATGCCGAAAGACTAAGCTCAGAGGAGAGAAGCTTGGGGAGGTATTGTGTAGTAGGGAGGACTTGCTACTACAGAGGTTTTGTTGCAACTCACGGAAATATCACAAAGGAAATTCCACAGAGGATGTAGGTAGAATTTCTAAGAGATGAGGAAAGCATATGACCAGGAGGTCATAAATAATTTTTGTACCTTGGGAGTCTGATGCAGGAGCATCAGACCATAATTCAAATTCAATGTTGTGAAAGACAAAATGTGGACAACCATTTGTAAATGGGGGAAAATTCTCTGGATCAGAGCTGAAATGATGGAAGCAATAATTCTCTAGAAGAATTGATTAATTGTAATTATCTGCTATGTAATCAAACAAAGAGATTTAAGGGTTTAATTGAGCGATTGAGGGAGAAGAACTCGTGGGTCTTAGATGATCCACTCGCTTGTAATTCCTTTATAAAGTGAGCCTATGTTGTATGAGAGATAGAGCAGAAGGGTGAAATGTAGCCATAGGGAAAATTGTGATTCAGGCCTGAGTGGCCTTAGCCTGTAACTCGAGTTCGGTGTATTAATGAAATTGTGTGTTGTTATATATTCAGGATTAATTTGGATTTTGTTTGTATGTGTGTTATTATATATGGGTTTTCTTTATGTAAATTGATAGACTGTGTGAGTGTGAAGACGAAGTTCCTATGAACTTCGCACAAACAGAGGTATGGAAGAGACAGAAGGATGAAGAGACAAAGAAAAAGCTTAGGAGAGATCAACACATTTAAGGACTGAATAAAGCTCAGGAAGGATAGCAGAGGAGTAAAGGAAGAGCGGACAGTCGGGATTGGATCACATATATGAAATGGGAGAGATCAATGGTTAAGACGACATCACAAGCTAAACAATATATGATGTGACATGATGAAGGGTGAACATGGATGACTGTTAAATCTGGGCACGGACCAATGGTGGATGATGAATCGCAAATTCACACTTTGCAAATGTTACCAGATACCGTTAAGAGTTCGCAAGGTATGTTAAGTTTTTTGCGATATTGAAATATGCGATGTGATGAGGGGAGCCCACGTGTCGATATTGCGCAATATCGCACATCACATGATTTATGTTTTAAACGTTATCGGTACCAAGTTAAACGTATGGGAAAGAGATTTGTGATATGAAGGATAGGTTGCGATGTTGCGATGCGACATCATCATCATAACTTCATATCGATGGGATTATATGTTTGATGTTTAAGTTATTTATTAAAAGTTCCTACTTGCGATGATTTCTGATTGTTCACCAGATGGTGGGACCCTAGAACCACCATTCCGCGTGTATGTAAGATGTTTAAGGTTATGTGTGATCTATTTTAAAATTAAGCGTTGTTTCATCGCGAATGTATGTATGTTTAATAAAACTCTGATATTGTAATCCACTGTGAGTATAAGGGAGTTTATGTGGGCCCATAACTGACAGGTCCACGGTATAGGTGTAAATTGCAGATTTACTACATCATAGTGATGAAGATAAGAAATAATGGAGGAAACATGAAATTTACTCCAAAGCTTATCCTAAAAGAGTTCATGTGTTCATGATTAAAAGGGGAAAATCAAAGGATAAAGGGTGTTTTATTCTAAAGTTTCAAAAATTAAAATTTTCATTGAACATATTGTGACATACTTTATGTCATAATTTATATCCTAACTCCCGAAAACATATATTCTCCCATATCCTAAGTCCTAAACTCTACCCCTGCCACTCATTAACTCTCCCCGACCCCACCATCCACTCATGTCACATCATTCACTTAACCCTCTGTCACCTTTCACCTCATCCCCATGCCCTTCTCCTCATCCGACAACCCACAAATATTTTCGCCCCCCCTTCACCCTCTGAAAGTTAACATTGGGGGAGAGGTTTGAAATGGATGATTTTCGAAATCGATCCCACTACAATGTGTCAGCTCTGAAATATTTCGTAACCCCCCCCCCCACGAAAAGACATTTCTGTTTCCGTGTAAACCACCATGTTGCTTACCGTTGTGCCAATGACTGTTACCCATTACCATTGCACCACAACTGCACTTCCCTGTCCCCTCCATCCAATCAGTTTCACTCCTGCCAAAGGCCCATTAGATAATTAATGGATCAATCCATTACCCATCGGGCCCGCGCCATGTCAACGGTCACCCAGTCACTCCATAAAATCAAAATCCCGCACCAATGACAAGGTTTACCATTGTTATAGCATTATATGGTTGTAGGTGATAATTTTTCAAATATTTACTGCAAAAAACAAGCACAGAGAAGCTTTCAGTTCTCTGCAAGATCAATCAGAATTCCCTCTTCACAATTTCCCCTCCCTATTATGATCTGCAAAAGTTCCCTCTCTTCATTCCCTAATTATTTTTAATCCCATTATTCTTTGCAACAGTGAAATTACAGTGAGATTATTTACAGTGAACAACAATGCTGCTTAAGAAGGGTCAACAACCCTTTAATCTTATGGTTTACCCCTAGGTAGACCTGGATCACGTGGCTCTAGCTAACATAGATTACAAGATCCATGAAACAGATACAAATTTCTATTTATTCGATGTCTACTGTTGGCTCGAGGATAAAATATTAGATGAGGTTGATGAAATGGGGTTATGGAAGACCAAATTGCCTTATTTTATATTCCCAAAGACCCATAGTTGTCCTGAATTTGTGAGGAAATTCCATGCATCTTATGTAGAAATTTGAATAATTTGCTGAATTATTCACCGAGATTATCCTGGTCACATAATATTTGAGCTTCATACATAACACATAATCTCTTCTACGCATTAATCATCACATGCGGAAATAAAAACAACAAGCGGTATTGAAAACATTCACATGCGCACATAGAAATTCAACACATATAACACAGTATGTATACCGGGGAAAGATTACAGCTGAAAACCCCCTACTGTCTGTATATTATAATGAAGAAGAATCATGTAACAATATCAGTACAATACTCCTCACAAGTACTCAGTACTGTCTCCAAAAGTTACACACAAACTAGCTCAGTTTTGAACAAGTCATGGGTTCAAAACTCCTCCAATGTTTGCCTGCCTCTACTACGCAATCCAAGATGAGAGAATGGATTGAATGAATTTGAATTCCCTTGGCTTTAACTGTGCAATCCTCATTGGCAATCTCCTCCAATGATTGTGCAAATCTCATGCACACTATAGTCACAACTGATAGTAGACTCCACCCTTTCACCCACCTCTAACACCTGTCTCCACTGAACTGTCCATGCACTGAGTTAACTGATGTGTTCTTTAGTTGAATAATGAGTTAATAATTATTGAATTAATTAATAATTAATTCACACCACTCATCTCTAGTGTATTAGCCAGTTAAACTAAATACAACTAGTTCAACTAAGTTAAACCGAACACAACTCCATCAACTCCTCAATCAACTCCACCAAACTCAATCACTTGAGTTCTAACTGAAGTCCATCATGCAATAGCTCAACTAACCCATAGGAAATTCGAATTTCCTTCTGCCAGCTGCATGTGCCACATCTGTAGCTCGAACTGAAGTGCTCCAAGAGGATAAGATAAATTTTATTGTCCAAATATTATTAAGCGCTAATAATATTTGACTGTTCTATTTTTAGACAGGCAGTCTAAAAATAGACTTCGACCTGTATGTCTAAAAATAGACGTCCATCTATTTTTACCAACTTGACCAATCATCCAAGAATAGCATCCCGCAACTCCTAGACCATGCTCCATATGTCTAAAAATAGACATAGTCTAAAAATAGACTTTTCGACAAAAATCACATGTGTGGTCCCCACCTAGTTTAGGTGATCAATCTCCAACTAGGATCAGGAAAGATGTTTCAGGAGGCCTCCTTAATTGTTTCTTGTTGCCATTTACAACACTCCCTCTCAACAAGAAAGGAATGTCTTTGCATGTGACATGCAACTCCATGCATTCACCCTGCAACCTTCACAAGTGCCATGCAACTCCATGCATGCGACATGCAACTCCATGCATTCGCCCTGCAACCTTCACAAGCGCCATGCAACTCCATGCATGCGACATGCGACTCCATGCATTCTCCATGCGCCCTTTTCATGCGCCATGCAAAATCATGCATGCACCATGCAACTCCATGCATGCGCCATGCACCCTTTGCATGCAACATCTTCGAAACTGAATAGGCTCCAAACAACTCAATCAGTCTGATGCATCTATCATCCAAGTCTTCGACTTCTGTTGGTACCAACTGCACATGTCATCAGGAACCACTGCGTTGTTGAACTCTTGCACCCATGCACTCTTGCACTTGCTGTCAACTCTGATCCATGCTCCAGTATCCGACATTGTCACTTTGATCTGCCTGCATCAATCCAACTGATCTGCTACTGCTGCGCTATGGGCACCTTGTAGCCAGGTTCAATTCATGAGATCCACACCATCTCCATGAATCCTGCCCTGAAATATCCACCTGGGATTACTCATGCATGTCGCCCCACCTCTCACCTGGTGGTATAGCTGCATGCACTCCCTCTGCCCATCTGGCACGAAATTTCTCTGCATGAGTGGTTTCTCCCACTCCATGATCCTCTTATGGCTGCTCCACACCCCGAGGTTCAATTTCACCTGCATGCAAAAATTGCTCCCTCTCAAGCATCAGTTGCATGTCTTTCTCCCGCTTCCCAACAGTAGGAAGCTCCGTAGACATCCCATCTACTTCAAGTCTGTAGAGATTCTTTGCCCGAATCCCAACCTTCTTGACTTGTCCCGTTGCCTTGTGCCGAAGGAAAACTTTCCCTTCTCTAAAGACAACTTCATACCCTTTATCCTCTAACATTGCGACTGAGATCAAATTCTTTATTAGACCTGATACATGCAATATATTTTGTAAAAGAATGAGTTTACCTGACTCCCTCTGAAAGGTTATGGTACCAATGTCGGTCGCATTGTATCTTCCATTGTCGCCCAACTCAACATGCATCTGGAGATTTTTCTCCACCAAGTCACTGAAAAGATTCACATCTCCCGTCATGTGAAAGAAAGCGCCACTATCAAAATACCACCCTGATTCAAATGCACTAGACACCATGCATGCAATCAATGAGAAGTCCAGCTCAAATTGCGAGGCAAGAACCTCACCAGCTGCAGCTCCAGCAGCCTGCTTGTTCTTCTTCTTTTGTGGACAATTCGTGGCGTAATGTCCATGATCGTGACAGTGAAAACACTTCACTTTGGACATGTCACGCTTTTTACCATCTGCACCGGATTGAGAAGCCTTCTCCTTGCCCTTCCCCTTCCTTGATTTGGCAACCAAAGCGCAGTCTTCTTCATCAGATGCCTTTGATGAAGATCTGTCCCTGGTACTCCGCCTTATCTCCTCTTGCACAAGATCAGACCACAGTCTTTCCCATCCTGGAAATTTCTCCCGACCATTGACACTGTCCTGATATGCATGCCAACTTTTAGGAAGCCCGAGGAGAGCCAAGCTCACCAGTTCCTCATCCTCCACACTAACTCCTACACTCCCAAGTTCATCCTACAGTGGAAAAACTTTGTCAAGTATACCGGAATAGTGTCATTCTTCTCCATCTTTATTTTCCTGAGTTTATCCTTGAGTGCCAACTTCCTTTGGTCACTCTTTCTCTGGAAAAATTATGTCAAAGCTTTCCACATCAAGAATGGAGAAGCTTTACCATGCAGGCTGGATACTATGTGATCCTTCACGCCCTCCAACAGAATCCTTCGACACCTTGCCATCTTCTTTTGCCAAGCCTCAACTTGAGCAGCATCAGTAGGCTTTGGGACTTCAGCATCTATGAAATCCTTCAGCCCGTTATCATCTAACACCGCCTCCATCCTATCTCTCCATGCAATATAATTCGAGCTGCCTTCAAGAGCATACTCCAATCGCAATCCTTGATAAGACATTTTGACTTCAACACCAAGAAAACACTGCTGCAAAATTCAAATTCCAACAGCTTAAAACTCAACCGCTTCCGATCTAAACTTGAGAACAAATTATTTCTAGCACAGAGATCGACTGTAGGGGCATTTACTGGATATATCACCTTTCAGAGAAAGGATGGATCCAGAGGCTACCTGGCCCGCTTACAGACTCTATCTACCGAAATAAGTTTGTAATCACCGTAATAGATCTGATGATCAATATAGCTCCGATACCATGTAGAAATTTGAATAATTTGCTGAATTATTCACCGAGATTATCCTGGTCACATACTATTTGAGCTTCATACATAACACATAATCTCTTCTACGCATTAATCATCACATGCGGAAATAAAAACAACAAGCGTTATTGAAAACATTCACATGCGCACATAGAAATTCAACACATATAACACAGTATGTATACCGGGGAAAGCTTACAGCTGAAAACCCCCTACTGTCTGTATATTATAATGAAGAAGAATCATGTAAAAATCTTAGTACAATACTCCTCACAAGTACTCAGTACTGTCTCCAAAAGTTACACACAAACTAGCTCAGTTTTGAACAAGTCATGGGTTCAAAACTCCTCCACTGTTTGCCTGCCTCTACTGCGCAATCCAAGATGAGAGAATGGATTGAATGAATTCGAATTCCCTTGGCTTTAACTGCGCAATCCTCATTGGCAATCTCCTCCAATGATTGTGCAAATCTCATGCACACTATAGTCACAATTGATAGTAGACTCCACCCTTTCTCCTACCTCTTCCACTGGTCTTCACTGAACTGTACATGCACTGAGTTAACTGATGTGTTATTTAGTTGATTTATGAGTTAATAATTAGTGAATTAATTAATAATTAATTCACACCACTCATCTCTAGTGTATTAGCCAGTTAAACTAAATACAACTAGTTCAACTAAGTTAAACCGAACACAACTCCATCAACTCCTCAATCAACTCCACCAAACTCAATCACTTGAGTTCTAACTGAATTCCATCATGCAATAGCTCAACTAACCCATAGGAAATTCGAATTGCCTTCTGCCAGCTGCATCTGTAGCTCAAACTGAAGTGCTCCAAGAGGATAAGATAAAGTTTATAGTCCAAATATTATTAAGGGCTAATAATATTTGACTGTTCTATTTTTAGACAGGCAGTCTAAAAATAGACTTCGACCTGTATGTCTAAAAATAGATGTCCATATATTTTTACCAACTTGACCAATCATCCAATAATAGCATCCCGCAACTCCTAGACCATGCTCCATATGTCTAAAAATAGACATAATCTAAAAATAGACTTTTTGACAAAAATCACATGTGTGGTCCCCACCTAGTTTAGGTGATCAATCTCCAACTAGGATCAGGAAAGATGTTTCAGGAGGCCTCCTTCACTGTTTCTTGTTGCCATTTTCAACATCTTATGCCATCAATCAAATATTTGTAGTAGCCCCAACAAGAGAGGTCCTTTTCACTATTAATTCCCAATCAATACTAGAAATGATGCAGGCTCCCACTGTTGAAGAAACCATCCCATTTTCTTATGAGGCTCTTAGAGAGTTGTATCAAAAGCCAAACTTTACTAGCAGAGCTAAAACAATAGAGCTTTTCATGGCTAATGATGCCCCAATTCCCAAAAAGAATCCTCCATATCCCTCATCCACTTTCCTTGATAGAACCTAACATATTGTCATTGTGCTTTCATATTTTCTAGGGTATCATTCAGACCAGTGGGTAGATGAGGCTATGATAGGTTTTATTTCTATTCTTTCATCAGATTCTAAGCCCTTAATCATACTCAACTTTAGCCAATTATTAGCTGATACCATCCATGATCAATTCCTAAAGTTTCACACAGATTAAGTGTTCAAATACACCTCAGTTTTAGTCTGTATGTTTGTCTATTTTTAGGCCAGAAAATTCCAATTTGAAATGAAAAAGTTTAATGATGACTCTCAGCCTCAATCAGTCATCTTTTGGGCGACTATGCTAATGAAGGAGCAGAATAATTATACTTGCAAGATATTTTTTGATTCATTTTTGCACTCAATATTGAATATACTCATCATTACAACAGAGCCAAGGGTTAATGATGAAATCGAGAAGATTATGCAGTTATCAGATCAAGTGAGAACTGGAGATTGGTACTTGTACCAAAATTATACTGAGATCATAATCTATGGATGTGAGTTTCCCCCCTACAAGTTGCCAAAGTTCATCCCCATGAGGATCTTTACACTGGAATACATCAGACAGATGATCAACGCAGATGAAGTGCACTTTGTATCTGGAAAAAAGAAATCCCAATTTAGGATCAAGTCCCAAATTGGTCATTTCATTTGTAATAGTAGAGTAGCAGGAGAAGAGGCTGATAAGATGTCGAGGGACATGAAATTCAATCACATCTTCACTTGGTCATATGACCCATTGGGGATCATCTCCAAGAAAAGGTGGAAAACAAATCAACCCCATACATCCACACACACAAGCCTGAGATAGAATAGTATATGAATCAAGTAGAGTGGGAAGAAAACACACTACAAGAAGCTGAAGAACATGTGATTTCCACCTCAAGCATTCAAACCCCTACTCCACAGGAAAATAATACTACACAAGGAAAATAGGGCAAAGGAAAAGAGCCAGAGAAAGAGACAGCAGGAAAGAGACCAAGAGTTGATCAGTCTGATATGGAGACTGACACATCTATCAGAGAATTTAAAATGAAGTATAGAAAAAGAGATAGAGTCCACATGGACATCGACCAGAGTAGTGAAAAATAACAACATACAATCATCACAATTAGGGATTCTCCGAGTTCATATCCAGCAGGTGGCTAGACCATATTCTCACATCTTCAGCCACCATTCCATTCCAACAACAGAACTTACAAACTCCCACATCTACTACTACTACAGGGGGAAATAATGAGGACATCTATGATATATTCATGGAAATCAAGAGGAATAATTAAATCCTCAAAACCAACACCTACAACTAGTTTTGGAAGAAGAAAAGCAGTTCATAGAGTAGGATTTTATCAGCCTTTGACTCAGAGTAAGGAAATATGAGAATGCCTTTCCTAGAAGCACAAATCTCTCAGCCTAAAACACCTGTAGACTTCAAACACACTTCCTTTGAATTTGATGTGAAAGATATCCATCCAATAGACCAGATGGAGATGCATAAACAGACTGGAGAGATGATTTCCTCCACATTGACAAGCACTGCCATGATTGTCTAAACTTCAGGTATCTTTGGCTAACTTTCAATCTCAGCTAAAAATGGAGAAGATATCTTCTCTAGCCAAAGATACAAGAATAAAATATTTAGAGGATTTAGTGGTAAATATCGGGTATGACCTAACCAATGTAGAAGCTGTGGAAGAGATATTGAAGAAAAAGAATGCTAATATAGCAGCCCTGAGGAAACAAATAAAACTATGAGAAAATGAAGATCCATTGAAAAAATACATTGATGAAAATGAAGCACAAAAGGCTGAGATGATGAAGTTAATCATGGAACAGTTTGCATAGCTGAATAAAATGGAGACAAAGATGGAAAAACTAGTGAAAGAGAAGGAGAAAGTAGTGAAAATGGCTATTGTTACATTGGAGGCTGTCCTAATTGCATCCATCCCTACAACTACACAAACAATCACAGGCTCATCATGTGGTGCAGAGCAGCTAGCCAAGGCCATGGAGAACATGACCATTCAAACAGTAGAGATTAAAAAGCCTAAAGTAGAAATCAAGACCTTGAAATATTTGAAGAAAAGATCAGACAATGCTCATGACATTGAGATACAGAGAGCTCAGAAGCAGATTGAGAAATTAATCTAGGCATAAAGTGAAGCTTCTACTGGATAAACTATTGGATAGGCAAAAGAAATTATTTGGACTATTATTATTGACTCCATGAATGAGATATGGCCTTCTATCCAAATGATTTTTGAACAGAGAGATCTAATTGGATTAGTGAGTGTTGCCATAGACAAAGAAAATAGAGAACTGACAGGAATGCCTGAGAGAACAAACAAAATTATTAAATTCTTTAATTCTAAGATTTGTTTTGAATTGGAAGCACTAGGAGTGGAGGATAGAACATCAACCATCCTAGCAGTCAAAAAAGTTCTCAAAAAAAAGAGTTTGGTCACACAGGTAGAAGAAAAGAGTCATCAGCTACAAATACGTGTTAGCAGATTCTTCAATAGAATCGAACCATTGACCAAAAGAGGATTGCCTTCTCTTTTTGTGATCAATGATAAGCTCTTGCATAGGATAGATTATGTCAAGAAGCTAAAGGATTTTTCCAAAGAAACAAAAAAAAATTGCAGGAATTAAAGGTTCAATGATTAAAAGAGCCTTCCTAGAAGCTATGGACAATGATTTATATATACAGCATGAAATCAAACATATTTTCTAGTTAAGGCCAACTTTCATGAAGTACATAGAGACAAATGAAATTTATATAAAATTAATCAGAATCAAGATTCCAAATGCATGACAATGGGAGAAGTTGTGTGATTACCAAGAAGGTTGACAACTCAGCACGTCAGCGAAACATCCAACTTAGCTCAACAATTAATTCTGCAAACCAATGTATTAGTTCAACAAATCTTCCTCAGATTACTATAATCTGCCAGCACAACAACAAGTCAAAATGCATAGTAATGGTCTTTTGGATATTACGACCACATGTCACAGTCATTGTACCGTGTCCAATTTTTGGTCACATTTGTCAATTTTCAGTTATTATTATAATAAATAGAAAACTGCCCATGTAGATACGGAAATCACTAGGAATTAGTTAAATAATGCATTTCTATTCAGTATCATGGGTTGGACCCTATATTGTAAGTTTTTTTGTTGGAGCATTGTAATTTTGGAGCTGGAGCACTAATAATAAAAGACCATTTTGCAAGATTCTTATGCTATTTTTATCTAGTGATGTATTTTCTTTAATGTGTTTAATGTTTACCACTATTATTTCTTTCAATGTATCATTTGATTCTAATTGTAAAACAGAAATCTGAAGATTGAGATTTTTTCCATAGAGAACCTTAATTCTTGTTGTGTTTACAATATAAGTGTTTCTCTTATGAAGTCTAGTTAAAAAATACTTAATATCTTTTTAACCACTACTAAAATCACTCTTCTTTCATTCCATAATTCACTATGTTTTAAGGGTCCAATAAATACAGTTAGCTTGCCTTGCAAATTTCTCTCAAAAAATTGATGCAACAACCCAGCCTGTTGTGACTCCATAGCCCAATGGAAATAGTTTAAATAGATCCCCTAATCCAACCAAATTATCAATAAATAAAAAAATCTTCACAATCAATTTAACTAGCATAATATCATAAAACATTAAAATAAATCTAAATCTTAAAGAGAGATCCCTCTCTGAGTCTAGGAGGGGTAGATCCTAGGCTCCAAAGTGGTTTTGATGTTGTCATTTTATTATTATTCGTTCCAATCTTAAAATTATAGAACAATAACAGCTTGCACATTCTTTACTGCACCTAATCACGTCAATCATAGCATACACCCTGGATGTCCTACCGACCCCAAGGCTACCCTTATCAGAAATTGGTGTGATTTTTGCCACTCACATCAATAGTTAAGACCTAGTTCCAATTGTCCATCACCATCAGTTTTAGTTAGCTCTCATCATCACGTATTTTTAACTAACCATATTACACCCTGCTTCACCAAAAACCCTGATCCCTTGTGTCAACACTTGTTTCAGACGGTTGATGCTTCCTTCCTGTTAACTTCAACAAAAATTTTCTAGGATGGAGTTAGTACCTTGGAGGGTTCTCCACAACTTTGGGAACATCCTCATATGGCACAATGGGAATTAACATCGCCCAATGATGTCATCAATCCCCCTGGCATTCGACATCAACACCAATTTCCATGTCAAGGTGGTATCGTACTTCATAACCACTACACTCTGTCAATTAGTAAAATACCCGTGTATCAGTAAGAATCTCTTTCAACATTTCTTAAATCATTATGCACGGGAAGGTTTACAGAAGTCAAAGACCCATGCACATATTCAACACCTCACACAAAAGTGTTATACCCAGACAATGCATGTGAGTGCCACATTCTTCCTATTTGTTTAAAGAAAAAATGCCCTTGAGGGTGTCAACAGTCGTCATCGTCAACTAGTAGTAGGTCACCTACCACAATGTGACTTCATAGAACCAATATCTGTCAAAATGTATTAACTAGTCATCATAACAAGCATGGGACATGCCCACCTCGTAGAAACATTTCTTATTTTATCACTTAAGATTTCCTATAGAGCATGCTTACTTTTTTACTTCAGTTAAGGGGTTCCCCTACTTATCTCTGCAGCAATTTACTCTTTCTCTCTCTCTCTCTCAAAGTGGATCACACAGACCCTCAATCAGAATAGAAAATGTGATGTATTTCGGTTATACGGTTCCTCCTAGACCTCATACATCAGGGGGAAATTATTAACAATAGAAAATTGCACAACAAAATACATTAGAAAATTTCAAGAAAAAGGTACAAGTGAAGATTTTCTAGTAGGAAAACATCATGAAGGACAAAAAATTTAAAATTCCTAAGGCTTGATGAGAAATTTAGTTTAGCGCGTACCACACGCCTATTTCTTCGATAGTCGGGTGGTCCTAGGGATGGCCAAAAGTCACTATCTGGGACCACTTTCCACACTTTAGGAGTTGATTCTCTATCATGGGTAGTCAAGGATAGTGGAAATGAGGTTGCCCTAAATATATGCAACCCTCAAAGGAATCTCTTGTCCTAAATTGTAATATCCCAAAAGGGAGAATGCAGTAATACTAAAACACAATAAAGGAACTGCATCAAAGTAAAAAATTAATCTAAATACACCATCAAAATGTACAGAATAGCTGAGCCATTTTATTATATGGGAGGTGGATAAAAAATACAAAAATGCTCAAAATATGAGACATTCAAGCCAAAGAGATGGCCTAGAATGACCCTGAAATGATCCCACAAGAGGGATTGCGTAACTGCTGGATTGCTGGAAGGAATACTGCGCCGTCCCTACTGCAAATGTTAGGATTGCAAATGCTGGAAAAATATAGAAGTGTATATCTGGCAGTTCTGGAGCTCCGATGATGCTGAAAATATAAAACTAGGCTCTATGATGAATAACCAAGATAACCCAGAAAGGATTTCCAGATCTGACAATCTTGGAAAATCACCTGCTTAGGCCCTGTAACTATGACTGTTGGGTATGAAATTCTGAAGCATAATATGAAGAATGATGGCTACAATATCATGTACAATTAGATCTATGCTTGAAGGGTTGATACCTTCACTAGATCCTCAAGCTAGAAGCTCAAGATCTAGATTCTCTTTCCTCCTCCACTGAATGTGGCTGCTGATTACTCAAAAACTTTAGAAAACTGCATTGTTAAGGAGGGAGAGTCTCAAGCCTGCTGCTAAATATGGAAAATCATCTAAAAAATGGTGGAAACAGTGAATAAAAGGTGAGGAGATGATCCCTCACAGGATTTCCAGCTGAAATACTGGAAACTTCCCTCCTCCAATAGATCTACAGGACTAGACTGTGCAATCCTTGAGGGAACTACTACTGCATGGAGGTAAAATCTAATGGCCTGAATGTCTAATATAGATATGCTACTCCTAAAAGGCTGAAAATGAAGCATAAGGTGAAAGGATGAATCCTCCACTGGTTTCCTAGCTGAAGTGCTAACCCTCAAGCAGAAATGTGTTATTCATGTGACTGAATGTGCATACGAGAGTGGTTGAATATGGAACCAATGCCTAATGATGTATGGTAGCTTAGAATAACCTTCCCAGGGTAGGCACTCGAAGTCCCCCATGGGTAAGGGTGGGATTTCTGCTTGAAAACACCCATGTGCTAAACAACACTACAGACTTAGATAAACCGCATAAGCATGCATAAAAATGTCCTAAGACAAATCTAAATAGACCAGAAATAATAATCTAAAGCCTTTATTCTGTTGCTGCCGTCATCTCCCTTAAATGATTTGTGAGCCTTCCATAGCCCTAGCCCACCTCATAAATGCTCTGCACATGTGGCCACTGGCCTCCATGAAGACTGCACCATCTCTCCATGTTATCCACCCTCTCTACATTTAATTCCCACTCTCTCCATCATGTGTGCATTAGATGCACTACTTCCTCCACTATCTTATCATTAGTGATCTATGATCTTACTTTGAATGCACCATGATTTGAGTTGACCTCCTACAAGATCTCCATGATTTTACATTAATTATCCATGATCTCCACTCTTCCTTCATTTAAGAAGCTCCTCCACTACTCCAATTGTAGATATATCTCTAAAATATCCACATACACACATCAAAAGTGGATTTTATTCATCTATGGGTTTTGTGGGTCCCTCCACCCTCTCATTTACTTAATTAATTAAGAAAACTAGGAACTCTAATATTCCAATTATCTTGTGGAAAATTGGGAATATTACATAATCTTAGGTAACTATCACTCTTGGGCCAAGAGAGGGAATAGGAGTTCAAATAATTTCTATATAAATAGGCCATGGGAAGAGAAAATCATGAGACATTGTTATGCCGACCAAACTTCCACCATACCAACACTAGCTTTCAATTGTTGAAGCAAGAGGAGTGAAGACATTGGCATGTTGGTCATATTTCTTCTAAGCAATCCAACATCCTATTGAGGAAGAGGAAACCACCATTGGAGAGTATTCACATTCCTTTTGAGAGAGGGAGGGTAATCTTGCAAGCAAACCAAGGAAAGGGACCCCCTTGCTGAGAGTATTTGAGTTCCATAGCTCAAAGGACTCATTGCAAGTGTGTTAGCATTGTATTCTTCTACTGCCAGTGACCAATAAAGGGAGTTTTCTTCATTTTTGTATTGTTCTGTTTGCTCCATTTGAGCTGATTGTCTTGTTTTTTTTCTTTTTGAGCTTATGTTGTTACATGCATTACTTCCACTATTAGTGTTGTTTTACTTTGTTTTCAGCTTATCCATTAACAACACCATAATATTCTTCGTGACCTTTTCAGGAAACAACCTAGTGCTAAAGAACTTTCATTTGGTACACTAGTGTGACAAAGACTCTACCACACCCTCAAGAGTCAGTTAATTAATTTTATGGAAAAAATAAAATTAAAGCATAGTCTAGAAAATTAATTAATTTAGAGTCAAAATTAAAATGTTAGAGAAATTAATTTCTCCAACTAGAAAAATTCGTAGGTCTAAAATAAATAAATTTTTAGAGGTCCCCCACGAATGGAATATTGAAAATATCAAGAAAAATTGGACTCTTGGACCTTGGTGGTTAAGTCAAAGTCAATTTTTGAGGAAATTAACTCAAAATAATTATTTTTGAGCTAATAAAAAATGGTTTTAATGAGAAATTCGAAATTTTCTCAAAAATAAATATATTTTATGGCAGAGATTAAAATTTGATCAAGGATTTATCAACAATCGAGATTATTTTGATGGGAATGAAGCCAACTAGCCGTTATTTTCCACTTGGATGATTTCTCTATAAATTAGAGGCCATTTTGCTTCTCAAGTCATGATGAAAGTTGTCACTCTAGTCTATGTAATTTTGTAACGTTGGTTTTTTTCCACTAATATGTGGGAACGTTTGAAATATCATAATAAAATACTTTGTGGTTCAATTCATGGTGTTATTTGTCTGATGGTCTGTGGTATGTGTTGGGTATGTGCTTTCCTATATTGTGCTTAAAATTTTAAAGTTTGTTTATTCATTTTATGGTGATAAGAACATTCTATTGGTAAAATTTGGGTTCATCTTAGGTGATCTGATTCGCCATGTCTAACAAGATTTCTTGAAGAAAATATAGAGAGTTTGCAGGTTCCCTGTTAAATTTGGGAAACTAGGTCCAAAATGCATGTTGTGATGCTCAGATGACGATGCCAATATTTTTATTGGATTCCTCTTTCGGAGAGGTGCAAGATCGATCTAAATATCATCTTGATCGGATTAGAAAAACATGTATTTTGAATTTATTCCACATGTGAAAAGTCAGCTTGATTTATCCCACATGCATAAGAGATGTGTCACACGCCCCCATAGATGCCTATATATTGGAGAGACTTGGATTTCATTTGATATACACATTTTTTGGAGGCATTTTCTTCTTTCTTGGATGGTGATGGAACAACATTCTCGATTCTGCATTTAGGGCTTCTTGGTGCAACATCTTGTTCGAACATTCTTGATGAGACGTCTTGGGGTTGTGTGACACATGTGGGAGGTTGACCTTATGAAGTATTTGCTGGTTGAAGCATCCTGCTGATCACCATAACACCACCATTCTTCATCTCTGTTTTTTATTGGCTTATATTCCATCGATCTGTCGGTATGTTCTATCAGCATATTAATTTCATGTGATTGTTATTTGGGCCCTAGAAGATTAAATTAAATTTTCATCTAGCATAGAACATCTTGAGATTTTAACATGGTATCAGAGCTAAGGTGAAGAAAAAGCCAAAATTGGGTTGAGAGCAATCACCAATCTATTGGGAAATATCTATTGTGTGCAACACTTGCCTCACAAGAGCTAGGTGGAGAGAGGTATTTTATGTTCTAGGCTGCAGCAAGGAAGTTTGGACTAGCGTGGGTGAGAGGGCTAGTTTTGATGTCATTTTAGGAGCACTGAATTGCTGAAGGACATCCGCAGTACCTTGCTGGAGGGCTGCAGGAGGTGAGGTTTGTTTTAGGGCTCGTTTGAGGTGAGACAACCCTCAAAATAGGTTTCCACAGACTGTTTGAAGGGCTGAAAGGGAGCCACTGGCATAACAGGAAGAACAGTCCATGTTTAGGGCTAGAAACCGCCCATACATTGTAGCATGGAGGGAGATCCCTTCTCTAAAGGAAAATCGCAGTATTTATGGGTAATTTTTGGTAGAAATAAGGGCTGAAAAAGGGACTATCATGGTGCCCTAGTTTCCAAAGGTGGAGCAACTTTTAAACAGTGGACAGAGGTACGTGTTTAGAGGATCTATTTCGGATCGGTTTGGGAATATCTACCTTGGGCGGATCTTTGGGTGACAGTGAGATGGAGAGTGGTTGAAATATGGTTGCATGGGGATTAAAACTGGATGATGTCAAAGAAAAAGGTATGGGCTATCAAAGAAGGCTAGTTTTAGAAAATTGGATGCCGCCACTTAGGCACAACTCACTATTTTCTCAAGTTTTCAACTTGTGGGGGAAGTGCAAAAATTATGTGGTTCATTAACAAATAGTATCCTGGAAGATGGCCATCAGCCAAAGCTTTCACGAAAACAGTTTCAGGACCAAGAGGGTAAAATTATGGATGCATCAAGACTTTGGTCAATGGGTTTTCCAAATATCTTACAAATGTGTGAGTCAAATAGGAAGATGTTTGCGACCTCTAATGCCCAATCCCATAAGCAGAGTGGAAATGTAAAATGGACTGGACTGAATGGCCACCCACAATTTTCAAGCATTGGAATGGAAGCATCGATGGTAAATTGGCATATGCATATGATATCACCATGTCAATCAGAGGTTTTAGGAGCACATGGTGTTGTATATTTTAACAGGATGATAGTAAGAGTGTTTACTTTGTATACCTTTGAATGTGTATCAGTTTCATTAGCACCTGCTTTATAATTATTTCCCACAAAACAAAAGTATAGTGACACTCCTTTCCACAAGAAATAATATTGCATTTGTTGTATTCAATGGCATGAAAGGTATTGATTTAGAATTAACTCCAACATTCCATTATTCTGGCAGGCTGTAGTAGGTATCTATGCAACAATTATAAGCAAGGATGGTTTTACGGTTTCACCTTCAAAAGTATTCATATAGACCTGTTGTCACCGCACCTCCTTGCAACATGGTAAATTCTCATCTTAAAGATGGAGTGCAGACTGGAAAAGGCTTGATGATCTCCTAAAGCAAGGATTCAGAGTGAGATGTAATGTTTTGACGATGTCTATCCATCAGATGATGATCCTCCAATTTACTAATGAAAGAGGTGATTTTTAAAATGTAAGATCTAGCTTTATTCCTAAGAATTAAAAGTCTGGTAAAATGGAGCATTTGTTGATCTTGATATAGAATACGCATAGGAACACTGGGGTATATCTTGATACAAAGACTGTAAGTTGATTTATGGTCAGGCTGCATATATTGGTTAACTTCTCATTAAGATTATCTAAAGTACATTGCTGATCCAACAGTACAATAAATGGAATCAACACATCTAAGTGCTATATATCTTGAGGACCTCCTTTATCTAGAATTTGTTGGAGATATAAGTATAGTCACTTGGGATTATAGAAAATGTACGAGCAGATTCGTGTGGGGCCATTTCAACTGTATTCATTATTATATTGGAATCCAAAACTGAAGACTTTTCAACTTTGTTGGAGCTAAATTTCTGGCATTATGGAGTTAAGCTCCTAAGAGACGAGAAGGGAGTTATATTGCTGCCATTGTGTATGTGTATGAGACACTGTTAATGGGTTGTTGTTGAGTAGATTATGTTGTTGATGCCTACGTGATGTGTTGTGAGAAAATAATTTATCACTAGGATATGCCAAGGAATTGTTGGGCATTATATCTGAGTTGAACATGGGCTGCATTAATAAATTTCAGTGGTCTCATGGTGACTGTCACTCCAACTGATTGATTAAATTATTGGTTTAAACTATGGTATTTTATTTGTGTTGTTGTATTTGTAAATTCAAACCCAAATCAAATGAAATTATACCCACAATAGTTTTCACATGAAAATTTTGACAAAAATCAGAAGGGGCCTAATTGGTTTCATAAGCATCATATCTTTGATTTTTGAACAACGGGATATTTGAAACCTCTCACAACACTTATAAATGAATTGAGAATATTGAACAATATAGAAAGGTTGTGTGGTAGGCCGCAGGCCTTACCACCACAGCAAGTGATAGCGTGGGTAGATTTAGGGTTTTTTTGTGCCCTAACTTACAGCATGGAGAGGTCTGTGTTGGAGGGTGAGGAGCTGTAATTGACAGAGGTTTTGTTGAAGGATTGGTTTAGGATCAAAACATATCTGTAAAGGTTGTTTCAAGTGACCGAGGTGTTGGGAAAAATTGATGAGTTAATACTTACAGTGATTTTGGAAATCTACTGTAAGAATGCAAACAAAAGAAGAGAGGCGTTGGCATTAAGAGGGATACCTCAACCGTATATGTTCCTGAGCAAATGCCGCTGCTGTAAGAATGGAGAGAAAACCCTCATGGCTCCGGGATTCTATCAAGAATGCCGAGAGACATATGGCCCCAAAATGGTGACATTCCATGTAAAGAAAGAAGCTGAATAGATACCAAGGGTATCTAGCAGCCATGAGTACAATACAAGCATGGATCATTTGAAGAAGTCGTAAAGGATCAAATCTGTAAAGATGATATAAACAAAGAGTATGAGTCCATTATGAATGATGATGTCCGTCCCGTGACCGGAAAAAACCAGTGCTAAAAATTACAAGGCAATATTTGTTGCCCGAAGCTTCTCTCTAAAGGAAGGTGTAGACTATGATGATATACTTGCACTTGTGGTCCGATATACCATCATCCAATCTATTATTTCCCTTGTTGCTACGCAAAGATAGATTCTACATTAGATGGATGTGAAGACCACTTTTTTTGCATAGTTTAATATAGGAAGAAGTTCATGAGGAGAAACCTTTGGGGTTCAAAGTGTAAGATAGAGACTCTCATGCATGCAGGTTGAAGAAAGCCCTCTATGGGTTGAAGCAAGCCCCCAGGGCTTGGTATGAGAGGATAGATAGCTACTTGATGAAGCTAGGCTTCACTCGAATTTATTTTGACCCTTTGATTCATCATTGTAAGAGGGACATCGCTTCAGAGTTCGAGATGAAGGACCTAGGATGGATGCATTACTTCATACGCTTGGAGGTCTGGAAAAGACCTGGAAATATTTTCCTCTCTCAAGGAAAATATATTGTGAAGCTGCTGGAAATTTTTGTTATGTTGGACTGTAAGTCCGTGTCGTCACTAATGGAACTCAGCTGGGCCTGTGCTAGCAAATCCTACCGAGTATAGACAACTCGTAGTGGCCCTGATGTTCTTAGGGAACATATGTCCGGATGTATGTTGTGCAGTGAACACTTTGAGTCAAAACATGGTTGATTCTCATAACATTCACTGTGTTGGTGCCAAGAAACTCTTGAGATATCTTTGGGGCATGGTAGACCATGGGTTGAGATACACTACCGGGAGTTTGGGACTTCGTGGATATACTGATGCCGATTGGGCTGGTAGTGTGGTGGATCACAAGAGCACATTTGGATGCTGCTTCACACTTGGGTCTGCTTCGAGCAAGAAGAAGAAATCGGTAGCTTTGAGCACTGATAAGGCCGAATACATTACAACGTGTATGGCCCGTTGTGAAGCCACTTGGTTGCGAAAGCTCTTCAGTGAGTTGTTCAAGCACATGCTAGATGCCACCGTTATCCTTTGTGATAACCAGAGGGGGATTTTTTTGTCATAGAATCCTGTGTTCCACGATCAATCCAAGTATATTGATGTCTGGTACCATTTTATCTAGGATATGGTACAATGAGGAACCGTAAGGCTCGATCATATAACAACTGATGAGCAAGTCGCGGATATTCTCATAGAGCCCTTGGGGAAGGTCATGTTCCTAACCTTTTGTGAGAATCTTGGAATCGTGGAATGACCCTATTTGGAGGGTCCAGTTGGATGATGAGCTCTAGGAGCTCCATGGGGGCTTTGGGTATATCTTCTTGGTGCTATAAGCAACCACAGGGCTAGGCTTGACGAAACTTGTTGGTATGCTTCTGACCGACCGTGATGATATTGAGTTGGTTTACCTCTCTCTGATCTGTGCCCTGTATGCATCCTACCCATGGAGTTTCAGACTCATGGGAAGTACCTCTCATTTGGCCAATGAGGTGGGAAATGTGAATAGAGACCATATCAAGACCGATGGATGCATCAGAGATTGTTGTACTCTTTATTTCTAGGATGGCATGTGTCCGACCACTTGATTTGGGATCAAGTCTAGTGAGGTTTCGTACCTCCAACTGACTTCGGGTTAGTTAAACCAACTTCGGGTTGGTATGTGACTCCTTTGAGTCCTATATATTTTTTGGACCTTTAAGATGACTTCGGGTTATCTGAGAGTGATGTATTTGTGACTCACCTTTTATTTTGAAATAAAGAAGCCAACGAAGGAAGTTACATCGGGATGACGCACGATGTTTGGATGGAACTGGTAGATGGAGTTCTCCCTAGTTGAGAGGGAGTGTTAATTTTGGGAAACTAGGTCGAAACTCCATGGTGTGGTGCTCAGATGACGATACCAATATTTTTATTGGATTCCTCTTTCGGAGAGGTGCAATATCAATCTAAAGATCATCTTGATCGGATGAGCAGAACATGCATTTTGAAGTTATTCCACATGTGCAAGGTCGGCCTGATTTATCCCAGATGCATAAGAGATGTGTCACACACCCCCACAGATGCCTATATATTGGAGAGACTTGGAGTTCATTTGATACGCACATTTTGTGGAGGCATTTTCTTCTTTCTTGGATGGTGTTGGAGCAACATTCTCGATTCTACATTTAGGGCTTCTTGGTGCAGTGTCTTGTTGATGCATTCTTGATGAGACGTCTTGGGGTTGTGTGACACATGTGGGAGGCTGACCTTATGAAGTATTTTTTGGTTGAAGCATCTTGTTGATTGCCGTAATGCCACCATTATTAATCTCTGTTTTTTATTGGCTTGTCTTCCATCAATCTATTGGTATATTCTATCAGCATCTTACTTTCATGTGATTTTTATTTGGGCCCTAGAAGATTAAAGTAAATTTGCATCTAGCATAGAACATCTTCATATTTTAACATTCCCCAATCCTTGGGCTCCAAGTTCACAAACTTTGGAGAAGAGTCGAAATTGTTTGGGCTCTGAGAATTTTGTTTGGTTTTCTCACTTCGTTAAGGCTATGGGCAATATCATAACCTTCAAAACACATAATATCTATGGTCGGTATTCATCATTTAAAAATTTATTTACTCAAAAATATTTATTTCCAAGCATTGTATATTCGTATATATGCTTGTAAATTATTTTTGTAGAATAATTTCTGTAAGTAAAATTTTCTAACCCTTGTTTTGCATTTATTTGGGTTTAGGGTTTTATTTTAAATTATATTTTTTGAGGTTTTTAGCATACTTGTACTCTTTATATTTATTTTATTTTGTAAATAATTTTTATATTTTAAAATTGTAAATATTTATTTGATTTAAGTTTTAATTTTGTAGTTTAAATTTTTTAATTATATTTAATTTGAAATTTGAAATTCAAATTTTACTTGTAAATTTTTTATCCCACATTCAAAATTTGAAAAGATTTTCTCTAATTTGTATCTATATATACTAACCTTTCACCTCGTACTTTCTATTATGCAAATAATTTCACTAACCCTTTGCATTTTAATTTTTTCTTGCATATAATTTATTGGGGTTTTTATTTTAATATTGTATATAGTAGGTTTTTTTTGGGAAAATTTATTTTATTTATACATATGAAATCTCTAAGGGATCAAAGAAAAGAGTAAACTGATGAAGTTTCTAACCCTTAAAATCCCTAGACGTCTAGGGTTTTGTAGTCCATTTTTGTAGGTTGCTTATTTTCAATTTGGGGAAGGAACTCATTTTTTGAAGGCCCTATCCCTTACCCAACCTAAAAGAATAGTGTTTGGGACCTATTTTGCAAGCATTAAGAAGGTCATAAGTCATACAAGGGCTAGATCTCATTGCAAACAAGGGTTTCTTCAAGGGATTGGCATTTTATCTCTAATAATGACTGATTGTAGCAGTCATAAAGATCTAATATTTGGGTTTTGATCTAACATTTTATGAGAGCAGGTGTTGAGGAGTGATTTCTCTCACATGTCCAAACTTGGCATAGGTCATTAAGCCTTGGGGTTTGCTTCTATTTCCTTCATCTCTCATTTTAATTGACTACATAATTTATATCAGACCTGATATATTGATATAATAGTGGCATAATCATGATATTACAAGCCTAAAGAACCCAAAAATTAAGCTAATAAATAAAACAAGGTATCAAAATAAATTACAATGGTTTGATCTATCAATTTTATTGTTTCATGTTGGTTGTCATATAATTTTCAAGGTCTGATCTAAAAGTTTTCGGTCTGATATAATTGTTATAGCAATGTATTCAGGACATAAACACACATAAAATAAGCCTAAATTCATTAACAAGTCACTTAAGGCATTGAACATTAATCTTGTGGTTAAATTGATTGCATATAAGTTATTTTTTGAGGATTGTTTGGCAATTTCCAGATTTGATATGTTTGCTACAACCATTTATGCAGTGATATAAACTAAATAAGAATCATCAAAATCGACTAAAAATCACTCAAATTTATTATTTAATAATTGGAGCTTATTTCCCATTAATATTTAGTCACCTTGTTGGTTTATTAAGGACTAAATAAATGATTTTATAAGTTATTACATATCTGATATACACAATTTTGAGGTTTGATCTGAGTATAATAAATCTGATTTGTAGTGTCTAAGCAGTCCTATAATCAAGAAAATATCTTTAGAAGTTAAAATCATTGATTTTCTAACTTATATTTGGAATCTTTCATCACTTCTTGACTGCTAATATAAAATTTGCAGACCTCTAAATAAAAGGTTGCAACGATAATATATCGCACATAAGTCTCTAAAGTTGGGGCAGGAAATTTTATAATTCATAATAACTCATGGCTGAAGTGATTCAGGCTTAATTTTAGTCATTGGCTAATTATATAAGTGCTCTAATTTTCCTAAATTGCTATCATTGTTATCACTTGGTCAATATCTTTGTAGAATTATTGTAAGATCTCTTGTTGGTTGTTGGCACTTGTAACATTGAGCACTTGGTCTTTTGTTTAAGTTTGTCTTTCAATATATTGTTAAGTACTCTTGTTATAAGATAATAAACATCAAGTACTTGAATCACATAAGAAATCTTAACTGAAGACTCACTCATAATCCTTGCATATCATTCTGGGAAAATTATTGCATTTAATAATTTACTTCCAAGCATAAGCTTGGTTGATAGACATTTAGGTCAACCTTTATCACCTAACTTGAGGAGCCTAACACCTCTTTAGTGGTTAACACGGTGACCTTGTAGTCGCCAGAGTCACAATCTCTACAGAATCAGAAGCATTGAGTGGTTAGAACAGAGAGGGATGTATCATTAATCAAGCCTCTGCTTGCTTCCCGTTAGCTTCTAACCCACAACCTACTCTAGAGACTAGTTCCAAAATAGTTAAGAGGAAGGAAACATCTAGAACATGCATATAATTAAAATTAACCAAGTTTGTTTCATTTCATCTAAGACATAGGATTTTCATAGCATATAGGTTAGTTAACCATGCAATCAATGTTTTCTCATTCGTTCATTTGGTCCTTAAGTGATATAAAGCAAGTATGTTGACTCCATAAGGCACTGGTCTCATTGATAATTAACTCTAATCTTTAAAAGCTTGCCAAATCAACCAAGTGGCTAGGCCATTTAATCATATCTCCCAGACTTGTTGGTTTCCAACATGTCTTTCATTTCTATCTTCCATAGGGACTACCCCCCATTGTCTGTTGTTGGGAGAAAACTAGAACAGAGAGGTCAGGGATTAGAGTGACAACCCCCTACCTTAGTCATTGTCACAGTGCCTATACAATATTAGTGACACACTTGTTGACGTTGTTGTTGGGTACAAATTTATTGGGCCTTGGTATTTACAACACTATCATAAATCATCTTAATCTTCTAATTATTTTCATATCCTTAATCCATCAAGCACCACATTTTATGACGCTTTGATATCTCACAATATTCTCATCACCTTGTTCACCTTTCCTATTACACCTTTAACTCCTAGACATCCCAATTGGTTTCCTGTTTAGGTGGCGAATCCACTTATTTTTTTGCAAAAAAGAACTCATTTTTCTCATACATGAATATCTCCCTAATATCTATCTACTTCTCCCTAAATAACTTTTTTTTTTTATTCATTTTGTATTTTGGACTTAAATTCATGTTCAAGTGTGTTAAAAACAGAAAATTGTACACTACAGAAGACATTAGAAATTGTCCAGCAAAAGTTAAAACTCAATATTTTCCAATAGAATAAATCATGGGCATTATAAAAAGTTAACTTTTCCTAAGGCTATGAAAGAATTTTTTTTACTGCGCACTATAATAAAGAAAACAATGCGCAACTGCGAGGCTTTTACTTCGAAAGTCGCTCGGTCAAAGGAATGGAAAACTCATTATTTCAGGATGACTTCCCACACTTGGGAATGATATTCCCTGACATGGCCAGTCAAGAGCAGTTGACTTTAGGTTTCCATGAAGATATTCCACCCTCAATGGAATCATCTTGTCCTACTATTGGGTCACTATCACTCTTGAACTAAGGGAGGGAATATGGGTTCAAAATTTTCTATATAAACAAGCCATGGGAAGAGAAAAACATGAGACATAGTTATGGTGGCCAAATTTCTATGAGAGCAACACCACATTTCATATTTGAAGCAAAGAAAGTGAGAACACTAGCATGTTGGTCATATTGCTTTTAATAAATCAAACATCTTAGTGAGAGTAGAAGAGTCCATCAATGGAGAGATTTGACACTTCTTTTTAGAGAGAGGAAAAGGTTGCAAAGATACTAAGGAAAGGGACCTCCTTGCTGAGGATATTTGAGCACCATAGCTCAAAGGATTATCGTCAATTTTTTTAGCATTCTATTGTATTATTCTACCACCAACAGTCAATAAAAGGAGACTTTATGCATTATTTATTGACATGTTTGATCCATTTAGTATTGTGTTGTATTTGTATTTTTTTATTAATATTATGTTTCTTCATGCATTACTTACATTACTAGATATGTGTAATATCCCAAAATGGGAACAAGCAGCAATACTAAACAATATTGCATAGAAATAACGCAGTTCAACAAATTAAGAGCAGGAGGCCAATATGGAGGCTCAATATGTACATTTACAACAACAAATCATAGTTATATTGAAGCCCATGAGTTATAGAATAGAAAATAGAAGACTTTACATGAAGAAAACCCTCAAAGTGAGGTGTTGCAACCATAGATTTGACTGAACAAGCTTGACAGTGTTATTTTTATTGGCTGAAACAACAATATATTACACTTCAGATCTAGAGCAGATTTGTGTACAAAAATTTAGATCTATATCAGATCTGTACACTAGATAGGCTCCTCTACAAATTCCCCTTGGGGTTTTTAGAAAAAAGTAGATTATATGGAGTATATATGAGATCTTATGCAGCAGATCTACATAATGATTCCGAAATTCTGAAGCAAATACAACAGTATTCAGATTAGATCTGAATATGACATGGAATAGATCTGAAATCCATGGATCACCACAGTGAAGGGAAGAACCCAAACACTACATATCTCTCCTCCAAAAGTGTGCCAAAACACCCTGCAACTGTACACTTGCAAATAATGCAATACTGGAATGAAAATTGTGTTGTAGGCTCTAGAACGTATGTGGCCTCAAGCCAAGATCTGAAATCAGTGCTCCAATCATCCAATACTCTCTTGCCAAGGGGATAGAATACTTTCCCACTAAAAATAGGCACTAGAATGGACTAGATCTGAGTAGATCTAACCTCCACTTGCTACAGCTTACAAATACAACCAAACCCTCAACAGGATCTGCGTTGTAGTTGGAAGAAGAGCTTGGCCAAATGCCTGATAGTGGACAAGAAATGCAAGACTCCTCCAAGAGCTACTCAAGGAAGGAGGTGGGATTCCTGATCAGGAACACCCAGTGCTAAACAATACTATTCTCTGCTAAATAGCCAAGAGAATAAGAAATTTCTAAACAGAAAATTCTTCAAAAATATGATAATCATCAACAACCTTCTCATGTTTTCCTCCTCTCCCTTTTATAATATTGAGAGCTTGCAAAACCCTAAACCATCTCAATGAAATAGCTCTTTTCACATGAGCCACCTCCAACTAAAACTGTGCTGTGCCTTAATGAAGATCACTCCTTCTAGACAACGATGTTGATATGGTCATGGTTGATCCAGTCAAAACATTCAACCCCTTTCACACCTAAGGGTGCTCATTTAGTTAGCCCAGATTTAGCCTTGTTCACATGTGCCATTGATTTATTTGTTGTTTTAGGAGTTTTTATTGTCCTCCTTTATACATTTATTCATACAACAGAAAAATGAAACAAAAATGAATATTCCCATTAGCTTGGGCTAATTGGAAATATTACAGTCCTCCCCTCCAAAATGTTTCTTGTCCTCAAGCAACTGATAGGGTGAGTGCTACAACTCTTCTCCTCCTCAATTGGTGACACCATCATCATGTGTTAAGCTTCTTCCATAAGCTAAGTTCTCACCAATCAAACCCTCCATGAATTTTTCCTCCAAGATTCTCATGAGAGGTAAGTAATCCATCCCACAAGGAGTCAATAACTCAAATGAAACAAACATGTCTGAACCAATGCTCTCCCTATAACATGTAGCATAAGGTGCATGGAGAACCTCCATCCCATGTGGTACATACATGCTTCCCATCCTCCCTCCATACATTCCCATAAAAAGTACAAGTATATCATCAATGTATGGGAGAAAAACTACTTACATACAAACAGAAATTTGAGCATGTGGAGGTGGGTCATAGTCCCACATATGGTACCAGCATAGTGCATCTCCTGCCTGCATCAGTTCAAGGTATGTTAAGTGGTTTTCCCACCACTTAATTTCTTCCCATGTCATCTCACTATGGCTAAAAGTGTGAGATATGTTTGGTGCCTTTGGGAAGCACCCATCATGATAGAAAATCTCCCTTTGCACATCAAGGGGGTGGCCAAATTTAGAAATTTTATTGGCCCAATGTTTGCCATGAGATTTACATGATACATTACTCCTCCTTGGATTCATCGCCTACATAAACTTGGTGAAATAATATGTACAATTAGAAAATAAAACATGCTTTACATGATCAAATTCTTCACCAAAAATGTTCCTCATACACATGGAGTTGTGCATGGATATTTCTCCTCTTTCAAAAGAAGGAAGAGATGGCTGAAATAACCCCTTCATGGAGTCACGTTTCTGCCCTAACTCCACATAGTTCATGCATTCTTGAAAATGCTGATGTAGCTATTCTTTCAAGCCTTCCCAATCAAAGCTTCTCATTATGATGTTGTAGATCTTCATGGAATACATATGGTTGAAACAGAACTCTTTGTAAGCTCTTTGTAGAAACTTCTTCTTGAACTTAGAAGCTCTAGACAAGAATATTCTACCATGATGATAGATGAATCCTTCATGGACTAGATAGCCCTCTTCATGCAGCTAGTCATCAGGTATCATACAAGTGTGAAGATCTTTGTAATAATCCACCAACAATTGGGATTTCCAATACAGATCTAAACTGCTCAACAATGACAGCGCTGATGATATATCAACAAAAAAAAATTTCATGTTGTTGATCTCTTCCTTGACATCTTCCATGCCAAATATGTGTGTTGGAAGGTCACTCCTTCCCTTCTTATCCTCCTTGACATTCCCCATGCCAAAGGTATATGATGGAAGGTTGGTATTCCTTCCTTGCTACCCTCTTTGCACATGCACATGCTCAAATGAAGATGGAAATTCTTGGAAGTTAGTATCCCATGGGAGGCTATCATCTATAAAAAACATCCTTAGTATTGCCAAAGTATGCATGTGTGGCCACCATCTTCTATCATGTATGGAAGATCTCTCTCCTGGTGATATTATCTTCTGAGTATTTATAGCCAAGGATCTCCCTCCTTGCCCCATGATGGTGTTATCCTCCAATCTTGCAGCCTCTATTCTCAGCGCAGTATGAGATGAGAGAGTGGACAATGGGGATAGTGGGGAAATATTTCCCTCCTCCTTGAGCTCCTCCAACACTCTCAACGCTATATTGTAGTCTTCTAATGCTCCCTTCCTTCCCGGACCCATGAATGGAGCATCAAGATGTGAGACATATGTCACCATATCTGAATCAAGTGGTCTCCCAAGTGGTTTACCACAAGACAATGATGTCTCATAGTTCATCCTCATATGCCTATCAGATGGGATCATCATATCCTTTCCTCCACTATGCAATTTTCTCTCTATTTTTTGTGTGGAAGTATCATGACACTAGTAAATTTGGCCCAATTTACGACGACCACTTTGTCGCTATTCTGACACATAGTCATTGCAAGAGCGACAGTCTGAGGCCGGACAAAACGTGGTTAGCCATTACGTCACAATTCCGACACTTCAATAAAGTGTCGGAAGAGTGACACTTTTTCCGACGTTTTGCAAAGTGTCGCAATACCGACGCTTGTGAAGCGTCGCAATACCGATGCGTATGAAGCATCGCAACACCAATGAAAGGAAAAAAATTTCGTAGTTTTAAAGCATTGGAAGACCAACGCTAAAGAAGCGTCACAAGACCGACGAAAGGCAAAATATTTCGTAGGTTGAAAGTGTCAGAAGACCGACGCTTAAGAAGCGTCGCAAGAGTGACGAAAGGCAAAAAATTCGTAGGTTGAAAGCGTCGTAAGAGCGATGAAAGGCAAAAAAATCGTAGGTTGAAATCGTCGGAAGACCGACACTTAAGAAGTGTCGCAAGAGCGATGAAAAGTTAAAAATATTTTTAAAAAAATGAATTAATATACTGCAAAATTGAAAATAGAAAACTAAATGAAATGTACGACTTCATCTTTCATTAGTATGACAATATTTTAAAATTGTTCTGGTATATGATGGCATGCAATACTTTTGGAATACAGAGATATCTTTGCTACTTGCTTTGAATTGTTTATGTAGCAGTGACTGAATCTTTGAGTTTGCTTTTGGAAACAGTCATGGATTTTTTCAAAAAATTTATAGAGAATTTTTTCTCTTTATTTTGTGATTGTATTTTACCTTATATTTAGTTTTCTTGTCATTTCTTGTGGTGATCTTGTGGAAAAGGAAAGATTATATGGCAATTTTCCAATACAATCAGCTTTCCTTAATAGTGTTAAGAATATTTATGACCAAGTCCAAGCAATATGTAAAGGAGAAGAAAATGAGTATTAATGTGAGGCAAAATCCCAACACAGTGATCAACCATTGTAGAGATATCCTGTAACATTAAATACATAAGTTATAACAACTATAAACCAAAGACATCACACAGGACATGACACTGAAACTACTGGCAATGTTAGTACTGGAATGAGGGTTGAGAAATTCACATAAACTCAGTGACTTGCACTCCGATGACAGCCTTTGTAAATTTCTCAAACCTAGGTGATTTCTGTTCTAATGTTCTCTCATTAAATAACTCAAAACATAATTTATTTAAAGGTAGAAAATCAAATTTCTGAACATTGCATCAATCACACAACAGCTGAGAAATGAACAAGGATTTTTCCTATTAATTAGCTTTTTATCATTTGATCAAAGCTTACAAGGTGGCCTATGCAGCCTGCTTGAACCAATAGCTGTGCAGTCAATAAAATCATCTCAAATAACAGTGTATAGCCTGTGTAAAATAGGGTACAAATACAACAGTATGGCCTGCTCTGTTTCTGTTGCCTTTGGACATAAAATCTCTTTTCCTCTCCTCAACACTAAAGCACACTCCAGCAAGACAATGTATGACCACATCTAAAGGTGCATGGCCTGTGCATGAAGAAAATATGTCTACAACAGTGGTGCGGCCTGTAGGGCATGCCGGTAAGTAAACTATTATTATTTTTTGTCTACAACATAATTATTATTTTACAAAATAAACTAAAATTTCCAAGGAAAATTTTTTGCATCCTCTATTATAAAATAAAATATGTTACAAGAGTAAACGCTTAAGCATTTTTATGGCTTATAACCCTATAAGTGTTTTTCATATCTATATACAAAAAAACTTTATGTAGTTTTTTTACAACTACCATGAGTCAAAAATAATTTTACATGTTTCCATGGTTGTACAAAAAGGAGATTGACAACAAAGTTGTCTCTAAAAATACAGTCCAGATAAGACATATTGTCTTCCAAAAAAGTCATAAGCAAATATAAACATATGAAAAATTAAACTGAACAAAATAGCATCTTGAGTGGAGAACTGTCAGAGATGATTCCTTTGAAAACAAGATTCCTACATAATAGAGCATAATGTTTAGTTAGACCCAAGGGTAAAAAATAAAGTATGTTCTAAGGCCTTTTTCAATCTCAGAGACCGAGCATGTGCCTTTTCCCAAATCCAATCCAATTTTTGAGATATGATCTCCCTCTTAGTTTATGTTCCTGTAGATGCAATCATAGGATATATGTGAGAAATTTATGATTTTTTGGTATTTTTTTCATGAGAGGAAGAAAAATGAAGCTCCTAAGCATTGCTTTTTTTAATCCATTTTATAACCACTTTAGAATCACCATACATGTGAAGATATCTGGCATTATTACAGATTGCAAGAAGAATGATGATGTAGAGAGTGAAGAGTTCAATAATGTTATTTGTAGCAGGCCCAATATTGGCAGAGAAGGAGAGAGAGTGTGAGTTAGAAAAATGCAATATACCCCTTGAACCTCCAGATGAGGGGGACCATTTCACAATACCATCAAAAAATGTGGGGGGTGAAATAAAATAACATTAATGATTTCAAAAGGGGTGAGCAATTGATAGATGATGATTAGGGAGATAAAGAGAGAATAACCAAACATTAAGAGGAGACATTAGAGGAGTTGGAGGGTCTACTCTAAAAAATTGCATCATTTTGTTTGTAAGGCCCCACCTTACCAGACATCAATAATATAGATAAGTAGAGGTCACATTAATCATTAATACTCTTTTTTTTTGTAACATTACTGCTCTTCTTCTCTTTAGCAATCTGCTCTTCTTCTCCTTGAATGCACTCTTCCTTCCTCCAGTTCTCTTGTTCTTTTCTCCTATGAGATTGACTTTTCCTATCCTGTCCTCTTTTTTCTTTGAGAGAAGATAACTAATCTCCTCAGTCCTAGCTTGCCACCTATCTCATTCTTGATATGTATGGCTAAGATTAAATACCCAATCTAAGATTTTAAGTCACTAATGTTCTGGAACTTATAGAACATTTCATTTAGACTCTTAAGACTAAGCTGACTTCAAAACATTAGACAATCATTTTTATTTTTATTTTTCAAGTGAAATCATAAGATGGAATTAGTGACCACCTTTCCAATGTGGTCACCAATGAAATGTCTCAAACCACTTCCCACACGTTCACACTAAACCTGTGCCAGGAGTTCCTACTCGAGCTACATTTCTCAATAACCTCCACATTGACAAAGCCTTTGGCTTGGGTAATGCAAAGAGAATAATTTTGTTTAAAATGTCCATATGGAATACAGATTTTGTTTAATGTCTCCCCCACCCCCCACCCCCCCCCCCCCCCCTGAAAAAAAAATATCATTTATCAATGCAAAATATCCTCTTTAAACTGGACAGGAAATTTCTCAGTTATACATAACAGATGTCATTTATAATATATATAAGACTAGTAATTGATCCATCATCCCATTAGCAATCAATGGGCACCTTTTTCAAATGAAGTAATAACAATAAATCAAAGCAAGAAATGTCATATTCACAACCGTAACCAAATATTCTTAAAACATACCCCCAACAGTTTTGCATCAACCATGGATTTGAATTTTGCACTGGTTTTAAAATCACTCTTAAAGGAAAAGTCAACACATAAATAATTTGAACCTATGTTTTCCTAAAGGAATGTCATGAATTCAATTGCTGAAGCCTTTACCAAAGTATATAATGAGTATAGAGACCCTAATGTCAACAGACCATAACACATTTGATAGTCTGAATTTCAATCTACAGTTTTGTATTGATCCTTTTTACAACGTTAAACAGTGATAGGATATAAATCACCAACAATTTGCTGGTGCAAGTTTAAGTTTCCCGTAATGAATGCTTTACTAGCCAACTCCACAATACAAAAACTAACACAAGGTTTTGACCAAAAATTTTTCTTCACTGAAGAATAGTTTTGTCAAAAAATGTCTGTCTAGAAAATACCTAGAAAACAAATGGACTTGTGAACAACCAAAATCTCAAAATACCATGTGCTTAATCTTGGAAGGCCTGCAACTTTGCAGCTATCATTTTGTGCTACTTAACACATCACATTCTTATCTTTTTCTAGCTTATGCTCCACCATGAATCAAGAGAACCTTGCAACCAACTCAGTATCTACTTCATTCGAAAAGGATGTAATTAGTACAGGCAGTTGATGCATCATGACACTTCTATATTAGTTTGATCTCTGGCGTCCCGTGAAATTTCTTTGGTAGCCAAAAAAGTTCCTTTGCCGACCTCCAAAGTTTCTTTGTTGAATGGGATACTTTTTTTGTCTCCCACATGTCTGAGCCTGTTGTGCCCTCATCCTTTGCTCCTTCATGTTTGCAAAAAGAGAATCAAGAGTCTGTGTAAAAAAAAATGAAACTTTGCTTCAAATGACATAGATTGCAACAACACAAGCAAACTAGACTTGCCTCAGTGATTTCCAATAAAGGTGGTTCATTTTAAAATTCTCATGGGAAGTCACTTTCATATAAATAAAGCGAGAAAACAGATAAGATGTTGGCATGGAGAAACCAGATTTTCTACAGAGATTGTTTACTTAGGCCTTGATCAGAGGGTTCATTCCAGTAAAAAACATCATTATCTAATTTTTGAACCTGATCTTAGATGATACACTCCCTCATTTTTAATAGGATGACTTGGTGATGGAGTTATACTAATTCCCATAAAGGCGGGTTTTCATCACTATGAATTTAGCCTACATTTTAAAATAGACAATGATTTATTTACACGAGAGCGACTTTCAAAAAATTGTAAATTGCAAAATGAGGGCCCTCCCATTGGAAATTATACATTTGTTCAACTAAATAGTACTCAGTTTCTTCCTCTCTCAATGGAAAACCTTTACACAAGCTCATCTTGGGTTTATTCCTCGATAATAGTTCAGACAAAATAGAACTAGTTCCAACCTGTAGAACATTGGGAGGATAAAGTTGATTTCTCTTGAGGACGCTCAAAGATTGGCATTATGTGTACAAAATTTTAGGTGAATACTGCACCAGTATTATGATGAACACTTTTCCCTCTACTTTAGCCCAAAAGGCATATTTTTGTCATTAATATCTACAGAACCGAAGGAGTAGTGCAAGGCAAGGTTTATGTAATGGTGAGATGACCAGCTCTAGAAGGAATTAGTTTGAAATATCAATAGAATATCTTGTCACCATTCTCCATATAGGGTGGAATAGATTAAAGTAAGACCATGGAAGCTTAAATACCAAATCAACAACGGTGCATTAGGCAAGGAGAGCTTTGTTCATCAATGGACAGTGTCTGTTCTTAATTTTTGGATCCATATATTACCTCCAAAGCATCTCAGAGATGTGTCTAGATTTCACGGTAAAGTACAAAGATGGAGGAATCGATGTTATTCAAACTGGTGTATTTTGGAATGGTCATGGGCCAGAGAAACTTAATTATAATTTTGCGGGAAAACTTGGTGAGTTTTTAAGGCCAATACAAGGAAGATCTGAATTTGCAAATTTAAACATCCATATAAGATAGCTTCAAAGGTGACAGAGCACTTTTGTATAATTTTAGGGAGATTGATGTTAGTTGGAATTTAGAATTATAAGAATATTTTGAGGCAAATCTTTAGCTTTGAAGGATTATAGTCAACAGCATGAAGTTTCAAGCTCTTTTATAACCTCATCTTACTCTCCTGAATCTAGGATGCCAACCTAATTATCGAACTTATTGTGAGCTTATGAATGATATAGTTCAAGAAAACAAGATACAAAAATAACTTTTGATTCCTGATGAGGATGCAGTAGGTAGTTAAGATCCTGATAACTTGAATGAAATTCATGACCTGGATGGAATGCCACTCGAAATAAACTGTGTTCTTGCATTTAAGCTTCTTGACAAAACGATGGAGAAGCATTGTCAGCCTATTGTAGATACTTATAGTGCCTTAATTGCAGGATTATGCAAATCAGGCAGACTCCTTGAGGCAGACCAGCTGATAAAAAATATGTTAGAGAGAGGCCTCTATCCTAATGAAGCAATTTTGAACAAGTATTTCACATAATCCCAGTCACGCTTTACACTTGTCTATTCATAATCCTAATTGGAATTTATTTTCAAGGTTTACATACTAAAGATCAAATTGTGATTTACCTTAAGCTTCATGTTCACTAGAGTTATCTTTCACATAAGGTTGTGTGTCAATTTAAGATTATCTGGAATATATTATTGCATATTATAAACCAGATTTTCCATTTGATTCAGTCTAGTGTTTGAACATAGTTACAAACATATCCTAGACTTATCATTTAATCAAAAATTTGGAATTCTTTCAAGTTTTATATACCATTAACCAAAGTGTGGCTTAACCTAAGAGTTCTTGAGAGGAGGATTTTTAAACCAGCGGAGAGTGACTTCACGCTCTGCCATAGTCGGATGAATGTGGTGGTTTCCCCAGTGGCATAGTCGATGATGGCTATTGGGCCATTGTGGCGAAGGAGACCTAAGTGGAGAGATCCAGGTATTCATCTTAGGGAAAATATACTGGTTTTCTCTTGTTGTAGTATGTCTGGTTGGAGCTACAATATCTGCTGTGGGGATCGATCTGGAGACACATTGCTCTGTAGAATTCTGGATTCAATATACGAGGAAAGGAGAAAATAAATTTGTGTGCAGGGAAGGGAATTAGGAGATGGACGGAATGGAAGGGAATGGGACTAGGTTTTCATGGTATTTATAGTACGATAAAATATAGTACAAGAACGATGGCCTGTGACGTTGGTTTTGTTCATACCTAAGAGATAAAATACACTATCTTGGAAACTGGATCGAGATCGCAGTTGGGTATTATTTCCCTGGAGATGCGGATCCAAGGAAAAGACACCTGGATCAAGCTTATAAGATCCCACAGAGGCCATTGTGAATTTGTTTCATCAGATCGGGTTGGTAATGGGTTGCATACAGAAAAGCCTTCCAAGACCTTGATAACCAAAATTGGTATAGACTCCAAAAAATCCGCATATTTTCATTTTATTAATGCTATGAATGTACCACCAAAGCCAGTCCCAATAGAAAAAATTACAAGCAGACCCATGAGACAAGATCCTGAAAAAAAGCTAAAACGCCAACCTGCAAAATTCTTGTTGTATTGAAGAATAATAGTACCTATTTTTGGAGTTGTGGAGTTGAGAGCAATGTAAAGATCCTCACACTGTCCATGGTGCCAGGCTCCATATCCATGAGCATGGCTCGGGGCACAAATATCCTGCATCCTTCCTCCAAACCTGAAATAGTATGGCTGCATCCTTCCTCAAAACCGGTGACAGTATGGCCACATCCTCCCTCCTTCCTTGGACAAACCATGCAACTGGAGGGAAATGAACGAGGGAAATTAAAACTTTTGATATTTGAAAATTTTTGACATTTTGAAATGAAACACATGTGTTTTTTTTTAAGGCCACTCAAATTAATTTAAAAATATATATATTTTTAATAATAATAATAATTTCTAAATAATTAAAATAATTTCTAAATAATTAAATGTTTGTTTATTTTGACTGTTTAAAAATATTTACAATCAAAAAAATAAAACATATCTTTTTGAGAATCAATTAAAATTATATGAGTAAATAATGGACTGATTTTTGCATATAGTAATCCTTCTACCCTACTAAATCATCATGCTTTATTAAAAGGAGTTTTAAACTTTACACTATTAAATTATGTTGTATTTTAAATATTGCATTTGCAACCATGATCAAGAATCATAAGAGTTGTTTATTCATGTAACACGCTCAATATGCAAGGTTTTTTATTCATGTAACACGCTCAGTAAATATCCTTGCAGATTGAGAACATATCTAATTAGTTGGAGCCTGTGTTACCCTTTATTTTGGCATATGGTTAACACTAGTGAATTATCCATATTTAAACAATTTGATGATGGGAGATTTGATATTGAAATGTCAGCTATGTTTCTCAGGGGTCGGATATAGAAATGTTAGCTATGTTGAAGTATTAGCATGTTAAGGTTTTCTCTATGATGAATAATATGCTCACAATGGTCTTTGTGAGGAGTCATTGAAACTGTTCAATTAGATGCAACATAATATGATGACACTCGATAATTTCACCTTTTCCACTAATTTTGCAGCATGTGCTAGTTTACGATGCAGTTCCAATATATCATCATCATTAAAATTAGGTTGGACTCAAATATATTTGTGGAGAATTCTCTTGTTTACCTATACCAAATGTTTCAGCATAGAATAGGCATGATTAGTATTTGATAATATGTTTTAATAGAGGGAAGCTAGAGTGCAGCCTCTTGATGTGTGTCGCAACCCTTTAAGGGCCTATTTGGTGACTGCGGGGAGGATCCCAGGGCTGCAGAAAGATATATCATGTTGTGCCCAACACTTATTTAACTCAAGGAAGAAGTGTTATTCCATCTTAGGTGTGGTAAAGATATTTATAAAAGATCTGAAGTATTACAGGGGGCTTTTATCTTTGTCAAATGTGTCCTAGGAGATGACTCCAGGGAAATGGGAAAATCCCGAGAATAGTGCAAGTCCTAGATCCATCAAACGGTTAGGGATTTGGGGGTTAAACGGTTAGGGATTTGGGGGTTAGGGGTTAGGGTGGATTAAGCGCATTTAGGGGTTAGGGGAATATTAATTATGAGTTAGTGGTTAAGGGATTAGGGATTGGGGGCTTAGCGGTTAGGGGATTTAGGCACAGTTAGGGGTTAGGTGAATAATGATTTAGTGGTTAAGGGATTAGGGATTAGGGCATAGGGGTTAGGGGAAGATAATGGTCATTCCAAATGCTCTGAAAGTGTTGAGGCTTCAGCCAGGTCACAAGTATTGTCTGCTAGGAAGGCGTTCCAAAGAAGTTGGCTGGCATCACTATGACACTATTACGGAATTAGAAGGGAAGAGAAAGGAAAAGGCTCAGGCATAATATGAGAGAATGAAGCAATTGGAAAAATTGAGATCAGAAGAAGTGGAGTTAGCCGAAAAGAAGCTTACCCCAGAGATGGATAAGATAAAACTTGACAACATATTGGTCAATTTCCTTGACCCTTTATTGGTTATTAAGAAGGAGTATGAATACACCACCATTAATATCAAGGTAACCGACCCCTAGTAGATCAAGGGGTTAAGGGGTTAGATGTTTGGGGCTTAGGGGGTTAAATAGGTTAGGGTTTTAGAGGTTTAGGGGTTAGTGGATTTAGTAGTTAAGGATTTTAGGGGTTAGGGGTCGTTACGGGTTAATGGGGCTAGGGTTTAGGGGGTTAAATGGGTTAGGGTTTTAGGGGTTTAGGGGGTTAAATGGGTTGGGGGTTGGGAATTAGTGTTTAAGGGGTTAGGGTTAGGGTTAGAGGTTTAGGTTTTAGGGGTTTAAATGGGCTATAGGGGTTTAGAGGTTTAGGGGGTTAGGGGATTTAGTAGTTAAGCATTTTTGGGGTTAAGGGTTAGGGTTTTAGGGGGTTAAATGGGTTAGGTCGATTAGGAAATAGGGTTTAAGGGGTTAGGGTTAAGGGTTTAGAGGTTTAGGGGTTTAGGGGGTTAAATGGGTTACAGGTTAAGGGTCTAAGGGTTAGTGTTTAAGGGTTTAGGGGTTTAGGGTTTAGGGGTTAAATGGGTTTAGGCACGCCCGACCGAACGATGCCACAACGAAGTAAACGGAAAACGGGCTGCCTGAAATACGTGCACAAGGCACCTGGGCAGTCACAACTTAGAAAAATTGATACGGGCGCCCTCGAACTAAATGGCCTGACCTGAACGTGCCCGGTTGACCGACCTCCCATAGCACGACATGATGCGCCCAACCAAATGATGCCACAAGGGAGAAAACGGAAAGCAGGCTGCCCAAACGTGCACAAGGCACCTGGGCAGTCACAACTTAGTAAAAATGATACGAGCACCCTCGAACGAAACAACCCGACCTGAACGCGCTTGGTCGGGCGCCCTCACATGACGCGACATGGCGCGCCCGACCGAACGATGCCACAAGGGAGAAAATGGCAAACGGGCCGCCCGAACGTGCACAAGGCATCTGGGCAGTCACAACTTAACAAAACTGATACGGGCACCCTCGAACGAAACAGCCCGACCCGAACATGCCCAGTCAGATGAACTCACACGGAGAGACATGGCGCACCCGACCGAATGATGCCACAAGGGAGCAAATGGAAAACAGGCTTCTCGAACGTGCACAAGGCACTCGAGCGATCACAACTTAGCAAAACTGATACAGGCACCCTCGAACGAAACGGCTCGACCCGAACGCGCCCAGTCGGGCGACCTAATCACAAGGCGCGACACGGCGCGCTCGACAGAATGATGCCATAAGGGAGCAAATGGAAAACGGGCTGCCCGAACATGCACAATGCACCCGGACGGTCTCAACTTAGCAAAACTAATACGAGCGCCCTCGAACAAAACGGGCTGACCCGAACGCGCCTGGTTGGGCGACCTCACACGGCGCGACATGACGCGCCTAATCAAACGATGCCACATGGGAGAAAATGGAAAACAGGCCGCCCAAATGTGCACAAGGCACCCGGGTGGTCACAACTTAGAAAACCTGATATGGGCGCCTTTGAACGAAACAGCGCAACCTGAACGTGCTTGGTCGGGCGCCCTCACACAGCGCGACATGGCACGCCTGACCGAACGATGCCACAAGGGAGAAAATGGAAAACGGGCTATCTGAACGTGCATAAGGCACCTGGGCGATCACAACTTAGTAAAACTGATACAAGCGCCCTCGAACGAAACGGCCCAACCTGAATGCGCTTGGTCGGGTGCCCTCACATGGCGCGACACGGCGCGCCCGACCGAACGATGCCATAAGGAATCAAATGGAAAATCGGCCGCCCGAACATGCACAAGGCACCCAGGTAGTCACAACTTAACAAAACTGATACGGGCGCCCTCGAACGAAACGACCCAACCCGAACGCGCCCAATTGGACGACCTCACATGAAGCTCCCAACCAAATGATGCCACAAGGGAGAAAATGGAAAACAGGCCGCTCGAACGTGCACAAGCCACCCGAGCAGTCACAACTTAGCAAAACTGATACGGGCACCCTTGAACGAAACGGCCCGACCCGAACGCGCCGGGTCAGGCGACCTGATCACAAGGCGCGACACGATGCACCCGACCAAATGATGCCACATGGGATCAAATGAAAAATGGGCTGCACGAATGTGCACAATGCACCCGGGCAGTCACAACTTAGAAAAACTGATACAGATGCCCTCGAATGAAACAGACCGACCTGAACGCGCCCGGTTGGGCGACCTCAAATGACGCGGCATGGCGCGCCCGACCGAACGATGCCACATGGGAGAAAACAGTAAAAGAGCCGCCAAAACGTGCACAAGGCACCCGGGGGGTCACAACTTAGCAAAACTGATACGGGCGCCCTCGAACGAAACATCACAACCCAAACGCACTTGGTCGGGCGCCCTCACATGGCGCGCCCGACCGAATGATGCCACAAGGGAGAAAACGAAAAATGGGCCGCCTGAACGTGCACAAGGCACCTGAGCGGTCACAACTTAGTAAAACTGATACAAGCGCCCTCGAACGAAATGGCCCAACTCGAACACGCTTGGTCGGGCGCCCTCACTTGGAGCGACACGGTGTGCCCGACCGAACGATGCCACAAGGGAGCAAACAGAAAATGGGTCGCCCGAATGTGCACAAGGCACCCTGGCGGTCACAACTTAACAAAACTGATATGGGCGCCCTCAAACGAAATAGCCTGACCCGAATGTGCTCGGTCGGACGACCTCACATGGCGTGACACGGCGCGCTCGATCGAACGATGCCACAAGGGAGAAAATGGCAAACGGGCCGCTTGAACGTGCACAAGGCACCCGAGCAGTCACAACTTAGCAAAACTGATACGGGCACCCTCGAACGAAATGGCCTGACCCAAACGTGCTCGGTCGGGTGACCTGATCACAAGGCGCGACACGGCGCGCCCGACTGAACGATGCCACATGGGAGAAAACAGAAAACAGGATGCCCAAACATGCACAATGCACCCGGGCGGTCACAACTTAGCAAAACTAATACGGACGCCCTCGAAAAAAGCAGGCCAACCTGAACATGCCTGGTCGGGCGACCTCACACGGCGCGACACAACGTGCCCGACCGAACGATGCCACATGGGAGTAAATAGAAAACGGGCTACCCAAACATGCACAAGGCACCCGAGCGGTCACAACTTAGCAAAAATGATATGGGCACCCTCGAATGAAACAACGCAACCTGAACACGCTTGGTCAGGCACCCTCACACGACGCGCCTGACCGAACGATACCACAAGGGAGAAAATAGAAAACGGGCCACCCGAACGTGCACAAGGAACCTAGGCGCTCACAACTTAGTAAAACTGATACGGGCGCCCTTGAACGAAACGGCCCGACTCGAATGCACCCGGTCGGGCGACCTAATCACAAGGAATGAAACGGTGCACCCGACCGAACAATTACACATGGGAGCAAATGGAAAACGGGCCACCCGAACGTGCACAATGCACCCGGGCGGTCACAACTTAGCAAAACTGATATGGGCGGTCACAACTTAGAAAAACTGATATTGATTTGGTTTCCACCTTAAATCTTGGTGTTCATGTGTGTTGCTCTTGTGTGATGTTTTATTCTACTGTTACTACACATATTTGCTGATTATCTAATAGATTCATGACTGATAAACTAAGTTAAATATTGTTTCTGAAAAGTGTTTCTAAACAATAAAATTATATCAGTATACACTAGTTTCTTTTGGTATATGTGCGTGTATAAGCGAGTTGGGTTCATAAAAGCAGTGTATGGAATTCAGTAAAGAAAAAGTAAAAGATTTCAGTAAGCTCTAAATACTGATCCCCCCCCCCCCTCAGTATTTTTCCCACAATAAAAACTCAAAAAATATACATTCCTCATAGGCTAATGATAAACATAAGAACACACTCATGAATACATGCATAAATCCATTCATTTACTCAAGATTTACATGGGAAATCAACATTCCTCAAGTATGTAGGAAATCACATTCCACATTATATCAAAATCATTAGTCCAGTACATTGAATCAATACCAAAATAGGGTTTAAGCTAGCAAATCAAACATATGCTTAACATTGAAGGTTCAAGGATTTGAGTGTACACTTATCTCTATAAAATGTGCTCAACAACTGAGATTGGAACTTCAACTCTCCACCCAACCTTAAACACACTGCAACTAAGTATTTCTTGAAATAGTCACCCTCAAGCAAGATTAAAGAGCTTGAGGAGGAGTGTTTTTGGGTAATATCAATACCAAAACATAAATATGGTCTCCTAAGTTTGAACCTCCTTTACCCACTAGCTAATCAAAAGTAAAAAAGAGAGAGATAGCAATCCACTTCCTTGGGCTTCTCAACAAACCCTAGCTATTACAAAATAGAGGTTTTTGTCCTAGTAAAACTTAATTCTGAAAATAATTCTAGCATAAATAATTACAACTCAATACCAAGAGGAGAATATTTCAAATATTGGGAAGGTTCATCAACAAATAAGCTACCATGAGAGTGTCGAGATCACCCATATAGGTAGTTCATCATAGAGTACAAATAATAGTGTTCCCAATCCAAGGTTACACCTAGTCGTTCATCAGCCTCTCAAGTACCCATGTGTCTCTACCTCCTAGCCAATAGGTTCATCAATTTGAAAGCTTCCCAATGGGTTCATCAACCCTTGAGCAAGACACTAAAAATGGGTTCACAAGCCTCAATCCAAGCCACTACTCTCTAAATTCATTTTCATTAGTTGTGCTCCTACAGAGTGAAGTATCTCTTTCAAAATAAAATATTCCTCCCCCCAGAACCTCCTTGAAAAAGAAATACCCCTTCAATAATTTTCTTCTCGTGCCTTCTAATTCCAATGCTTGCCTCTTCAATATGTGCAGAGTCATGAATTTTCTCCCATTAAATGTTTTAGCCACTTCCTTTGGTTATGTGGGAATACCCTCTTCGTCACACCTATTAGGCTGTCAACACAACTAGAGTTCATTTAGTTTTGATTCTCTCTATACATATATTAGTATGGTTCCCAACCATTCCTTTTCTAGTCGAATTTATTATGCATCCAGTTCATTAAAGTGCAAAATTTGACATTAATATCAACTAGGCCCCCTTAATCAAATCTCATTCCCCAAAATATGGAATATGTTTCCTAATTTATCGGTGATTTTAATTTTACAAAATAGAGATAATATTTACAATAAGATGAAATTCATCCGAGATATCACAATGACCCTATTATACACTTTGGACTATGGATCTCATATAAAACAATGATTCATGACCTTTAATTTAATTGTAACAAAAATTACTTGATACATAACAACAATCCTTCATTCCTTATATTCCCATAGCACTGGGGATATTAGGAACAACAATTTAAGTAGATTTAGTGAGGAATAGATATTTCATGACCTTTGACATCACATCTTTCCATCATATGTCCACTCATACTTACCCTTGCATGAATACCTTTTGAATTATTAATTTTCTATTTAAAATAAATATCCATTGATCTTTGAACAACATAACAACCCTAATTCACTTTTGCATTCACTTTCTATTTTGAGGATATGCTAGTATATTTTTTCTCATATACTTGTGAGGTCCCTTGGAAAATGTATTCATATAGATGTAATACTTTTGAAAGGATGGTGAATTTGGTTTTTTATTAGTCCCTAACCATGGAGTATTTTAGTAACTTATGTTTGACTTTTATAGTTGGTTCTCACACTCATCTTACACATCAAATGTCAAAAGGTCAAACCTATGTTGAGATATGCTTATCATGTTTTTTGTTTCCACAAAATATTTCACCCCGGCTTAGCTCTTTTGGAAATACACTTTTGCTTTTGGTTTCTATTTCAATGCATCCTCTACTTCTTATTCCAATGAGTGGCTTATTTATTCTAGAGCATATTATTATATGGTTAAGCATAAATGCAATTTTATTGCTTGTAATGATTGTAACACCATTTTTTTTTTTTTTTTTTTTTTTATGTAGGGTCTATTATTGCCTAAATCCACCTCAGGCCGAAGGAAGGCGAAATTCTGGGTAACATCAAACCACGCTCAGTCTGGTAGCTAGCCCTACCAGAACAAGAGAGGGCTCTCTCCGGGTGAATCTCAGGAAAAATGTATCAATGGGGCTTGAGATGACTGAAATAGAAACTAATTTTAGGCTAGGTATATAAATGAAAATATTTGATTTGATTTTGGGGGTTTTTGTTGGAAAAGAGGGAAAGGCAGTTTTGGGTGCGGGGATAAGGCCCAATTTTCGCAGAGTTCTGATTGGGGCAGGGTAAGCAATGGTTTTGATGCTTTGAAATGAAAGGATGGATGGTTTAGACCGCTGAGGAGCTGAAGAGGGAAAGAGATCTCAAGGATCCTCTCCAAACAGATGAAAACATGTAAAATCAAACAAAACCAAAGGCAGAGAAAAGCAAGCTACTGAATTCCACCTTTAACACTGATTTGTTTAATTTAAGAAGAACATAGAAAGGAAATGGTACACATAAACATCAGTGAACTTACAATCACATGAAGAAAAACACCATCAAAACACAGAGCCACAAGGATCCCAACAAGTGCTGCAAAACCCTGGTCTTTCCTTAGCCAAAAATGCAGAAGTGATGTACAATTAAGTGCCAAACAATTCCCAAGTATCCAACCATGAAAATGACTCAGAAAATAAATGATATAGAAAAACCTAACCCCTTCCCATGCCTCTAGGGGTCGAGCTCATCATTCTAGGAGCTGTTTCAACCAATTCTAAACAAGGAACTGAAATCTAGGCAATCAAACAACTTGCCTCTATATGGAAGGAAACTGATTCATTCATTTAATTTTCACTTTTTAGTGAATGAATCCTCTAGAACAAGTAAATATGTGCCAAAATTACATCATAGTCATCAAATTACATCATGGTAGATCAATCATCACATGAAAAAGTAAAACTAGTCAAAACTGGGTGAATTTCTGAGCTGAAGAGTGAAAATGAGGCAAAATTTCTCTATGCGCCGCGCTCAAAAACTCAATGCGTCGTGCCACTTTGAGCCTGGCTTTGAGGCACTTCCCGAAGTCCAAATTGACCTCATGATAGCTCGTTGGAAAACCCTGGATATCTACTATCCAACCCAAGTGGAATGTTTGGATTTGGATGTCATTTGCCCCTCCAAAACTGCAATCTCCCAAGACTGGAAAATGTTAGTGCAAAAAGTGGCAGAAAGGCCATTTTCAAGGTGTTTTTAGCCCTTTAGGCAGCCCATAACTTGATGAATTCTCTCGGCCATTCCTGAGCATGCATAAATTTTCATAAAAAATCCAAAAATTTAAAGTTTTCCTCCTGAAGTGCTCCCAATCGTAAGCGCGCGCCAGGTGGCACGACGCGTCGGGCGGGAAAATCTGTTTTGTAACCAAAAATTCAAAAATGACAAAATTTTCTCCAAATTCCTTGAAATTTGGGCTGGAGGTCCCTAATCAAGTACCATTCTCAGCCAAAGAAGCTTCGGCCAAGATTCGGAGTCTATCCTCCCTTTTGCACCGTTTCAGTGCCCTCCTGGTGCATGCAGTTCAGTGGTGAAAACAGTCTCGGTCATATGAGCTATCTGTGTCTGTCTCCATGGTGTTGAAAGTCTATTTCAAGTGAATGTTTGACCTGTATGAGATGGAAAACAACAATTTGGTCTATTTGCCTCCGATTTCCAAATGTGTGCCAAAGGGAAGGGACTGTGGTAAAAATGGAGCAGTGGGAACAATGAAGTCTTGCCAAGTGGTAGTTTTCCCTTTGAGGATTTGAAAAAATTTGGAAGAGGGGACAACCACTTGAATTTTGGAGTAACTTGGGATTTTGGGGATTTTTAACAAGTGAGATGGAAAGAGGGAATGAAGATGAAATGATATGACTTGGGATGGAGAAATAAGGTACGAGATGATATGAGTGGTTTGGAATATAAGGGAATAGGGGATTAACAGTAATGATAGGATTAAAGTGAAAGGAAGGGATGAAAAAAAATGGAAATGAACAAATTTGGCACCACAATCACTTTAAAACACCAATTATAAAACCCTAAGGGAACAATTTCTAACAAGTGAATAGGGTTTATAACTTGACATTCAAATTCTCATATTCCCTTTCCAAACGAACCCAAATGCTGGCATAATAGCATTTAAAAAACTCACAAACTTATTTGAAACATAGAATATTGAGTCAATTTTGAGTTTTCATGAAGCAGAGGCAAAAATTAGGTGTTCTGGCCCAATGCGCCGCGCACCAACCCAATGTGCTGCACCATAAATAATGCATTTTGCAGGAGGCTTTTGGAGGCCTTCCCGGTGTCACAATTGGGTGCATGATAGCTCGTTGGAACTATATTTGAGTCTAACTTCCATATCAACTGGAATTTTTCAATTTGGAGTTGATTTACCCTATCAAAAATCAAATCTCCCAAAACTGGTCAAAATGAGCAGAATGAGGCTGCCTCAAGGCAGAGTGCTGTTGAAGTCAACTTTTGAAGGTCTTCCGCAACTCCAAATTGAGCTCATGATAGCTCATTGGAAATATATTTTTGTCTAGCTATCATTTTACTTATCAAGCAAGTAATTGGGCCAACCAATCTAGGAGAAACCTTGATTTTCCCAAGGTCACTTCAGAGGTGCCTCAATTCTCCTGAGGCAACGGTATTTTTGACATTTCTCTAAAACCATGATACCTGTGTAAAAATGGAAGGAGGTTTTTCTTATTTGGAATGTTTTGGACAAAAAACTCTCTCATTCTTCCAAAATTTATATTTTATTTCTCTGAAACATCATTTGAGTGAAACCTATCCCGATGTGTGAAACAAGGGATTTGTTGAAATGAAGCGAAATGAAGGGGATATGGGGCTTCTAAATTCTTGAGAAAATTTTTGAAAGTAAGGAGGGATGTTAGGAAGTAGGGGAAAGTGTAATCTCAGAAATTGAGTGAGGGGAAGGGGTCCAAAAGGGAAAAACACAGGCCTAGCCTAGAAAATTGCCAAGTTGTAGCAAGAAACTAGGGTTTGTGCAAAAATGAGGAATTTGGGGGATTTCAGTGATGGGAAGTGTTTAATAAGGTACATTAAGGATAGGGGAAGGTGTATGAACATCAGGATACAATTTTTGATGATGATTTGACCATCTAAGAGAAATTACCTCCAAAACCCTAGGAGAGGGAAATGGACCTTACCTAGGCACAACTGAAGCATGAACAAGGTGTAAAATGACCCTGTGGGATCTGGCATGATGATGAAAACCTTCTAAATGATGGTATAATGAGCTGAATGGTGACATGGACCGAAATTTGGACAACTCTAGAAGGAGTGAAAACAAACCCTAGACCTAAGGACTGAAATGACTCTTTGCCAACATTGAGACCAAAATACCATGTATGACTGTAAATGACTGAAATCAAATTTAATGAATTTTGATAAATTTTGACCAACCCAGCAGGTACAAACATGAGGGAAATGAATGAAGAGACCCTTCCGTCAGATTATGGCATGCCCCTAACGGAATGCAGATTAATGAACTGTATGAGACACCTAAAAATGAAATGCAATAAGAGAAATGATCTCTGACGGAGGGATGTAAAGACCGACTCTAACATTGGCTCCAATGGGGATGGTAGCTCCAACTCCTTGGAGGTGCCAAGAACAGCAGATCTTTGGGAGAGCAGACAGTGCCTTCATCCATTGGGAAATGGAGTCAAAACACTACAATTGACACTATACAGACTGACTCTGACTCAAGGTTAAAACTGAAAACCATAATAAAACCAAACTAACTAAAACAAACTAACAAACTGGAAAGATGCTCAAAATTGAGCTTATTCAGCAACCCTACTCTAATTGTTCTTTTCAACACCTGATCAAGTGTAATGGAATAGCCAATGCAACCATGTAAGCCTCCTGGCTGTTATTTGATTTCTTCCCAAATGCTTTCCGATACGCAGGAAAAGGGAAGAATCGAAAGGCAACTCCCATGGAAACTTGGAACCAAGTGGACTGCTGATAAACTTGTAAAGCATGAATTGACTGGATGACTGCAAAAATACTGCAAAAGGATCTTCATAAACATAGCTATTAATTTCCATTAACACATTACTATTCTGGTCCAAGTAATCTTCATAGCTGGAAATTAAGATTTTCCTCACATCTGTGCTGTCTTTCTTTGGTGATTGCAGCAAGCTGTAAAAAGGATCCTGAAATTCGTGAATAACCAAACTCTGTTGCTGATTCCAAATAGAATAAAAGTCCCCTTTATCAATCTCCTCATATGACTGCAAACCTTGATATGGGCTTTGTAATGAAAAATCTGTTAAACAAGACAATGAAGTTGACTTTTGAATAAGATTATTATCAACATTCTTTTCTGGCACATGGTTAGCCAATGGAGAAGAAATTTTACAACAAACATCATCCAACACACGAGCAATAGGATCATCAAAAACTTGAGAAAACTGCTGCGATGTATCCATTGAAATTGTATGACCTCCTTCTAGCTGTTCATATTTTTCTTTAGAAATATTACGAAGATTCTGCTTTATAAACTAAAATGCTTCGAAACAAAAGGGTACATAATCCTCTTGCATCATTAAATCATGTATTTCGGCTTCCATGCCTTCATCTGTAATCTGTCCTTCAATTGCATTTGGTGGCTGCAAATCTGGAGCTAGAGAGAGTTTTGTATCAGAACTGATTTCATCAGTCGTTTCAGGAGAAGATTTCTCATTAACAATCAGCTCAAGAATTTTGCTATCTGTCTCATCCTCAACATCAAAACTGAGATATTGTTGATTTCCTACAAGCTGCTCGTTTGAAGATTTACTATGCAATTTACCCTTCAAAAATTGAAATGATTCAAAACAAAATGGTACGAAGTCATCTTGTATCATTTGATCATATGTGCCAGCTTCCAAGTCTTCATCTGAAACTTGACAATCAATGGCTTTCGGGGGCTGCAAATCTGGATATGAGAAGTCTTGAACAAGGTTTTCATTGCCCTCAAGATGGTCCAAATCAAGACTTGTTGACAGTTGATTTCTGATTGCATGAAAGTTATCTCTGATGAATTAAAATGAATCAAAACAAAAAGGCAAAGATCCTTCACTTACTTCAAAATTTTCTGCACTTTCCTCGCCATTATCATAGCTGACATGCATCGGTTGATCACTGTACTCAAGCTGCTAAAAGTGAACTTCTTCTTTCCACACACTAGCTGCTAAATCGTCTGCAAGATTAGCTTCCGTTTGGAGAACATAATCATCATCATACTGATCAAACTGAGGCAAATCATCATTATAAAACACATCATCAAGCATACATGTCAAATCAATAGATTTCTCTTCTCCAATATGATCTACAACACGATCATTATCAGATCTATGACAACTGGGATTAGAAACAAAATGTTTTGGATCAGCCACTTTTTCGCAGCCATTTTCATTTTTTGCAGTCAATTTCAGCACCATCTCTTCTATTGCGTTTACCAAAAGGTCAATCCTCTCCTCTGAAGGTGTCGATTTCTCCGGATCCATGTTTTTCATCTCTTCTTCCTTCAACCTTGCCCTTTTGATCAGCAAATGAGCCTCTACATTTACTGCTTTGGTCTGCATCTCATGGAGTGTTGCAAAGTTCCTTTCTCTCAGCTGAAACTCCATTTCAGGATCAAAGGCACTCGGATAGTGCAAGAGAGCAGATCTAGGAGAAGGTCTTATATCCGCTGGCATCAAATAATAGACTTGATTGAATCTAGCTGAAAATTGTTGTACTGTCTCTCTTGACTGTCTTTTCAACTGGGCATACTCATCTAAAATAAGGAAAAGGTTCTGTCCGATCACCCACCGGTCCAGGAAAACTTTGACGAAATGCTGGAAATCTGAGATGCTCGCATCAGGCAAGGCTTTGAACCAACTCTTCACTTGGCCTTGAAAAGAAAGAGCAAAAAGTCTGAAACTAACATCTTCTTCATCAACTTCAAAAAGGTCTAGAAAAGTCTCAACATTCTGCACATGTTGCTCAGTGTTGACATTGTTACATTCACCGTCAAATATCGGCAAATAAAGGTAATAATTTGCAGGGAAAGCATGGAGAACAGAAGGTAAAACAAGAGGTTTATACCGATATGGGACTATGAAAGGTGTGGGAGTATATAAAAGAGCGACGGGATCAGTTTTGTCTTCTTTAGGCTCATCACTTTGAAGATATTCATCATAAGTTGTGGGAAAAGTAAGGAGGCCAGGATCAAAGGGAAACTCAGTATTTACACTTTTTGAATAGTTTGAGTGAAGATTTCGATCACCTTTATCATACAACAAATTCTGAAAAAATTTCAGGACAGCTTCAAGAACAGCAAAGAAGTAATTTACAAGGAAGCGGACTAGATCCTGAATACCATTGCACTTTAGATACCTGAACTTCGTGTAAGATCCTTCCATTTTCTCAAAGAAAGAGTTAGTCCTCCAGTGAAGTCTCTACATTGAGTTTGGAGTCACCAGGTGAATTATTTCAGCCTTGCGATGTCTGATCGTTGTCCACCATCAACCATCAGATCTGAACTTGATTACATGTATTGGGTCAATTTTCAAGTTAAGTGTCACGTTCACAAGCTAGACCGGAGATTGACTGAAGCAGCGTTTATCTACTTTCGCTGATGCATAGCAAGAGCGTTTCGAAGGCTACCTGGCTAACTTTAGGCTCCGTCTGTAGCTTATAAATCAAGTAACACCAACAAGAAAACCATTTTTATCCCCAGTATGGTCGCCACTATGTTATTTCCTAAATCCACCTCAGGCTGAAGGAAGGCGAAATTCAGGGTAACATCAAACCACGCTCAGTCTGGTAGCTAGCCCTACCAGAACAGGAGAGGACTCTCTCCGGATGAATCTCAGGAAAAATGTATCAATGGGGCTTGAGATGACTTAAATAGAAACTAATTTTAGGCTAGGTATATAAATGAAAAGATTTGATTTGATTTTGGGGGTTTTTGTTGGAAAAGAGGGAAAGGCAGTTTTGGGTGCGGGGATAAGGCCCAGTTTTCGCAGAGTTCTGATTGGGGCAGGGTAAGAAATGGTTTTGATGCTTTGAAATAAAAGGATGGATGGTTTAGACCGCTGAGGAGCTGAAGAGGGCAAGAGATCTCAAGGATCCTCTCCAAGCAGATGAAAACATGTAAAATCAAACAAAACCAAAGGCAGAGCAAAGCAAGCTACTGAATTCCACCTTTAACACTGATTTGTTTAATTTAAGAGGAAAAAAGAAAGGAAATGGTACACATAAACATCAGTGAAATTACAATTAAATGAAGAAAAACACCATCAAAACACAGAGCCACAAGGATCCCAACAAGTGCTGCAAAACCCTGGTCTTTCCTTAGCCAAAAATGCAGAAGTGATGTACAATGAAGTGCCAAACAATTCCCAAGTATCCAACCCTGAAAATGACTCAGAAAATACATGATATAGACCAACCTAACCCCTTCCCATGCCTCTAGGGGTCGAGCTCATCATTCTAGGAGCTGTTTCAACCAATTCTAAACAAGGAACTGAAATCTAGGCAATCAAACAACTTGCCTCTATATGGAAGGAAACTGATTCATTCACTTAATTTTCACTTTTTAGTGAATGAATCATCTAGAACAAGTAAATATATGCCAAAATTACATAATGGTTACCAAATTACATCATTATAGATCAATCATCACATGAAAAAGTAAAACTATTCAAAACTGGGCGAATTTCTGAGCTGAAGAGTGAAAATGAGGCAAAATTTCTCTATGCGCCGCGCTAAAAAACTCAATACGTCGCGCCACTTTGAGCCTATTTTTGTGGCACTTCCTGAAGTCCAAATTGAGCTCATGATAGCTCTTTGGAAATCCCTATCTGTCTGCTATCCAACCCAAGTGGAATTTTTGGATTTGAATGTCATTTGTCCCTCCAAAACTGCAATCTCCCAATACTGGTTCCCGCTGGTGCAAAAAGTGGAAGAAATGCCATTTTCAAGGTGTTTATGGCCCTTTAGGCAGCCCAGAATTTGATGAAATGCTTCGGCCATTACTGAACATACATAATATATCATAAAAAACCCAAAGATTCAAATTTTTCCTCCAGAAGATCTCCCAAACGTAAGCGCGCGTCAGGTGGCGCGACGCGTCGGGCGGAAAAAACTGTTTTGTGACCAAAAATTCAAAAATGACAAAATTTTCTCCAAATTCCTTGAAATTTGGGCTGGAGGTCCATAATCAAGTACCATGCTCAGCCAAAGAAGCTTCGGCCAAGATTCGGAGTCTATCCTCCCTTTTGCGCCGTTTCAGTGCCCTCCTGGTGCATGCAGTTCAGTGGTGAAAACACTGTCTCCGTCATATGAGCTATCTGTGTCTGTCTCCATGGTGTTGAAAGTCTATTTCAAGTGAATGTTTGACCTGTATGAGATGGAAAACAACAATTTGGTGTATTTTCCCCCGATTTCCAAATGTGTGCCAAAGGGAAGGGACTGTGGTAAAAATGGAGCAGTGGGAACAATGAAGTCTTGCCAAGTGGTAGTTTGCCCTTTGAGGATTTGAAAAACTTTGGAAGAGGGGACAACCACTTGAATTTTTGGAGTAACTTGGGATTTTGGGGATTTTTAACAAGTAAGATGGAAAGAGGGAATGAAGGTGAAATGATATGACTTGGGATGGAGAAATAAGGTACGGGATGATATGAGTGGTTTGGAATATAAGGGAATAGGGGATTAACAGTGATGATAGGATTACAGTGAAAGGAAGGGATGAAAAAAAAGGGAAATGAACAAATTTTTCACCACAATCACTTTAAAACACCAATTATAAAACCCTAAGGGAAAAATTTCTAACAAGTGAATAGGGTTTATAACTTCACATTCAAATTCTCATATTCCCTTTCCAAACGAAACCAAACGCTGGCATAATAGCATTTCAAAAACTCACAAACTTATTTGAAACATAGAATATTGAGTCAATTTTGAGTTTTCATGAAGCAGAGGCAAAAATTAGGTGTTACGCTTGTCATAGCACCACCCAATGCGCCGCGCCATAAATAGCGCAAATTGCAAGAGGATTTTGGAGGCCTTCCTAGTGTCCAAATTGGGCGCATGATAGCTTGTTGGAAATATTATTGAGTCTAATTTCCATCCCAACTATAATATTTCCATTTGGAGTTCATTTACCCTGTCAAAAATTAAATCTCCCAAGACTGGTCAAAATGTGCAAGATGAGGCTGCCTCAAGGCAGAGTGCTGTTGCAGTCAACTTTTGAAGGTCTTCCTCATCTCCAAATTGAGCTCATGATAGCTAATTGGAAATATATTTGTGTCTAGTTATCATTTGACTCATCAAGAAAGTCATTTGGCCAACCACTCTAGGAGAAATCTTGATTTTCCCAAGGTCACTTCAGAGGTGCATCAATTCTCCCGAGGCGTTTTTAGTTTTGAAATTTCTCTAAAAACATGACACCTGTGTAAAAAGTGAAGGAGGTTTTTATTCCTTGGCCTATTTGGGACCAAACCCTCTCTCAATTTTCCCAAATTCATCTTTTATTGCTCAGAAACATCATTGGAGTAAAACCTATCCCGATGGGTGGAACAAGGGATTTGTCGAAATGAAGCGAAATAAAGGGGATAAGGGGCTTCTAAATTCTTGAGAAAATTTTGGGAAGTAGGGAGGGATGTTAGGAAGCAGGGGAAAGTGGAATTTCAGGGATTGAGTGAGGGGGAATGGTCCAAAAGGGCAAAACACAGGCCTAGCCTAGAAAATTGCCAAGTTGTAGCAAGAAACTAGGGTTTGTGCGAAAATGAGGAATTTGGGGGATCTCAGTGATGAGAAGTGCTTAATAAGGTACATTAAGGATAGGGGAAGGTGTATGAACATCAGGATACAATTTTTGATGATGATTTGACCATCCAAGAGAAATTACCTCCAAAACCCTAAGAGAGGGAAATGGACCTTACCTAGGCACAACTGAAGCATGAACAAGGTGTAAAATGACCCTGTGGGATCTGGAATGATGATTAAAACCTTCTAAATGATGGTATAATCAGCTGAATGGTGACATGGACCGACATTTGGACAACTCTGGAAGGAGTGAAAACAAACCCTAGACCTAAGGACTGAAATGACTCTTTGCCAACATTGAGACCAAAATACCATCTATGACTGTAAATGACTGAAATCAACTTTAATGAATTTTGATAAATTTTGACCAACCCAGTAGGTAAAAACATGAGGGAAACGAATGAAGAGACCCTTCCGTCAGATTATGGCATGCCCCTAGCGGAATGCAGATGAATGAACTGTATGAGACACCTAAAAATGAAATGCAATAAGAGAAATGATCTCTGACGAAGGGATGTAAAGACCGACTCTAACAGGATCTATATAAACAGCTAAGGAATATAACATACATTTCAATAATGTATCATGTGTTTCGAGTCTTTGTTTCAACCTTCAATTAAAATATCAAATCACTCATTCAAGTAAAGGTAGAATAGTAGAGTTTTCATCTCACCAAGTTGTAATCAAGGATTTAAAAGATCCCAAGCATGTCCTAGCCTTTGGAATAATATACCAAAATGTGCAAGTTTTCATGTATAAGTGTAATGTAAATTTTTTGATGTATAAGCATGTTTTCTGTTAAACACCATGTTGAAGCACACACATGGTGTATGAGAAAGATGAACACACACACAAGAGACTCAACAGACAATGAAGGACAAGCGTGAGGCTTTCTTATTTTTCCATTATACATGATGTACATTTATAATACAATGGTGTGACTCTTGGTTTCACATTCCAAGATCACTTGGACTCCATTGTGACTTTTCACATTCCACACCTACCCATGTAGGATTAGGTGTTCCAACATCCCCTCTTAATCCGAAGGGGTATGTGTGAGTCCAAGAAAAGAGTTGTAATACAAATCTGCAAAGTATGCATGGCAGCACTTGGGCTGAATCAACTCTCTGCAATGTTGGAAAAAGAGGTGGTTTTAGGATGACCAAAAACACTGGAACGCAATACTTGTTGCAGTTCCCGGAACTCTTCCAAAACTGGCAAGAAGCTAAAAGCTTCTTCTAGAGGAATTTTCCCTCATATAAAAGGGAGACCTTCAACCTAAAATAAGGGAGGTCTACTACCTGTGGTGGTTTTTAGGATTACCAACAACTACGGAATGCTTTGAAGCATTTCTGGGCTTGAAGCATTTCCTGGAACTCAACCAATGCTGGCAAGAAGCTGAAGGATGCTAAGCTGAAGGCTTCTGCTAGAGGAAGTGTTCCTCATATATGAAAGGGATACCTTTGACCTAAAAGAAGGGAGGTCTACTACCTTGTGATGGTTTTAGGTTATCCACCAACCAAAGATGATGGTTTAAGGTTTTCCACCAACCGAAGGTATGATCATGGGCATCAGTGTCTCTGGCTACATCTCTGAATCCGGAACGATGAATTGTGGCTCAGGCTCGCTTGAACTGCTGGCTACAACTTTGAACATGGAATGAGAGATTGTGGCTCAGGCTCGCTTGATCTATCGTCGAAGCTTGTACATGACCACCATTTCCCCCCCTGTCAGGGACAAGGTGAGATGATGGCGAAAACTCAACTGCAAGTTTGTTCAATATGTGTGAACAAGTTCCGACATGTGTTGTAAACATCTTCTTGGCTGCTGATGCCCATTGCCAAGAAGCGCTCCATCCAAGATAAATCTTGGTTCTTGCAGGAGGCTTGTGTCTGAAGCATATGTCTAAAGAATGGGTGTGTGACCCACGGTGCTTGCATGGATGAAGATCAAAACAATGATCTTTCATATGGCCAACTCGATCACGGTGTTGGCATTTCTGGCTCCGTTGTTGTGGAAGCGGAGCGGGATCTGGACGGCTGCAGGTGAACTGTCATACAGCAATCTGACACTCTGAAATATGATGGGATTTGTGTAGTCTGGAATATTAAAGGACACATCCTTTTCATATCCAAGACCAGTTCGGTGCTTGTTGTGGACAAGCTCTTCCCAAGGTTTGATGATGGGCTTAGGAAGTGCTGGTTGAACTGCTGCATCTGCATGTAAATATGCTCTAGTACAAGGAGGTGAATGTGGATCAACTGCAACTTTATCTTCTTTCTTCTGATGAGAGTCCTTCTCAATCTTCTAAACAGAAACAGGTTCAGAATGGTGACTCTTTTGTTGAAGTTCATCTTGTCGGAGCTGAGATTCCAACTGCAAAAACTCGATCTTCTCATGTACATCTAGCAAACAACTTTGAATGTTACAAAGAGCATCCTTGCTCATTTTTATCATATCATCAACATTTGAATGAATGAATTTATTCAACAACTCTAATGCCTCATTGATTTTAGCCATTTTCAACAACTTAGGCTCAAAAAATGAAAGGGTTTTGGCTTCAACCGAAAGTGCACCCGTTTACAATGTGATTCAACAAATGCAAATGACTCCAAGGAATTCTCAAAGTACAAAATCTGCTCCTCAAATGATGGAGGACAATCAACAATGAGTTACATCAATAACTCAAATTTTCTGATTGCAATTATGAAGAAGATGCAAATTCCACTCACAATACAATGTCAATATCTCTGCAAAAATATTTGAATGTGCAGCAAAAACACTTGTGCAAGAGGCCTTTAAGGCAGCTGAATTTTTTCTTCAAATAACTGTTTTGCAATGATGGAAAACTTGTCTTCAAATGTCAATTCTTCAGAAAATCACTCTCTTATATATATGCCACAAATCATAAAATGTCAAATATGTATTCAGTGCATCTGCTCACATGTCATTTCTTCAATTCTGCTGTTCATGTCTCTTTCTGCTCTTCCTCTCTCTCTACTATTTTTTTTTTTAATTAATTAAAAATGGAAATGAGTGGGAATTTTATAAAAATGGAGGGAGGAGGTTTAACTATAAAAAATAAAATTTAAAAATGGGGGGCGGTATTTAAAAATGGGGGGCGGTATTAAAAATGGCGGTATTTTAAAAATGGGGGGCGGTATTTAATTTAAAAAAAAAAATTAAAAACGAAATTGTGAGAGGGTGGGACGTATGGCCAATGGCGTGGATATTAAAAAATTTAAAAATTTTTAAAAGGGCTAAGTTAAAATTTTTAATAGTGTGAGGCGGGAGTGGGAGGAGGGCCGTGGAGTAGGGAGGCCGCGTTGGAGGAGTGGCAGGTGGGGAAGGAAGAGGGCGTGTGTCGTGAGGAGTCAGTTGTAGGGTGAGCGCTAGTGTAGTAGCAAAGGCCGTGGGGAATGAGTGAGGGAGGGGGCGGCTTTGCAGGAAGGGGAGCGTAGTTCTGTGGAGTTTGGAAGTGAGAAATGGGTGGGGTTCAATGAGAGAAGGGGGAGCGTGGGGCTGGGTAATGAGTGTTAGAGAGGTAAAGAGAATGGTCGGCGGGTTTGGGGTTTGAGCTTTGGAGCGAGCAGATGCAGGGTTGTGGACTAGTAGGGAGAGGCCGTAAGGCTATGTGAGAGGGAGCGCGTAGGGAATGGGGGAGCACTGGTTAAGCTAAGGAGCGAGTATGTTGAAGCCCATGGGTTTGAGTGAGTAGTTCGATGTAGAGTGAGTATAGCAAGGGGAGAGCCGATAGGGGTTTTGGGGAGGTGGGATAGGCTGTAGTGTAGTGTGATAGGAAAGTGCGTAGAGCGAATGGAATGGTAAGGGTGCGGGATAGGTAGCTCGAGGGGTGAGGTATGAGTTGGATAGTGAGCGTTTGAGAGTTGCAGAGGCAAAAGGGGGGCCGAAAGGCCAAATTGCAGGTTGTTTTTTTTTATTTTTTTTATTTTTGTTAAATTTTAAAACAGCAGAGAGGAGGGCTGGAAGGCTTGAAGAATTTTGCAGAGAAAGCAGTAAAATAGAGACTTTCAAATAGGTATACTGCAGGTACAAACTTCAGAAATTTCTCAGAGAATGCAGATCAATTTTTAGACAGTAAAATTCAGCAGCAGATTGTAGATATGAAGAAATTTTCAGTAGAAAAACTCGGAATTATTTCTAAGAAAAACCCAGAATTTTCCAGAAACTCATTTTACACACTTTTCCAGTAGCTCCAAAATGGTGCAGAAATTAAAATGCATAATCTTCTTCAGAAACCCAATATAAATAGTATCCAGCAGCTCTTCAAATTGCATATTTTAATAAGCAGAAATTGCAGAGAAAAATTAGAATGAAAACCTTCAGATGGGCAGTGCTGCCTTTCATCAAAGCCAATGCCGGAATGCTGCCAATTTTCTGAATGCTGCTCTTTCTTCAAAACAAATTTCTGAATGCGGCAAAAACACTGCTGCAGAAATCTCTGATTGCTGCAAAAATGTCAAGATTTTTTTGCAGATATGCACAGGCCATAAACACAAATGGCTCACTCATTTTGGAGCAGGGCCAGCAATCGCCCGCTCTGATACCATGTTAAACACCATGTTGAAGCACACACATGGTGTATGAGAAGGATGAACACACACACAAGAGACTCAACACACAATGAAAGATAAGAGTGAGACTTTCTTATTTTCCATTATACAAATATGTACATTTATAGTACAATGGTGTGACTCTTGGTTTCATATTCCAAGGTCACTTGGACTCCATTGTGACTTTTCGCATTCCACACCTACCCATGTAGGATTAGGTGTTCCAACATTTTCCAACAAAAAAAAACATTATCCAATAATGTAATACTCATTATATCCAAATAAATCATATTTATATAAACAAAATGTTAAATAACATAATGTTTTCATATTCAAATGTTGAACAATTGTTAATAAAGTAATACTTTACATGTCCATGCATGTAATTTTTTTACATGTCCAAGTTTGTTGTCCAACCAAACAAATGTTATCCAATGATGCAATATTTATTATATCAAGATAAATCATATTTATATTAATAAAATGTTAAATAATATAATTCTTTTCATATTAAAATGTTATGTTTTTTAAACGTCGGTCTTGCGACGTTTGGCTTCACAACGTCACTTTTCCGACAGTTTCTCCCAAGAGTCACAGGACCGACGAATGTGTAGGCGACATCGCAATTCTGAAGTTTCATCCCATAAATGTCGTAAGACCAATGAAGTGTTTAAAACATCACAATTCCGACAACAAACATAAACGTCGCAAAAGCGACAATATCCCTAAACGTCGGTATAGCGACGGTTTGTGGCGGGATTTTAAAATTTGATAGAAATTGGGGAAATTTCCGACATTACGACAAAAGTGTCGAAACTAAAGTGTCAGAATTTCCACCAAATGTACTAGTGTGACAATGTGGTATCACTTTTAAAGATGCAAGATTGCTTCTAATTGGAGCATTTGCTCCATTCTCTCTTCCATGCAATAGTGGGTCATCTCCTGCAATGTTAGCACTGTGATCCCTCTGTTGTTCTGCCTCATTGTCTATCATCATAGACACATGATTCTCATGCTCTTCTTCTGTAATATCCTTCGGGCCTTCTTGCAAAGATACAAGAGCCCTCCTAGTGGAAGCAATTGCTTCATCTCCATCTCCCAATAAAAATGGATCTCCTCCTGCTATCACAACACTAGAGGATCTTCTCTGCTCTTTCTCTCCCCTCTCCTCATCAATGGAGAATGCCTCATCATTAAGAGACCCTTTTCCTTGATCTCTTCTTGAAGAAGGAACCCTCATGTATTCTCCTTGAGAAGAGAGTTCTTGTTGTAGTGGGGCTTTTGCCTTTGGAAAATCATGAAGTAGTTCTTCAACCCCCTCAACAATGTTCAGAAATGGAGTTGGCTTTATGGATTCTTCCAACTCATGCAAAGATTCAAATTTCTTGGTCTTGATTTTCTCTCCCAAATAATTTTTAGAATGTCTTAAATAAAATCTTTTCACTAACCTCCTAGTGAACTTTTCATAAGAAGATATATTTACACTTTTCAAGGAAGAAGACTCAAATAACCACTAGGCATAAGCCTTACCTTGAAGATGCAGCACTGCTACTCTCATGGCTTCTTCTTCTGAACCTTAATGTAGCTGGAAATATGTGTCTAGCTTCCTTACCCAAGACTTGGTTGAGCTCTCAGATGATCCATCAAAAGTAGGTAGAGAGAATCTACCCAAAGTGTGCTACATGCACCCTCTTCTTCTACTGTATTTGCTGGATCTTCTTCCTTCTTTAAGTTGACAGAACTCTGGGAAACTTAGATGCTCCTTGAATATCTTTGACTAAGACTCATATTATTGGATATAATCACCAAGAGTTTCATCCTTTGTTGTTCCTCCTTCTACTTCTTCCTTTGTCAAGAAAGTAGGCATGCTACATTGTTGTAGATCAGATTGTGAGGCTGAATGATCACACACATATTATGAAATACTGGGGCTTCCTTTATGTGAAAATATTCTTGAGGAATCTGCATATATTTCCCTCCTTATTCCCCGGATCTCTCCTTTCATCTCCTGCATAGCTTGAGAAAGAGTTTTAGAGAACTCTTCTCCTTTCATCCTTCCAGATAAAGCGGTTTCACCCTTGTTTTCTTTGTCTTCCGTGTAATCAATTTTCTTCTGTATTATTTTTAGATACCTCTTCTCTCTTTCAGTAAGAGGCTCTTCTTCTTCTGAAGACATATTGGATTCTTACAGGCTGTGCCAAGATTATTTCTCTAATACCACTGTAATATCCTAAAATGGGAACAAGCAGAAATACTAAACAATATTGCACATAAATAACGTAGTTCAGCAAAGTAAAAGTAGGAGGCCAATATGGAGGCTCAATATGTACATTTACAGCATCAAATCAAATTTATATTGAATCCCATGAGTTATAGAATAGAAAATGGAAGACTTTAAATGAAGAAAACCCTCAAAAGTGAGATGTTGCAACCATATATTTGACTGAACAAGATTGACAGCGTTATTTTTATTGGTTGAAATAGCAGTAGATTCCACTTCAAATCTAGAGCAGATATATGTACAAAAATTTAGATCTATATCAGATTTGTACACTAGATAGGCTCCTCTACAAATGACCCTTGGGGTTTTTAGCAAAAAGTGGAGTACATGGAGTAGATCTGTGATCTTATGCAGCAGATCTGTAGAATGATTTAGAAATTTTTAAGCAAATACAGAAGTATTTAGATCAGATCTGAATATGACATGGAATAGATCTAAAATCCATGGATCACCACAGTGAATGGAGGAACCCCAGCACTAGAGATCTCTCCTCCAAAAGTGTGCCAAAACACCCTGCAACTGTACACTTACAAATAACGTAGTACTGGAATGAAAACTGTGTTGTAGGCTCCAGAAAATAGGTGGCCTCGAGCCAAGATCTGATAGTAGTGCTCCAATCATCCAATACTCTCTTTCCAAGTGGATAGAAGACTTTCCCACTAAAAAGAGGCACTAGAATGGCCTAGATCTGAGTAGATACAGCCTCCACTTGCTGCAACCTATAAAGAAAACCAAACCCTCAATGGGATTTGTGTTGTAGTTGGAAGAAGAGCTTGGCCAAATGCATGATAGTGGACAAGAAATTCAAGATTCCTCCAAGAGCTACTAAAGGAAGGAGGTGGGATTCCTGATCAGGAACACCCAATGATAAACAACACTATTCTCTGTTAAATAACCAAGAGAATAAGAAATGTCTAAACAGACAAATTCTTCAGAAATCTGATAATCATCAACAACCTTCTCATGTTGTCCTCCTCTCCCTTTTATAAGATTGAGAGCTTGAAAAACCCTAAACCATCTCAATGAAATAACTCTTTTCACATGAGCCTCCTCCAACTAAAACTGTGTTATGCCTTAATGAAGATCACTCCTTCTAGACAACGTTGTTGATATGGTCATGGTTGACCCAGTCAAAACATTCAACCCCTTTCACACCTAAGGGTGCTCATTTAGTTGGCCCAGATTTAGCCTTGTTCACATGTGGCATTTATTTATTTGTTGTTTTAGGAGTTTTTATTGTCCTCCTTTATACATTTATTCATACAACAGAAAAATGAAACAAAAATGAATATTCCCATTAGCTTGGGCTAATTGGGAATATTACAATATTCTTTGTTTTTGTTTAATTATATTCACTAACATCACCAATTATATTTGTGATCATTTGCAGGGAATAACCAACTATTAAGGAGGTCTTATTTGGTACTCCATTGCCACAAAAACAGTAACATAGAATTAGCGACTCCACTAGTTTCTTTTCATTGTTCTAACGGTTGATTTGCAGGACCTCCTCTCTGCATAACCAACTATAAGGTGCTCATTATCTCTCTGGAAATTTTTTCAGGACCCCTTAGACCTGTTCTGAGCTTCAGACAATTAATTTTTGTTATCTTTTCTTCCCCACACATCTTTTGCTATAACAGACAATGCATTTGTGTTGAAAAAACACGCGCGGTCTCCAGAAAGCAAGAAAAAACCTTATATTTTCATTTTTTAGATGATTGGAAGTCTTTAGTAAATTTCATTTACATATTAATTGTGTTATTTTGTTGTGCACTTTGCATGATTGTATTGCTAAGCATAATTAGTGGGGAAATTGGAGTTTTTCTTATTTTTATATTTTCAAAAACACACATAGCTTAAAAAGGGAGAAGAGTAACTGGACAAATTCCACACATGTTTTTCAAACTATTTTGCTAAATTTTATGCAAATCACATATTTTAATTATTCAAGGAGTAAGTGGCCCAACATCCATAAATCTTGCTGCAAAACAAGCTATTTTAATTTTCATTAGTTTTGGGACTAGGGCCAAATGTTAGTATACAATGCAAGCAATATTTTATTCCTTTGCACCTTTAGGCGAACCTGGGCTTGCATATGAACGCTTTCTCAAAGCATATGGATTCCCCGTCTCCCTTTAGTTCCACATAGTGTAATTAGAAGTATTTGTTATTCAAGGTTTTAATTAATGTCAATATGGCATTGCTTGTCATGGAAAATACTTATGATGGTTGATATTGCCCTAAATGTCCATTAATCATAATACCCTAGTGATGGTGTGCATAACTAACCATGAAGAATACCTAGAACTTGGATGATGTCCTTACTCTTAATATACTCTTAATAAAGGAGTTTAAATATTCCAAGTATCAATCATGTGCCTTGATTGATGTTCATAGTGATCTAACTTTTAAGTACCAATGATGTATCTACTATACAAGCCCTTGATGGATACTATAATGAGGACTATACATGAATGACCATACATTGATGAAATATAAATCTTATGATGGGATCTCCTAATGGAAATGGATGGACGCTACACTATGACATGGTTGGTGACATTATTAATGCTACAATATAACACATAAGAACATACATGATGATGTATAATGACATTGTTGGAGTCATGACAATAAAGAAACCCTAATGACTTCTTGTTGTCCCAATCACTTGTTGTACTAAAAATTTCAAGAACAGTCACAAAGAAAAAAAATTGACACCTTGGAGGCATCTTTCCACAATGAGCTCTATACCATCTTAAAGAGGATTTTTTCCTCTTTCTAGTGAGCCCTAACTTGCCCTCAAACTCCCAATAGTTTGTGAGAAAATGAACTTTTAAGTTGAAAAATATATATGTAATTGTTAACTGGCCTACACTCTCATGCACATGTCAGACTCCCTATAAAATACATGTATCTTCATTTCCTTAGCTATAACACTATAAATATACAATTCGTTCCTGATTTTTCAAGCAAGAATTTGGTGATCTTATATAGTGAGACGATAGAGAAGCATAGGAGGTCGAGGAGGACTTCATAAAAATGTTATTTTGGGAAACTTTTAAGGAGGCCGAGGGGAATATTTCTCTTACTCAATAGAGATTTTAGGAAGACAAAATCACATGAAACTGTAAGGTAGCTAGAGCAGCTCAAAAATGTACACAATTATCACAATATTTCAAATTTGTATTTGAGGAAAGACTTGTGGTAGACAAGGAGGATGTGGACTATTGTGAAAGCCCAGATAACACATTTTAATAGCTCGGATTGCAGTGTCATTTGAGCTACAACATTTTGTGAAGGATCAGATCTCAAGAAAAATTTGTGGTGAGTTTTATTTTAAGACAAGTCAACTATAAGAGATTCGGACCTGTGACCAAACTTGTGATAGCACAGACAACTGCTCTCTTCAAGCATTGAATTACAGCTCGGACATGTTAGTGGCTTGATAAACTTGGGTGACTCTGATATGATAGGTTAGTAAATCATTTGTGAAGAAGATTAACTTGTAATGGAAGCTTAAGGCTTGTACTTTTATATAATTATGCTAAACAAGTAAAGGAGGAGACAAATACAATGAAAACATTCAGAAATAGTCCTACACCTTGAGGTAATTGTGAATATTTGTTAATGTTGTGGCTCATTTGCATTTAATTTTGAAATATTTCTCAAAACACCAAAAAAGCATATATGTTAGAAAAGGTAAAAAAAACTATGTTGAAAAATCATTTTGATTTATATGTTGGTGTATTAACATTATGTGTGGATATGTGAAGGTGGGTCAATTCGGGTTTATTTGCAAGCTCAGGAGAGGCTAGCGCTACAGAATACCGAATAAGCTCAGGAGGGTTACGCTGTGGAGAAAAAAAAATAGTAATCAAGATTGTTTATTCGTTAAAGGAACGTATGCAAGCATGTTGAATGAAACTGTGTTCATTATCAAAGAAATCGTATAGATTTCCTGAAGGCAGAGAACTGGCGTATTTTACTTAAAAACTTAAGAGTTTTGGAAGAAGCATAAAGGGGGGAAATCGACGGTCAGGATCAAAGTGCAGAATTGAAGTAGAGAGATGGAAAATGGAGATCATATCATAGAAATGCAAGTCATATGGATCAGAGAGAAGCCACATGTCGGCCAGAGGTTCTGTCACATATCGCATTTGGTAAAGTATACAAGTTTGAGATATGGTTAAACTTGCAAAGATGCGATGCGAAGAGTGACAAGTTTAAGATCTGGTGAAGCGATGAATATTGCACATCACATGCAATAAGATATTGCGGCGATCGAAGGAATTGAAAATTGGAAAATTTGCGAAGTACTGATGAGGTAAAGGTTATAAAATCTGATCTGCGTTGAGGCGTAAAGTTGCGATATTACGAGGCAATGCGATCGCATATCGAACGTCGCAAGTTTAGGAGGAAAGGCGCTAAGAAATATGTTGTGAACACCAAAGGACGAAATTCAATGGAAAGGCGGATGTGATACCATTAAAAGGTTAAGTTGAACTTATTTAAAGTCTAATATTATGTGCAGTTGCGTTTTTTTTACGAAGAAATGTGAACGCGAGCAGTGGACTCGGGTATGTGACTCGACGCACAGAAAAGGGAAAGAAAAGATGGAATGCAACAGACATGAGCAAAAGAGGCAGATTCAGGCAGAAGGGGACATGATAACCTTGGTTGAAATGTATAGGCATAGGTATAGTCGGGCAAAGAGAGCACATAGTGGCATTGTTGGAAACACAACAGCTGGGTCAATTCAGGCAAGGATACATTATTGCAAAATTGTTCGAATACCGCACCAGAAGCAAAAAAGACATGACAACAAGAAGAAAAGACAAATGTTGAACTCTAGAAGAAAGGCAGGGCAAGGATGTTCGATATGTCAGGGAGACACATCAGTACTTTAGGGAGACGCATCAACAACAAATTAGATTTAGCAAAAAGAATAAACTTTCAAATTTTAATTCATTTTCTTTGTCTGTTAAGTTCAAAGCTATAGTGATGTCCTCAATTGCAATGTAATAAGTAGTTTTAACAGTTTCATTAGTCGAAGGAGTTTCAAGAAGTTCTGGAAGTTACGAACTATTTTTGATGTATTTAAGCAAGATAGAAAGAAAGAAGAATGGTTCCGAGTTTCGGACCTCTGGAAGACTAAAACTTTGGTATTTACTTTTCTGAGGAATTAATTAATGAAACCGTAATTTTCCTGCAATTCTTGATGGTCATTCATTTTTCCTATGCCGTTTTGTGTCCCTTATTCCTTGAATGAAGTGAAGTAATGCAGTTGTTGGTCTCTTAATTACATATGTGAGTAAGAGTTAAATAATCCTTAATTTTCGCTCCTTCACCCCAACTCCTCTCTCTTCACAAACTCTCTTTGGAACTTAAAAGTAATAGATTTTTTGTTTACAACATATTATTTAGAGTTTCCTCTCTCTCCATAAATTCATTCTGAAATTTAGAGTGGTAGATTCTATGTTAGACCATATCATTTTGAGTTTCTTCTACAGTTCTTCTTTTCCATTCAGATATCAGCATTTAATGGGATTGTAGAATATTTCATTATACCATATTGTTAAGGGTTTTAAAGAATTAGTTTCCAAAGGGATTGAATGAAGACCACTTGATATAATTAATTTGTGACACATTTCTAAAAATGTATTAAGAAATTCCTTTCCACAACCAAGGAATTGTCTCTTAAGATACAAAATTTTCTAACGTCGTTGCTAAGGACGAAGAGACGAAGTTCTTTTCCCTAGTATTTTCACATTATTTCCTCTGGTTTTTCAGTGAGGATGAAATATTTGGTTGTGTTTGTTATTATCATAATTATGGCTCACAAAAGGCCTCACGCGAGGTCGGATACCTCGCAGCAGAAGGTCCCTGCTATGTTAGACCCTGAAATATTGGCTTCTAAAAGGGTTCAGAAACCCAAAACCCCCTCAACACCTAGTCCTACACTGTCAGCTCCTGGCAGTAGTTCTAGTAATCCTTTGTTTGAAGATATATCTGAAGTACTTCCTTTCTTGGAACAAGATTCACCTTTTACACCAATTTATTTTCAAGAACCTAAGTTGGAAGAACAATCGTTTGAGTCTATTTCTTTTATTTTTACTCAAGCTCAAAAAATTCCAGTTGTTGGTCCCTCTACTATTGTCCATCAACCCACTGCCATATCAGTTTTACCTCCACCTTCGTTCATTTTCACAGTAAGTTCGTCAGCTGCATCTAACCAAGGAACAATAAATCAAGGTACAAACATGGCAGCACCAGCCTTTTTGTTGAACAAATATGCTCCACTTAACCTTCCACAACCAATGAATGCAATGCCTCAAGAGTATCTTAAATTACTCCCATGTTTTATTGGAGAAGATGAAATAACTATAGAAAAAAATTTTCCTATGTTTTGTAATTTTGCTAAAAATCTGAATGTAGAACATCTTGCTGTTGTAATGAGGATTTTTGTTCAGTCTCTGGATGGACATGCTACAAAGTGGTCTAGGGGATCGCTAAATAATTCTATTAATGTATGGGAAGAACTAGAAAATTGATTCACACATAGATGGGGTGAAAAAATGGATCATGGCTATTCACTGACAGAATTTAATGCAATCAAAAGAAAACTAGATGAGAATATATCAGTTTTTATCAAAAGATTCAATAATTTGTATAATAGTTCTCCTGTATAAATGAATCCCCCTCCTTTTGGAGCAAAGGTGGTTTTTACTGGGGATTTTGAAGCCGGTTTTAGTTTCACGCTTAGAGAAAGGAGATCCCATACTCTAGAGAAAATACAGATAGATGCTTTAGAGATTGAAGCTAATATGACTACAGCTGGAAAGGAGAAACGAAAACAACCCATCCAAGAGAAGGGGAAAGCCAAAGTAGAATCATCACAAGATCAAAGAATTGAAGATATTACAAAGGTGATAAAAAAATTGTCAAATAAGCTAGTTAAGATGGAATTGGAAAGTAAAAATCCCCAAAGACAAGTAAATGAAAACCGAGGGGGATTTAACCCTCAATTCAGAAGGCATCCCCCGCAAATTTTGCAGAGGGAAAGAAAATATCAAGACTAGTTTCAAGCACCATTTTATATATAAGCAGCACTCGGAGAGTTAGCAGAAGATGACCAAAGGGAAGTTTAAGATAAAATATCTACTATGTACACAATAGAAGATGATGAAGAGGAAGATGGTGAGGGAGAATATGCTGAAGCTGAAGTATCTTTTGACCAAGATGAAATGGATGAGTATTGTAGGCAATTCACAGATTTCATGCAAGCTGAGTCTCATAAAAAGTATGATTTTAGTTCTAGAAATAGATCTAGAGTGCATGATAATGAAGGTGAAAAAAAATATTATATCCCTCCTCCAATGGTGACTTCACAACAAAAGGACCCTTTAACAAGTCAGTAATGGGAAGCAACCTGTAAATTCAATTAATAGAACAGATGTGCAACAGGGTGAACCTTCCCAGGGAAAATCAGTTGATATTAATATTTTGGAGAGAGTTGTTCCTATACCTGAACAAGCAGTAAATTATAGAAAGAGTGAAGAAGAACCTGAAAATAATGTTAAACAAACTCATCCTTTCAATTTGACAAAAGAGTTGGAGAAGGTAAAAATTCAGGTACCTCTTCTAGAATTAGCTAAAATACCAGCCTACAAGAAAGAATTTTTAGAATTTATTAATCTCATACAGATTGAAGATATACGTGACACTGTGAACTTACAAGAAGAGAATTCAGTGGTCACCTTTGGTCCTCATGTAGAAGAAGTAGACCCCTCTGTTCCACCACTCTATATTTCTTTGTTGCTTCATGATTTTACTTTCCATAAGTGTATGTTGGTCTTAGGAGCATCCCATAATCTCATGCCATTATCTGTTATGAAGGATCTAAACTTGTATATTACCAAACCTTACAGGGATTTGTATTCATTTGAATCAAAAAGGGTGAAATTCATTGGTTAATTAAAGATGTAGAATTTTCTTTGGCACAAATTCCAACAAAGAGTATAGTCATGGATGTAGTGGTTGCTGACATTCCAGCCAGGTTTGGAATGCTCCTGTCAAGATCTTGGGGAGAAAAGCTAGGAGGTGTTCTTAAATTGGATTTCAATTATGCTATCATTCCTGTTTTCAATGGGGAAGAAAGGAGATTGTACAAGGAAACAAGGTTCATGAAGACTACTACCAAGAAAGATGCAGGAAATTACCTTATTTATAGTCAAGAAACAAAAGATATTTCATGTTTCATGTTGCATGAAGATGCAGAATTTGTTGAAGAAACAGAGAAGAATCTCCCTTCAGCAATTGAAAATAATGAGCTACACTCAAAAAGGATTTGGAAATTCTACTTTGATGGTGTCTACTCCAAGGAAGGCACAGGAGCTGGATTCTTGCTTATATCACCAAAAGGTAACCTCATTCTTTTTTATTTTAAGTTAGAGTTAGATTCAACAAACAACATGGCTGAGTATGAGGCCTTAATATTAAGCCTTCAAGTCGCTAAATAGATGGGAGTTCAGTGTATTTCAATTTTCAGTGAGTCTGAACTGATAATATGACAGATCAAAAATCATTTTCAGACCAAGCATTCGAGATTAATATCATATGGAAATGAAGTTTTGGATTTGATAGAGAACTATTTTGAAGCCTTCAATCTTCAGTTCATCCCAAGGGAAGAGAATTGGTTGGAAGATTCGTTAGCAATTGCAGCTAGTACCTTTAAGCCTCCAATGAATCCAAGGTTAAGGTATGAGATTTAGATTAGACACAGACCGTCTATTCCTGACAATGTGAAACACTGGCAGGTTTTTGAAGATGATGAGCGAATAAATTATTTCTTGACAATGATTGGAAACTTTGAAGATGCTAAGATAGATCAAGAAGAAGAACAAACAGAGCAGAAAGGGGAGGTAAGAAACCTCAATCAGTCAATAGGTGAGCAAAAGATTATCCAATTGAAAGACAATATCCTCCCTAAAGGACTGGTTCCCCTTGAAATACTATTTGACTCTAACGATGTTGTTGTTAATTCGAAGGAAATACATCAAGAGGGGGAGATGGAAGATTCCAATTCGGGAACTCAGTAAGAGCCAAAAATGGTGGAATTACTCAAGGGTGTTCCCAAAAATTACAAAGAAAGATACATTGAAATTTTTAAGAAGCATATGGATTTGTTTGCTTGGTCATATGAAGACTTGAAAACGTATGATAAAAACATAATACAACATAAGATCCCATTGAAAGAATGAATCAAACCACATAGACAAAATCCCAGACAGATTAATACATTACTGTTAGGTCCTATTGAGAAGGAACTTAAGAAATTCTTGCAAGCAAAAATCATAGTCCCTCTCAAATATTCGGATTGGGTTTCTAATCTGGTTCCTGTGAGGAAGAGAAATGGAGAGATAAGATTGTCTATGGATTTCAGGAATTTGAATAGAGCATCTCTAAAGGATAATTATCCTTTACCTAAAATGGATTATGTCTTACAGAAGGTGACAGGAGCTTACAGGATGTCCATGGTTGATGGATTCTCTAGATATAACCAAGTGGCAGTGGATCAGGAAGATCAGAAGAAGACAACTTTTACAACCCTCTAGAGCACCTTAATATATGCACGGATGCTATTTGGTCTTATGAATTCAGGTGAAACTTTTCAGAGGGCCATGGACATAGCACTTGTGGGAGACAAGTATGTGGTTATATATTTGGATGATGTAACTATTTTTTCAAGATCAGATGATGAACACCTGGAACATCTACAAAGGACTTTCGATGGTCTGTCACTAAATCCCAAAAATATTTGTTCGTCCTGGAGGAAGGTAAATTATTGGGCCACATATTTCGAAACAAGGAGTAAATATTGATCCAGCAAGGGTGGAGGCAATTCGGGCCATTCCTTTACTAAAAAGCAAGAAAGATATTCAGAGATTTTTGGGAAAAATAAACTTTCTAAGAATATTTGTACCAAATTATGCTGAGACTGTAAGAAATATAACAGACATGTTGAAGAAGAATGTATAAGTGAGGTGGGATCAAGAAGCAAGAGAAGCATTTGTGATAATAAAATAAGCACTCCTGGAAGCTCCGGTTTTAATAAGCCCTGAGTATCAAAAGGTATTTCAAATATTTTCATGTGCTTCCCCCACCACTATTTTTGTTGTGTTATTTCAGAAAAACGACATAGTAAGGAACAAATAGTGGCATTCTTCAGCAAAGTTCTCAGAGATGTTGAGCTCAAATATAACATTTTGGAGAAACAAGTGTATGCATTGGTTAAAGCACTCAAAGCCTTCAGGACTTATGTGTTGAAATTCCAAATAAATTCTTATGTACCTAATTATGTTGTCAAGGACGTGCTGTTTCAAAGTGATGTTGAAGGAAAAAGAGTAAAATGGATAGCTAAAATCCAGAAGTACGATTTGGACATTAAACCCAACAAGTTAATCAAAGGATATGGTTTAGAAAAGTTTCTAATAGAAACAAATTTTCAAGCATTGGGAATTAATCTCTTGGCACCAATGGATGGAGCTGACAATGAAGAAGGTCAGAATAAGCCCAAAACAAGTATTCAATACAAATTTTTGTGTTCAGATTGGTATTAAAATTTTTTTTATTACCTGTGTTTCTTTTCTTGTCCATCTTCACTGAATAGAACCAAATACAGAGCTCTCAAGATTAAATCTCAGCCATATGTCATAATAGAAGCAAAGTTGTACTGGAAAGATCTTGCTGGTATTTTGTTGTTGTGTTTAACTGAAGGTGAATCCATTGAGGTTATCAAGGAATATCATGAAAGTCTATGTGGAGGACATTATATTTGGAAGGTCACAGCACATAAAATCCTCAAGTCGGGTTTTTTATTGGCCTACACTATTTGCTGATGTATGCAGACTGGTTAGAAGTTGTTAGAAATTTCAATTGTTTGCAGAAAAGAAAAGACTTTCTTCGTTGCTTCTCATTCCAGTATTCATAGAAGAGTATTTTAGGCAGTGGGGAGTGGAATTTATTGGAGAGATCAATCCACCATCAAGTGGGTAGTTCAAATGGATTCTAACTGCTATTGATTACTTCACAAAGTGGGTTGAAGCAATCCCCGCAAAGAAAGAAAATGACCAAGTGGTGATGAAGTTTCTGGACGAGAACATCTTCAGTAGGTTTGGTTGTCTAGTCAAGATTGTAACTGATAATTCTCAGGTATTTAATTATGCTCGATTCATTAATTTCTATCAAACATATAATGTAATTTTGTCACATTCCACAGCCTACCATCCACAAGGGAATGGATTAGAAAAGTCTTCAAACAAGACAGCGGTCAGGATTCTGAAGAAGACAATCATTGAAAATCAGAAATACTGGGATTCAAAGTTGAAATTTTCTCTTTGGGCAGTACGAGTAACCCCCAGGAGGTCTACTAGCAAGTCACCCTATGAATTGGTTTATGGAACTCAGGCACTGTTTCCTACTCAGTTGGCTAAACTGATGATTTCTTTCCTTCAAGATTCATCGTGAAGAAATGGTAAAATGAAAAAATGAAAATGCGGAAATATGAAGTCCATATTTGACAGAAAAGAAAAATAAATCATCTTCCAAGCAGGAGATTTAGTATTAAGACGGGACACCATAAGGGAAGAAGATAAAGGAAAGCATGGAAAATATTAACCTCTCTGGTGTGGCCCGTATAGAATATCTGAAGCCAGATCAAACAATACTTTAATCCTAGAATATTTAGATGGAGAATATCTACAGCTGCTTGTGAATGGGTAGTATCTAAAGCATTATTTCTAGCACTAAAATTCAACATTTCACCATTGTAAATACCGGATTTCTCATTGTTCATATGTAACCAAGCAATATTTTAATCCATGCCCAATGGATAAGGCACTAATCTACGGTTCTTAGAGCTTTCATGGGAAAAATCACTATCCCCAGGCAGAGCCAGATGTTGTGGCTCATTTGCATTTACTTTTGAAATATTTCTCAAAACACAAAAAAAACATATATGTTAGAAAAGGTAAAAATTTTGTATGTCAAAAAATAATTTTGAATTATATGTTGGTGTATTAAAATTATGTGTGGAGATGTGAAGGTGGGTCAAATCGAGCTTATTCTTAAGCTCATGAGAGACTAACGCTATAGAATACTGAATAAGCTCGGGAGGGTTAGACTGTGGAGAAAAACAAATTAGTAATAAAGATCATTTATTCGTTAAAGGAACATATGAGAGCATGTTGAATGAAATTGTGTTCATTATCGAAGAAATTGTATAGATTTCCAAAAGGAAGAGAGCTGGTGTATTTTCCTTAAAAACTTAATATTTTTGGAATAAGAGTAAAAGGGGGAAATTGATGATCAGGATCAAAGTGCAGAATTGAAGCTGAGAGATGGAAGGTGGAGATCATATCACAGAAATGAAAGTCGGATGGATCGGAGGTTGTGAAAAGAATCTACGTGTTTTCCATAGGTTCCATCGCATATCGCATTCGATAAAGGATACAAGTTTGAGATATGGTTAAACTTGCAAAGATGCGATGCGAAGAGCGACGAGTTTAATATTTGGCGATGAGATGAATATTTAACATCGCATGCGATAATATATTGTGGCAATCGAAGGAATTGAAAATTGGCAAAGTTGTGAAGTGTTGATGAGGTAAAGATTATAAAATCTGATTTGCAGTGAGGCCTGAAGTTGCGATATTACGAGGTGATGCGATCGCATATCGCACGTCGCAAGTTCAGGAGGAAAGGTGCTAAGAAATATGTTGTGAATTCCGAAGGCAAAAATGCAATGGAAATGCTGACGCGATACCATTAAAAGGTTAATTTGAACTTATTTAAAGTCCAAGATTATGTGCAATTGCATTGGTTTTACGAAGAAACATGAACGCGGGCAATGGACTCGGGTATGTGACCCGACATGGAGAAAAAGGAAAGAAAAGATAGAATGCAGCAGACATGAGCAAAAGAGGAAGAGTCAGGCAGAAGTGTACATGATAGCCTTGGTGGAAACGTAGAGGCATAGGCAAAGTCGGGAAAAGAGAGCATATAGTGGCACTGTTGGAAATGCAACAGCTGGGTCAAGTTAGGCAAGGATACTTTATTACATAATTTTTTGAATACCGCACCAGAAGCAGAAAAACATGACAACAAGAAGAAAAGACAAATGTTGAACTCTGGAAGAAAGGCAAGGCAAGGATGTCTGATTTGTCAGGGAGACGCATTAGCAATAAATCAGATTCAGCAAAAAGAATAACCTTTCAAATTTTAATTCATTTTCTTTGTCTGTTAAGGTCGAAGCTATAGTGATTTCCTCAATTGCAATGTAATAAGTATTTTTAATAGTTTAGGTAGTCGAAGGAGTTTCAAGAAGTTATGGCAGTTATGAACTGTTTTTTATGTATTTAAGCAAGATAGAAAGAAAGATGAAGGGTTCCGAGTTTCAGACCTCTAGAAGACTAAAAATTTGGTATTTAATTTTCTGAGGAATTAATGAAAGAATCAGCAAGTTTCCTACAACTGTTGATGGTGTTTCGTTTTTCCTATGCCATTTTGTGTCCCTTCTTCCTTGAATGAAATGAAGTAATGCAGTTGTCGGTATCTTAATTACATTTGTGAGTAAGAGTTAAATAATCCTTAATTTGCACTCATTCACTCCAACTCGTCTCTCTTCACAAACTCTCTCTGGAACTTAAAATTAATAGATTATGTGTTTACAACATGTTATTTCAATTTTCCTCTCTATCCATAAATTCATTCTGAAATTTAGAGTGGTAGGTTCTATGTTACAACATATCATTTTGAGTTTCTTCTGCAGTTCTTCTTTTCCATTCAGATATTAGTACTTAATGGCGTTGCAAAGTCTTTCATTATACCATATTGTTAAGGGTTTTAAAGAATTAGTTTCCAAAGGGATTGAACAAAGACCACTTGATATAATTACTTTGTGACAAATTTCTAAAAAATGTCTTAAGCATTGATTCCTTTCCACAGCCAAGGAATTGTCTCTTAAGATACAATTGTTCTCGTATAGAAGATTGATGTGACACTGAGAGCAGTATAATGGGCATAGTTTGCTGCAGACTTCTTGGTGGAATTGATATACATCTTGAAGCATATTTGGAGTTGTCTTGAGATATTCTTGAAGCACCTATTGAAGAAATTGTGAATAGATAACTTGTTGGGCAAGTAATGTGAACACTCCCTTGAGAATTTCTTGAATAATTCCTTATATAATTTTAGAGAATTTATAAAACTTGGGCTACCTATTGAAGACATCTTGAAGGCACCCCTGGAGATCATGATACATCATTTATTTTATCATGAAGTAACCTTGGAGATCTTTGTTTTGGGTACCATGAATAACAATGGAGACACCTTCATGTGAAGAACAATGTTGTCATTGATGAAGTAACTTAGAGACTAAGTGAAGGCATTGCTGAAGATTCATAGGGCTCATTGAAGAATACATTGGGAGTTGTGAAGAAAAACCAAACAGATTTTCATGAAGTGAAGGAGAGGGTTGCAGCCCAAGAGGTTGGAGCCTCATAGAGACAAGGTTGGTGCCTTGGAAGATAGGGTTGGAGCCCTAGAGGATAGGAGTCCTCAAGAAACCAGGTCGGACCCTATACTAAAGATAGGGTTGGAGCCCTAGAGGTTGGTGCCTCAAATTGACAAGGTTGGAGCCTTGGGATGTCCAAGTCGGTGCTTGGAAAAAAAAAAGTTGGAGCCTGGGAGATTGAAGATTGGTGTCTTCATCTAGGGTTGGATCCCTACATATATTTTACTTTACTTATTGTAAATAAGAAATTAATAAAAGTGTTTATTCTATCATTGTTCATTTTTTTTTCTAAATATAAGTGATCTAACTGGTAAAAATAACGATTGAAAAGAAATATTGATTTACCCCCCCTCTTAGTATTTCCAACAATTGGAATCAGACCCAGTGCCTTCTCTCAAATCCTAATGGCTTGAAGGTAGATCCTTAGAAAACAAATTTCAAATCCAAGGAAAAAATCCTTCAATCCTTCTAAATATGTCTCTTTCTCATTTGTGAAAATTTAAGACAATCATATTGAGAAAGTTCCATTGTTCAATTGAAACTTTGATGTATGGAAGATGAGAATGAGAAAGTTCTTAATGGCTCAAGGCATGGAAGCATGTGAATCAATGATTATTGATAGCATTATGGAAGGAGAATCCAATTAGTATAATATATGAGAAATGAAAGCAATATTAAATGGGATACATGACCCTACAAAGAGAAAAAATAGAAAAATGTTCATAATTGCAAGATATGTGGGAAACATTTCATGATGTTCACTCAAAAGGAGCATTGACCATAACCAATATTCAATAAGGTGATGGAGAGTAGGAAGTAAATCCAAAACCCATCAAGGAAACTGAAAATAAGAGTGATGAAATCAAGGCCAAAGAATACCTAGAGGATGAAGAAAATAAAGAAGACTTCAAGGAAAATCTCATGGAAAAAAATATCGCTTCCCTAGAAGAGATTAACAGTTTGAAAAAGGAAAATGAGGAGATCGAGAAGAAAGCACAAAATGGTGATCATGACCTATTCAAGCTTCAAGTAAAAATAAAGAGATGAGGAGCTCTCCAAGCTGAAGGAGGAAGTTCATCAAAACAAGAGAAAGCATCATGAAGAAGTCATATCCATGAAAAATCAATTCTATAAGGCAAAGAAAAGGGAAGAAACTTTCTCAAGACATCTCGAACAAATACATGAAGACTTGAACAAACTTAAAGGAAAAATTAGTCAATACAAGGAAGAAGTCTCCTCCCTTAGAGATCAACTATAAGAAGCAAAGAAACAAACACAAGGAGATGAGAAGGTGATGGAAGATTTGGCAATGATAGAAGGACAAGTCAATGAAGAAAAAAAAGGAAATAAATGCTATGGAGTATCAACTAAAAGAAAAGTATGAAGAAAAATTCATACTAAAATCAAATGTCATCTCTCTAAAAAGAAAAACACATGAAGTAGCAAGGATGATGGAAGATATGAAGAAGCAACTAGTTATGAAAGATGAAGACTGTGAAAAGTTTATATGAGAATTTGTCTCTCTTAAAAAGGAAGTTGACTTGATGAATAAGAACTTGAAGAGTTATCAAACCCTATATGACATCCTAAGTCATCAAAGATCCCCCCCTTGATAAATCAGGCCTTGGCTATGCAAGTGAACCCTCAAGGAAGAATAATTCAAACCATAGTTCTTCAAATAACAAGGATGTGGAGAAACCTAGAAGAAATTTTGATGCCCCCAGTTCCAGAAAAGACAAGGAGAAGAATTAAGATGACATTATAATAAACCCTACTCCAAGAAGATATGCAGATGGTTTGAAGAATGCAAGAGGAAATAAATTTGATCAAAAAATTTTAAGGCAAAATAACCTTAAAAGTACATCAAGGCAATACTCTGCAGAAGGTCAAGGATACAATAGGAAATGGATATCATCAAAGGATCCCAAGACAGTATGACTTTGGCAGTACATCAAGACAATCTCCATCTCCTAGGTACAGAAGTATATTTTTTGGTTATTTCCATTCTTGTACAAATTTTGCGCACGTGGCAAAGGATTGTATGGCATATCACAAGGATAAATAAAATGGGCTCCATCAACTTCTTAGAAGAAAATTTTCAAGAATAAGGCATGCTTCCTCATTCATGAATAATATGGAATGCTTCAACTACCATAAAATCATACATATGGATCATGATTTTAACTTTACTTGGGTCCCTAAACAAGCTAAAACAATGACAACCAAGACAGAGAAAAAAGTTATGTAAGTATGGAGAAGGAATAAAATTGGATCAGGAAGTCTCTTGAACACTCAAGCCAACAACACATGTTGTTGATTTGATGAAAACATCCTTGGAAGATGTGATATTCCAAGTGTTTGATCATAAGACTCTGCCAAAAAAGGATACCATGCATATAGTTAGGGGGAGCTTGTGATTCTAGATCATTCTTGCAGAAGCCATCCATGCAAGGGACCTGTGAAATCCATGATGAGTCACACTTGAAAAATCTTGACTAATCATCTCTCAGGAGTAACTCCATTGAATACAATCATGAAATTGTGATGATGTCCTCCAAGGCAAGCGATCCTTCATGAGCTAGAGGAGTTTATGCAGGCAGGGGGATTTGGTTCATCACATGACGAAATGTAAACACATCTATCATGGACCACATTTCCAGGAGGAAGAGCACCATGATAGGGGGAGAAACATACCTATGAAAAACTACTATTGATGAATAAAATATGATGAAAAGAAGTAGGTTGATAGGGGGAGTAATTGGGAACCCCATTTTCCATTGATGTCAAAGGGGGAGAAAATGTTGGAAGGATAAGAATATTTCCATCAATGGAAAAGGGGGAGATTATTAGTCAAGGTTGTGATTTATGTGCATATGGAATTGTTTGTGATGGAAAATTCTTATGATGGTTGATGTTGCTGTTATCACCAAAATCGTACTTGATTGGTTGTTGATCAAACAACTTTAGTATAACTATTTCAAACCAATCTTGTGACTGAGGCTTAGCCTCCTCATTCTGAGAGGGCTCTCTCAAGGGTTAGTGATATTGAATAAATATATAGATGGCTAACTATATTTAGGAAATAATTTTCTTATGAAGTTATTATCCAATGTCATTGGGCTTATGGGGTCAACACTTTTAGTAATTCAGTGAGTTCACTTGACATGGAATTTGAGGTAGGTCTGAGTTTTTAGTATTAGGACACACACACATGAAACATAGCCAATTCACTTATAAAAGATGTCAAAGCATCACATGGATGAATTCTGAGTAATATAAATGAAAACCATTGTAAGTGAGATACATAAAAGGTAAATACACAGCCAATTCACTTATAAAGTAAGTCAGAGCATCACATGGATGAATTCTGAGTAATATAAATGAAAAACGTTGTAAGTGAGATACATAAAAGGTAAATATAGAATAGGTAAGCACTAAAAAGTCACTCAGAATCTCAAGTTGGTCAAGTAACAAGTCTCTGTATTGCTAAAACAGTGAATTTACAAAGCTGCAATTTTGCCAAAAATCTCCAACCCTTGACAAGTTCGACCCTATGGCCTTTAATAGACTTCTTAAATTGTCAGATGATCTACCTCTAGGCTATATACATCGAATTTCTATCTATTGACACCTTGCATAACCATAAAACATGAAATTTATTACAAAAAGACACCTATCCTACTTGACAGTCCTATTTCGGAAACGACTCAAACTCCTTATTACTATCTATAACAACCTTATCTATTTGAAATTACGTCATTGACAAGTGTATCATCACATGGTCGAATTTGGATAATGGTATTCAGTTCTTCATGACCACTTAGCTGACCTCCACAAAAATAGGAAACAGTACCCTATTTTTTAGGCATAGGATCTTTTTCCTTCTTTGAGCATTCTGACTATCATTTAATCTTCATTTCATGGTCCTTGGCTGTTGAAAGTTGGCTTAAAATGTCCCATAACTCTTTCCTAGGCTCCAGTTGTTCAAAAACTACTTTAAAGGCTGCTCCAAAAAAAAAAAAATACATTGTGCTACGAAAATACAGCAGTTTCATAGCGTTTTCTGTAGCGCTGCCTTACAAGCCTTTATCCTCAAAAATTCTGAATCTTTCCTCTTGCATCATATTTATCACCCTTAAACACATATCTCATAATATTTTCAGCCCTTAACACCTTTAACACTAATCAAAATAAGCCAAAACGCAGCTACAACAGTTTCGTAGCACTTTTCTACTTTTTAAGCCTGGAGGCGCTACGAAACTGCTAAAAATGCATATTTTTTCATAATTTTGGAAAATGAAAGTTTGTAAGTGCCAAAAAAATATAACTAACATGTCTTCATATTCCATTAACCATAAACCAACTCAATTTAGGCTCCTTGAAGTGTCAATCTCTTCTTTCATATTTAAGACATCCTTGCAGATTTTTCTTGTTTTTTCCTGAAAAATAGGTCTTGGAACAGAGCCTATATCTCCTAATCCATGATGTATTTTGAGAAACTAAAGGAATTTTTTGTATGCCATTATGTATTGAATAAAAACCTCTATTGGGTTTTTGAAATACATCTCCAGCTGCACAGAAAATGCATTTGTAAAACATGTATGAAATAGGAAAACTCTGTTTTCTGAAAATAGTGCTTAAAATAAATCCCTATATATCAAAACTGATAACACCTGTGAGGAAATTTAGATAGGTTATTTTTATTTTATATATTTTTTAAAATAACCTCTCTCATTTCCTTAAAATAACTTTCTTTTTTCCCAGAAACCACCTTTGAAGTTTACTTCTCAAAGTCATAAAATAGAATTTTGCTTCATGAACTCTTTACACTGTTCCATATTAAATTTGAAACCTTTGAACCAAGTTTCTTGACCTCTTGGAATTCCTTTTATAGAAGAAATGACCTCTGGTGTGATAGAAAAACTTAGCATCCCCACTTTAGTGGTTTTTCTGCTAAAATTCATAGCAAATTCCTTGGATACCTATGTATGACAACCCTGCAATTTCTCACAAAACTGTAGGCAACCTGCTTTTCTGAATGCTTCCATTAATAATGGGTCTTCAGTTATTGCTTTCATGTCTTTAGGTTCATGTCTTAAGCACTTTCCTCCTCTGTGTATTTTTCTTTCCTCTGCCATAGTTCTTCAGATAACCTCACAGCCTCGCTTGATATAAATGTATCAGCCTCGCTTGATATAAATCTTTCAGCCTTGCTTGATATAAATGTATCAACCTCACTTGATATGGATATATTAAACCTTTTGAAAGAAACATCCATAAGTTTGGCTTGATACAATAATGCTTCAGAGCTCAGATATTACGCATGGAGGCAAAAGGAATGAGAATGACTAATTAGGAAATAATTTGAAATTTAAATGACTTCTCATAACTGAAAATGATGGCTTATTCATAACCTACACTGATCATGATGACTATAAACATGGGTATGTACTTTGATTTCATCATTACATGACTCAAAAGGCATCTATCTTACCCTTCCCCAACAGTTTATGACATTTGACAACTCGACTGACAAGACAACTACAAAACCGCACTTTTGTAGCTCTGGTAGTGTAAATTTGAATATTTGTGCTACGAAACTATCAACGCTTTCATAGCGCAAAGTGACTTTTTTCAATGTAATGCACTACGAAACTGTGGTTCTTGGCTAATTAGGTAGTTTTGATACTAAAACTTTGGGAAATGAAGTGCAATGGAAAATGATGAATGTTTGACATGAAAGAGTTTTAAAATGACTTTGTTTAAACCTTAGGGAAAGCTTCAAACTATAAAAAATCTAAAATTTTCACTTGATAAAACTTGAAATGACTCCTAAAACCCTATTTTGACCCATGAAACTTTGTAACTTTGTCAAAATGATGTTTGAATTTTTTGAGTGATAACAGTTGCCATAAATGTCTATTGATCATACTACCCTAGTGATGGTGTGCCTAAACTGACCATGAAGAAGCCCTAGAACCCGGATGATGTCCTAAATCTTAATATACTCTTAATAAAGGAGTCTAAAAATGCCAAGTACCAATTATGTGCCTTGATTGATTTTCATATTGATCTATGTTTTAAGTACTAGTGATGTATCTAATATGCAAGCCCTTGATGGATACTATGAGTACTATACATGAATGACCATACATTGATGAAATATATATCTTAAAATGGGCTCTCTTGATGGAATGGATGGACGCTAAACTATGACATGGTTGGTGACATGATTAATGCTACACTATCACACATAATAACATACATGATAATGTATAATGACATTTTTGGATTCATGACAATAAAGAAGCCCTAATGGCTTCTTGTTGTCCCAATCATCTTATATACTGAAAATTTCAAGAACAGTCACAAATAAAAATAAATTTGGACATCATGGAGGCATATTTCTATAATGAGTCCTATACCATCTTAAAGAGGCTTTTTTCATCTTTCTAATGAGCCCTCACTTGCCCTCAAACTCCCAATAGTTTGTGAGAAATTGAATTTTTAAGTTAAAAATATATATATTTAATTTCTAATCGACCTACACTCTCATACACATGTCAGCCTCCCTCTAAAACACATGTCTCTTCATTTTTGTAATATTCCAAATTTTTCCTTCAATAAATTGGAATATTAACTTTTGCTATTTTCACTTATGATTTGAATAATTGGGTGAGAAGGCCCATTCACAATAAAAACATGGATAAAATCCCTCTAGTATGAAAGGGGATCAGCCTTGGAACTAAATTTCACACCCTCGTGTGTGAAAGGAGACATTTGCAAAGAGGCTACGTCAAGTTTGACCAAGTCAAACAACGCAGAGGTATGAGGTGGAAAGCATCCTATGGGACAGCACAGAGAAAGAGGAGGGAATATTCCTTGAAGGAGGAAACCCTAATAGAGTGGGACCCATGGGGAGGGAGCTCTCATGTGTTTAAAAGGAGGGCAAGGCAGCCATTGTTTCTCATGCATATGATTATTGATTTCTTGTCTATTTAGACTCTTGGCATTCTCCAACTGTTCAGTTGAGTTGTTGTTCTTCTTAGCACAAGGATTTCCTGCTTAGGAGTCTTTCTCCTTTCTTGAGAAGCCTCTTGAAGGAGTTGTACAAATTTTCCTCACATCTAGGCTTGAGGCCAAGCATCCTCCTCTAGGACAGCATTATTTCTGCAACAGCATAATGTTGTGTTGCAGGGTGTTGCAGTGAGGAGTCACAACACCTCTTCCATCACTTGTTTTTCAGAGGATTCTTCCTTTCCTTTGGAGGATCAGTTTGGAAGCTATCAGACCTTATTGCAGATCTTGGCACTTGGCCAAATAATTCTATTCCACCTACAGTGCAGTTACCCTCTTAGACTGTGTTATTTTCAGAGTGCACTTGCAGTGAGGGCTTACAGTGTTGATTGGAGGGTGAGATCTCAAGTGTAAGGATCAGCCTTCCACTTAGGAGATCCATTGGAGAAGGTCTACTTCAGATTGTTTATCATCTTCAGCCTTCTCTATTCAGTTCCATCTTTGAGTTGCAGCTGCTACCCAGCAACTCCGACATTTTTTCCATTTTGTATATTTCAGCCAATCCTTCGGAGGATTGATGTATTATTGTTTCCAAGGGTAAGAGCTTTGCTCCCCTATTTTATTTGAGCTATATCTTGTCATATCCATGTATTGACATTATTTTTCAGCAGTACTCCATAATAGACTATGCTGTCATAGCCAAGGGTTTCATATATGTAGCAGTCTTCTTTCATTTCTTGTACATGTATTGTTGAGGCCTGCATTGCCCTTCTTGAGTGATTGTTTCCTCAATACATTGTAATCTTACTACTACTATAAAAAATTTTTTTGGCTATTCAGATCTTCATATGTTCATGGTTGTGAAATAAAGTTATCATTCCAGCTCTTGTGCATACATTGTTGTAGCCCCCTTCATTGGGCACTTTTTGAGGACATCTAAGTGTGGGAGATCTGTTTAACCCACTTAGAAGGATTTATTTGGAGCCTCCTCTTGGATTTAGCACTTAGAAACATTTTTCTAAGGGATCCAGGTCTTGGATTCAATTCCTGTAGTAGCCATTACTGGAAAATGCATTTTCCAGTCATGCCTTGCTAGCTGTTCCAGATTTGGAATACTACGGTGGTATCAGAGCAACTTTCATGGCTCAGCCTGTGAGTCTTAGCCCAATAAGATCAGAATTTTGAAGAAGATTAGATTGCTCTCATCAATGTTTAGATCCAGAGAAAACCTCTCCAAGGAGGTCAAGAAGACTGAAGAAATAGAAGAGGAAGGACCATGCACTTCCTATTCTCATCAAGCAAAAGACATTGAGCATGGAAGACACTTGGATTATCAGATTCTAAGTGATTACCTTGTTGAGTACAAATCTCAATCTAGATCCTTCAAGGAGACTCTAGATTTCCCTCATTCCATCCAGTTGAAGGAAGAGAAGAGACCCTGCAGCAGAAGAGAAATCAAAGGCAATAGATTTATGTTGTCTACTTTTGATGGGTTATCTACAACAAGAAATTGGGTGAGAAAGTTGGAGGAAATTTTTCTACTACATCATGTAGCAGGAGGAGAAGCTGTTGAAATCTTAGTGCTGCACTTAGAGGGTGAAGCCTATGTTTGGTGGTGCAGCCACTTGAGCCATGCAAGGGTGAAGACTTTTGAAAATTTCACTCAAAGGTTGATCCAAACCTTTGATGGAGAAAGAACAAAGGGGGAAAAGTCCACACCACTTGAGGAGCTTTGTCCTAACGCTGTCACAATCATGGAGGAGCAGCCACATGCATCAAAAATTGGGGCAGCCAACACTTTGGAGGAAGGAACTCTTGCAGCCCTATAAGAAGTTCCCAAAAATCATCAAGGTATGAAATGATTTCCACATTCTATTGTTGCAACAAATTCTTTTGATCAATGTGGAGATTTACTTTTACATGACCAAGGGTCAAATCACACTGCCACCATAGAGCAGCTTGGTTGAACTGCGCTGTGCAACATGGAAACATTCAAGGAGGAAGAAAACCACCATTCTCATGAGCCATTGTTGGATTGTTCATCACACTTGAGGTTGGGGTTTGAAGACTTGAAGGAAGATAGTATACATCTTGGAGTGAGAAACCCTTTCTACTTTCAAGATGAAAATTTCTCAATGAGCTCCTCTCAGCTCAAAGAGGAACTTCTACTTTCAGCAGATCCAAGACCTCATTGGTTTTGGAAGACTATTGTTGAGAGGGAGATCTCATTAGAGGTGCACTTCAGCACACCATGGAGTGCAATGATTTTCTTCCTTTCTCACAGGAGCAGATAGAAGATGGAGGACATCTTCGAATGGATAAAACATCTCATGCTTGTGTTGGAAATTCCTTGAGCCATACACATCATGATGGGAGGTTTTTTCCTACCACCTATTTGGGTCCTCATAGGGTCTCATTGATCCTCGATAATATTGCATTTCAAAATCCCATGAGGTGCAAAGAAAGGAATTTGATTTGGGAGGTTGGTGACTCTCATGGGAGAAGCACCAAGATGAAGGGGAGGAAAAGAAATTCACAATTGGTTGAGTGGATGTAGTTGATGAGCAAGGATATGGGAGGCTACTTGTAGATATATGACACCGGGCAGTAGGAGGCTTGGCTGCACTAGTTACTCTTGAAAGAGTTTGGCCATCACTTGGCATACGCTCTTCCTAAGAGTAGGAGGATGGAGGAGAGATGGCAGGATGCTTGCACCATTGGGAAGCATAGATTATGGATGCATGCTGTTGATTTGATACTAATATCATTCATTGTGTCTTCATCACATGAGTTGTATGATGGAAGTATGGGGAGGCAGCAAAATATTTTGTTGCTTTGCTTGTTCTTGGGAGAGCAAGAGCAGATTTTCTCTCACACTTTTCATGATGTTGCAGGAGGAGGAGATGGAATTATATCCATGGATTTTGATGATAGAGAGGTACTTCCACCTTGGGAGGAACTTCGTATGTATTACATAATTATGGGAGATATCTTTGACAAGGAGCATGTCAAAGAACAGAGCTTTGTATTGACAGGAGATCATTTGCATGAGCTCACAACGCTGTCACTTGGGAGCAGAGACTTATGGATGGAGTGTCCCTAGGATCACTTCACATTGGATGCACTTGGTGAACAAGGAGGAGGTGATGATGATAGAGTAGTGGATAGAGATATCTATCACTATGACATATTCTTCTTGACTTGGATTTCCAAGCATGAGAAGGATTATCTTCTTGCAGCATATGGACCATTCTTCTTCATAGCATGCCAAAATACTATGGAGGACTCACTCATGGATCCATGTACCATCTTACTTCCAGCATATGGTAATAATTTTGTTTATACATTCATTGATTTGCATACTCTTACCATTACTATGCAGTGCATTGCTTCACAAGAGGGCAAGCTTGTCACATTGCTCCATGATCATTGTTGGGCCAATCTACATGATGGAGGCAGCCATATTTAATGTGGCCTTGGGAAAAATTTTTATCATCACATGTATTTTCAGTTGTTGCACTCAAACATGTACCATATGAAGACATGCATTATTAACCATGTAAAAAGAAACATTTTTCCTTGTACTTTTCTCAAGCAATAGCTTGTAAAACTGTGTTGTACACACCTAGGAGACTATTGGTATCTTCAAGCACCACATGAAGCCATCAGTATTTCCTTCATTATTGTACTAATCATGTCTTCACTTGCTGATATTGTTTATATTCTTGTTGAGAGCATGATTGGGAGGTTGACACATGAGTTGGATGTGTCCTTGAGGGGAAAAAATCCCACATTTTCTGCACTACATGTTCTAATGGGAGCATGGGAGGAGATATGGCCACCACAGCCACATGTTTGTTATCTTTTGAGGTGGGCCATGATATTTATATTCATCCATTGTATAATCATAGGCAAGTATTTGATCATTTATTGTTGTTACATTCAGCCATTTACTTTTCATTAGTAGATGTGATGGATTTTGTACATTACTTTCCATGTAATTGTCTGAAGTTGTAGTGGATGAAACTGTGTTGTGTCCTTTTAAGAAATTTTTTGTGTCATGTATCATCATGTAAAACCTTCAGCAAAATTATCATTAGGATGTTCTATGATGATCATGTCCTATTCATCATGGATGAAATATTTTGGGCCAGCTTGTTCTTCAATGTTGGAGGAGAACTCTTTGGAGGATTGTTCTTCACTTTGCCATTTGAGGGCAATAATTTTGCAGCCCAAGATCAGCACACACTTTACACTTATCATAAGTGGAGAGAGGGATAGCTTGGGGTAGGCTATGATGCTTACCATGTTCATATTTTTAGCCCACCTTCATTTCCAGAGCTTGAGGTGGAAGGAGATTTCCAGGAGTTGCCTTGTTGGGAGGTGGCTCATTTTGTTTGGATGTTTGCTTGGGGATGGAGGATCCGAAGTTCCTCATCACATTTCTGACTCCATGCCTTGAGTGGAGACTTTCCAGTTCTATCCTTGCAGTTTCTTGATGACAAGCAACATTTGGGAGGGGAGGGTTGTAATATTCCAAATTTTTCCTTCAATAAATTGGAATCTTAACTTTTGCTATTTTCACTTAGGAGTTGAATAATTGGGTAACAAGGCCCATTCACAATAAAAACATGGATAAAATCCCTCTTGTATGAAATGGGATCAGCCTTGGAACTAGATTTCACACCCTCATGTGTGAAAGGAGACATTTGCAAAGAGGCTAGGTCAAGTTTGACCAAGTCAAACAACGCAGAGGTATGAGGTGGAAAGCATCTTATGGGACATCGCAGAGAAAGAGGATGGAATATTCCTTGAAGGAGGAACCCTAATAGAGTGGGACCCATGGAGATGGATCTCTCATGTGTTTAAAAGGAGGGCAAGGAAGCCATTGCTTCTCATGCATATGATTATTTATTTCTTGTCTGTTTAGACTCTTAGCATTCTCTAGCTATTCAGCTGAGTTGTTGTGCTGCTTAGCACAAGGATTTCCTGCTTAGGAGTCCTTCTCCTTTCTTGAGAAGCCTCTTAAAGGATTTGTTTGCCTCACATATAGGCTTGAGGCCAAGCATCCTCCTCCAGGATAGTGTTATTGCTGCAGTAGCATAATGTTGTGTTGCAGGGTGTTGCAGTGAGGAGTCACAACGCCTCTTCCATCACTTTTTTTTCATAGGAGTATTCCTTTCCTTTGGAGGATCAGTTTGGAAGCTATTAGAGATTATTTCAGATCTTGGCACTTGGAAAAATCATTCTATTCCACCTACATCGCAGTTACCCTCTTAGGCTGCGTTATTTTCAGAGTGCACTTGCAGTGAGGGTTTGCAGTGTTGATTGGAGGGTGAGATCTCAAGTGTAAGGATCAGCCTTCCACTTAGGAGATCCATTGGAGAAGGTCTACTTCAGATTTTTTATCATCTTCAGCCTTCTCTATTCAGTTCCATCTTTGAGTTGCAGCTGCTACCCAGCGACTCCGGTGTTTTTTCCATTTTGTATATTTCAGCCAATCCTTCGAAGGATTGATGTATTATTGTTTCCAAGGGTAAGAGCTTTGCTCCCCTATTGTATTTGAGATATATCTTGTCATATCCATGTATTGAAATTATTTTTCAGCAGTAATCCATAATAGACTGCGCTATCATAGCCAAGGGTTTCATATATGTAGCAGTCTTCTTTCATTTCTTGTACGTGTATTGTTGAGGCTTGCATTGCCTTACTTGAGTGACTGTTTGCTCAAGAAATTTTACTCTTAATATTTCTATAACACCATTTTTTGTCTATTCAGATCTTCATATGTTCATGGTTGTGAAATAACGTTGTCATTCCAGCTCTTGTGCATACATTGTTGCAGCCCCCTTCATCGGGCACTTTTTGAGGACATCTAAGTGTGGGAGATCTGTTTAACCCACTTAGAAGGATTTATTTGGAGCCTACTCTTGGATTTAGCACCTAGACACATTTTTCTAAGGGACCCAGGTCTTGGTTTCAATTCCTGTAGCAGCCATTACTGGAAAATGTGTTTTCCAGTCATGCCTTGCTAGCTATTCCAGATTTGGAATATTACAATTTTCTTAGTTATAACACTGTAAATATACAGTTTGGTCCTCATTATTCAAGAAATAATTCGGTGATCATATACACTGAGATGATAAAGAAGCATAGGAGGTCTAGAAGGACTTCATAGAAACATTATTGTGGGAAATTTTTAAGGAGACCGAGGGGAATATTTTTCTTGCTCAATATAGATTTTAGGAAGACAAAATCACGTACAGATGTAAGGTAGCCACAACAGGTCATACATGTACACAATTATCATAGTAGCTAAAATCTATATTTGAGGACAGACCTGTGGTAGAAAATTAGGTTGTGGACTATTGTGAAAGCCCAGATAACATAGGTTAATAACTCGAATTGCAGTGAAATTTGAGGTACAATATTTTTTGAAGGATCATATCTCAAGAAAATCATGTGGGAATTTTTTTTAAGACAAGTCAACTATAATAGATTCGGACCTGTGACCAAACCTGTGATAGCACTGACAACTACTCTCTTCAAGCACTGAATTACAACTCAGACAAGATAGTAGCTTGATAAACTTGGGTGACTCAGACATGACAGGTTAGTAAATCATTTGTGAAGAAGATTAACTTGTAATGGAAGCTTAAGGCTTGGACTTTTATATAATTATGCTAAACAAGTAAAGGAGGAGACAACTACAAGGACAAAATTTAGAAATAGTCCTACACCTTGAGAAAATTGTGACGAATTGTTAACATCACATATTGAAGAATATATTGAAGGCCTAAAGGAGTAGTTCTCGTGTAGAATATTGATGTGACAATGAGAGAATTATATTGGGCATAGTTTGGTGTAGACTTATTTTTGGAATCTATATACATCTTGAAGAATATTTGGAGTTTTCTTGATATATCTTGAAGACATCTTGAAGCACCTATTGAAGAACTTGTGAAGAAATACCTTATTGGGAAAGTAAAGTGAAGACTCCCTTGAGAATTCCTTGAAGAAGTTTAGAGAAGGTGCAGAACTTGGGCTACCTATTGAAGACATCTTGAAGGCACCCCTGGAGATCAAGATACATTGTTGATGCCATGATGAAGTAACCTTGGAGATCTTTGTTTTGGGTACCATGAAGAATAGTGGAGACACCTTCATGTGAAGAAGAAGGTTGTCATTGATGAAGTAACGTGGATACAAGTGAAGGAATTTCTGAGGATTGATAGGGATCATTGAAGAAGACATTGGGAGTTGTGAAGAATAACCAAACACATTTTGATTATGTGAAGTTGAGGGTTGGAGCCCAAGAGGTTGGAGCCTCATAGAGACAAGGTTGGTGCCTGTTGAGTGATGTAAATTATATATTTACACCCACGTTTAAATTGTCAATCCAGGGTCGTAAGACTTAGAGACATAGCACAATCTATGCCTTAATATGGTCTCGGGGACGTGCAAAATAAAAACCCTAGAACTAATTCAAGAAGGAAATCATGCAGGAAAAGAAATAAGACATTTCAAAGTAAACACACTACAGAAAAAGAATGCAAAGCTGTAAAATACTACAACTGAAAAGCATAAAAAAATTATATTCCAACTACTTAAAATATGTTCTTAAAATGATGCTTTAAATTTGTACTTAAAATTTTGCTTTAAAATTTAAAATGCTTCTTACAAATGATGCAAGTATTGTTGCTGGAAAGAAACCACAAGTGTATGGAAATATTCAATTCAATTTCTAAATTATTGAGCGAGAATATCTTCAAGAGTATTTGTTAGACACTTACTTATATTAATTTACTTATATTAATCTTGGTATTAAGCTATGTTTAACTAATATTTTTTTTTTGATTCCAATATCAACTTCATGCAATGATCTAAATTGTTTATAAGTTCCAAACAATATAAATGTCAAATTAAATTAAATCCTTGTTGACTTTATATCATGATTATTCCCATTTAAAACCCCTTCAAATTTAATATATATTTTGTTATAAAGTAACTTGAAATTGAGAAAAAAAAAACACTTGCTACCTCTACTCTAGTTATTATAACAAAAGTAAATTAACACTATCTTTAAACTCACTAATCAAACCCGTGAAACTAAATAAAAGACATAAAAAGAAATCATGAAATGGTAGAGTTTCAAGCATGCCACACGATTTAGGAAATAAAACACAAGAATCAAAAAACAAAAACAATCCTACAGTTGCAGCGAAATAAATCATTCTAGCAATAGACTGAATAAATCTTAAATAATCTAGACAATGAGCTAATTGATGGGCCCAATCTCCCAGCTCAATATTCCTTGAGAAAAACTACATTAATACATTATCTCATAAATTAAAAGTGTTGACAAACATAATTTAAATGTGGACTCATATTACCATAGAAATCAAATTACAAAAATACTCAATTAAATCAAATAACACAAATGTTACCATGTTGGTTCGAGTTCATAATCCAATGTTCTACAGCAAGCTCCAGTATCTCCTATTCCCTATGATCCTAGCCTCAACCTACTTCTATGCAGTCCTCTATCCCTATTACACTACTCCTATGTGTGTCATCGATCCAGACGAATTCGAATCCTTTCCAAGATCTCCCCCCCCCTTATGCGTGCACAACTCCTCTGCTTTTATAGCAGCAAGGCTGCTCCTAAATTAATGGATCCAGGCTTGTAATTTAAGCTCGGTTGCTTGAATAGATTAGAGTCCATAAACAAGAATATATATTTTATCTATCCCAGTAGCTAATAACTATTGATAGCTATGTGCATCAATATTTGTGATCTAGTCACATACTCCTTCACGCTAATCCTGGTATTTTTGTTGAAGTTAACAGCTTCTAAAGCAAAGAAGAGAGCATCGAGTTGCGCATCAACCATATTCGATGAATCCTCTAGAATGAAACGCGTATAGAGCTTACCTTGCCTTCGGCCATCATTGGCATCATTTTGTGCATGGTCAAGAGTCCGAGTATTTAGACATCATGCAGTGACTGGCCTGATTCTAATTTCAGATTCTCCAACATTTCTTATTTTGGGGAATTCCTTTTGATGAAATAGCTTATGCTGCGCTAAAGCCTTCACAATAATTCTGCAAAATATTCTCCCATGAAATATATGTATATCATATCTTTCGTTCCAGCTTCATACCTTATTTGGGAATTAGTAAAATAGTAAGGTAAGCCTTCAAAAAATACTCTACAGGCATGTCTATTTTCCTGCTGGGCCATAGCTTGCACTGCCATATTAGAAACTCAAAAATGTGCATTTGCAAATGGCACCATTAGGAACACTCCAGGCACTAGCTGAGAAACTTGAGTAACTATGCACGGAGCTCCAACACCTACAACTATGGCTGCACCTGGTGGAACCATGTCAAAACTAGATGTGTGCTTCCTTCTAGTCTCTCTCGAGATGGATATTGAGTGAGAATGTCTCCGATAATAGCTCCCTAACCTTCCACTTGAACGAGATCGAGACCTGTGTCTATGACGTCTTTCACGATCACGGTCATGGCCATGTTTATGATCATAACTGCGCCTATCCCGATCTCAATTTCTCCCATGACTCCTATGACGATGTCAATCATGACTTCTTGAATTCAAATCTGATATGAGAGTTAAAGATGCAGTACTTGGAAGCTCGTCATCAACATCAAATATCAATTTCCCTCTAACTTCGTGTTAGGTCTCTATTTTACTAGTGTAGTCACTTATTTTTGTTAGTGTAGCCCCCTTATTATTATTATTGTACCCCTGTAACCCCAATATTGTTATTAGTGTTCCCTTACATTGTTATTGTTAGGTTGGCTAGGATTATATTGTGACCCCTTGGACTCCTATATATAGAAGGAGGCTTTGTCATTTGTATCATCCAAGAATTGTTCATTTATGTAATGTAAAGGAGGTTTCCCCCTCAAAGTGGCTTACTTCTAAGGTGTTGATCTCTCTTTTCTTCTATTTTTGGAGCTGGTTTCATAACATTTGGTATCAGAGCTTTGGATTCTAGGGTTTTGCTGCTCTAAACAGGTCATCGTGTAATTTTCGCTATAAATTTTTTTCTACGAAGATTCAGAAGCTGGAATTTATAGCACACAGAGCTGAAATCACGAGGAACGTTATGTAAAAATTTCAAATCTTGGTTCTCAATATTTGCGGAGATATGATCTATGGAAGTTAGGGTTTGTTCAGGCTCTTGAATTTCATCTAAAATAGGTCATCGTGGAATTTTCACTATAACTATTTGCCTATGAAGGTAAAAAAGCTGAATTTTTTATCACGAAAAGCCGAAATCTGTAGGAACTTCGTGTAAAAAATTCAGATCTTGGTTCACAACATTTTCGTAGATATGATCTGTGGAAGTTATGGTTTTTGCAGGCTCCCGAATTTCATCTAAAAGAGGAGACCTGGGGAAAATCATCATAACTCTCTCTCTGAGCGTTGGATTGGAATTCTGTAACACGGACTGTAGTTTCCTTTGTATCAATTTTAGATCCGAAGGAGGAAACATTGACACATGGCACACCGTACAAGTTCTCTCTACTGAACTAGTCCATAATTAAGTCATTGTGGGAGATTGGGCATAACTTTACCTTGAAGAATCCAAATTAGGTCAGACCTGTGGCATTTGAAATAAGATTTAGAGGGAAACTACAAGACCAAATTTCAGATATTTAAGATCCTAAATCACAGAGATAATTCAGTTTCAATATCGAGCTCCTCAAAAGAAAGAAAAACGTGGGTATTTTTTCCCCGAATTGCATTAGTCTTGTTTGAAGAATCAGTTTGAAATGATTCCAAGGGCATATTGTAGAATAGATATCAGTATTGGGTTCTAGAATCCCCCCTAAAAATAATTCAACATCCATTGAGCCTTCATAATGCTCTACTATGACTCATGAAGATGAAGAAATGCAACATGACATATCAAAATTACAAGAGCAAGTGCACCAAATTTCGCTCTTGCAAAGAGCAAAAAAAAACGAAATGAAAGTTTTGAAGAAAGGAATGGAAGCTAAGATGGATGGTTTGAAGAATGGCATGGATGGCATGGAAGTTGGCATGGAAGACATGGAAGCTAAGATTGATGAAAAAATAGAAAAAATGAAGAATGATCTAAAAGCAGACATGGAAGGTTTGATAAAGTTGATACAAGAAAGTTTTCCTAATGGAAAAAAGATAGTAGAGGAAACTCATGATGAGAACAAAATAAATGTTAATCGTGATTTCATAAACTCTAATGTTGTATGGAAGACCCACCATATTTCAACGATCGATATGATGAAGTTTGATGGCAAGGATCCTGTAACATGGATACTACCAATGGAGCAATATTTTGATCTCAATAATGTGCAAAACACACAAAAGGTACGCATTGCAACTTTATATTTAGAACAAAATACATTTTTATGGTATCAATGGCTTTTCTCCCGTAAAAAAATTATCACTTGGTCAATTTTTACGAAGGAAACGATAACACATTATGAGGATACAAAGAGCAACACCTTTTTTAGCCAATTGATAAATCTCAAACAAAAGGGTTCAGTGGTGGAGCACATTGAGGAATTCCAAAAATTGAAATAAGGTTAACTGATATTCCAGAGGAATAGAGGATTTATGTCTTTAACCTAGTCAAAAATCTTTCTATGCTCCAATAGTATTGGTGCACAAGAAGGATGGATCATGGCGCATGTGTCCGGAATATAGGGATCTCAATAAGCTCACTATTAAAGATAAATTTCCCATTCCTGTGATTGATGAATTATTGGATGAATTACATGGAGCAATTTATTTTACCAAGTTGGATCTTCGTTTAGGATATCATCAAATTAGAATGAATATTGAAGATATTCCGAAAACAACATTTCGAACTCATAAGTTTCATTATGAATTTGTGGTCATGCCTTTTGGCCTTACCAATGCACCTTCTACATTTCAAGGGTTGATGAGTTCCATTTTCAAACCCTTCCTTAGAAAATTTGTGATAGTATTTTTTGATGATATACTAATATACAGTAGGTCTTGGAAGGATCATGTTCAACATGTTGACAGGGTGCTCAAACTATTGGAGGAGAAACAACTATATGCAAAAAAATCCAAATGTTTCTTTGGAGTACAAGAGGTGGAATATCTGGGTCATATTATATCTCACGAGGGTGTTAAGGTAGACCCTAAAAAAATTAAATCCATTAAGGAATGGAAATTCCCCACAACCATAAAGCAGTTGCGAGGATTTCTCGGGTTAACAAGGTTTTATTGCAAGTTTTTTAAGAATTATGGGAGAATAGCAGCACCTCTAACAACATTATTGAAGAAAGATGCATTTTCATGGACTCCTAAAGCAACTAAGGCTTTTGAACATCTTAAAAAGGCAATGTGCCTAGCACCTATCTTAGCTACGCCAGACTTCACAAAAACATTTATTTTGGAATGTGATGCCTCGGGAAATGGAATTTGTGTTGTTTTAATGCAAGAAGGAATCCCCATTGCTTTTGAAAGTCATCCAATCAAAGGAAAGTATTTACAAAAATCTATTTATGAGAAGGAAATGTTAGCAATACTACTTGCACTAAAGAAATGGCAACCTTACCTAATGGGAAGACACTTCAAGGTAAAAACTAATCATGATAGTCTTAAACACTTTTTGGAACAAAGACTATCTTTAAAATAGCAGCAAAAATGGGTCACAAAGATGTTGGGTTATGACTTTGAAATCATCTACAAAAAAGGGAAGCTAAATGCTGTTGCAGATGCACTCTCAAGAAATAATGAAGAGGTGGAAGCATTGCTTTGTGCCATTTCTATTATCCAACCAGATTGGATAACCGAAGCAAGGGATGAATGGAAGAAGGACGAAGAAGTATGGACACTCATTCAAAAGTTACAGCAAGATCCTAGTACATCTGATACATTTAGTTGGAAAAATTATTAGGCTTATGGTACAAATATTACTTATATATTTGTAAGAATTCCCCACTAAAACAAAATATTATTATGGAATTGCACATTTCTCCTTTAGGAGGACACTCAGGATTTTTAAAAACTTACCATAGGGTGAAGAAAGATTTTTTTTGGGATGGCCTTAAATCTGATATTTGAAATTTTATGGCAAAATGTTTGGTTTTCCAACAAAATAAAGTTGAGACAATTAAGACCTCAAGTCTTCTACAACCTTTATGAATTCGAAGTCAATGATGGGAGGAGATTTCAATGGATTTTATCACAATTTTACCAAATTTTGAAGGAAAAAGTGTCATCATGGTGGTAGTTGATAGAATTACCAAGTATGCACAATTTTGTGCATTATCTCATCCATTTAGAGCAAGTACAGTTGCTACTACATTTATGGAGACAATTCAAAATCTACATGGATACCCAAAGATTATTGTAAGCGACAGAGATCCCATTTTTACTATAAATTTTTGGACGAAATTATTTTCTTATTTGGGTACTCAACTAGTTCATAGCTCATCTTATCATCCTCAATCTGATGGTCAAACTGAGATAGTGAATAAAATTTTGGAAGGATCTATTCGTTTTTTATATCTAATAAACAAACACAATGGATCAAGTGGTTACCTCTCGCTGAATGGTGGTATAACACTTCCTTCCATACTGCAGCAAAAATGACCCCATTTATGGAACTTTATAGATATCATCCAACGTCCATCACATCATCTTTAAGAGAAAATTCTAAGGTTCAAGCAATGGAAGATCACATCAAGCATCAACAAGAAGTTCTCCAACTCTTAAAGGATAACCTAAATTTGACACAAAATTGAATGAAACAACAGGTAGATCAACATCTTTGTGAGAGAATATTTTATGTAGGAGACTAGGTATTTTTATGGATACAACCATACAAAAAAATTTCCCTCAAGCAAGCTAAGAAGGATAATAAATTATCGCCAAAGTACTATGGTCTTTACAAGGTGTTGCAAAATATTGGTACTTGGCATACAAATTAGAGCTTCCTGCTTCTTCGCGAGTGCATCCAGTTTTCCATGTTTCATGCTTAAAGAAGGTTATAGGTGAAGAAATTCCAGTTCAAACAATATTGCCAGAACTTGATGAGAAAGGAAAAATAATATTGGAACCTAAAATAGTCATGGAAACAAGAACTCGACATCTATGAAATCGATCAATTTCAGAGTATCTCATCAAGTGGAAGAACTTACCCACTAAATATTCTACATGGAAGGATAAGAATTTTGTACAGAAGCACCCAAAGCTACTCAAGCTTTGAGGAGAACACTTTTTTGAAGGAGAGGGGCATGTTAGGTCTCTATATTACTAATGTAGTCCCTTATTGTTGTTAGTGTAGCCCTCTTATTGTTATTGTTGTACCCCTGTAACCCCAATATTGTTATTATTATGCCCTTACATATTATTTTTAGGTAGGCTAGGATTATATTGTGATCCCTTGGACTCCTATATATAGAAGGAGTTTTTGTCATTTTTACCATCCAAGAATTGTTCATTTATGTAATGTAAAAGAGGTTTCCCCCTCGAAGTGGCTTATTTCTAAGGCGTTGATCTCTCTTTTCTTCTATTTTTGGAGCTGGTTTCATAACAATTCGGTACCTTGTGCACGAACACTAGCATACACCTCCTCAATGGATGGAGCAGAATTTCCATCACTACTTGACCCTCATCCTTCGACTCAATTGGAATATTTCTCACATTTCTTGGATGAGAAACATATGGTATCGAATTCCTAAAAGGCATGTGCGGTGTACTTCTCCCATCATATATAGGAATACTATTAATCCCTTAGTTTATTGGTATGATTGAAAGATAGCTTGTAGGAATAGATGGGAAAGGCTTAGCGGGGTATCGAGCTTCCAGCTCAGGTGGTTGACTCTGTTCCATCCAATCATATTAGGTACCCTCATCATGATATGTTCGTGTTAGAACATGTTCTCCTTCATTGAAATAGGCATTTACGACCTCGTTAAGGTCTCCTGTGTCTGTCCATTATTTGCATGGAATGTAGAATATAAACACTTCAATTTAAATTTACATCCTCTGGATTGAAACCTCATTTGAAATTGTTTTCCAAACCTAATATGAATCCGTACTCAACTGCATTCCTGCACTAGGCTTATTCACCTGCCACCAAGAAGGCATTTATTAATGAAATTTGCACAAAAATACTCTTCAAATTAATTAATAACAATAATTTATAAATTGATAGCTATTATTTCTAAATTCCTTTAATCATCAACTTAAAAGGATAAGAACACCAGGTACAAGCATAAAATTATTTGATAAAAACCATAAAAATTTGGGCAAAAATGCAGCTCAACATCCCCCCACATTGAACTTATTGCACATCCTCATGTAAGCCAAACCTTTAAACTATAAATCTATGAAAGAATGCAAGGGAAATATTTGAAGATTAAACTATGCTTCTAATAAGTGTGTCATCAAAAATTTCAACAAGGAAATATAAATATGCCTGTCATTTAAGAAATTCATTAGCCTGCAACATAACTATTACAATGTCAGCTAAAACCATGTTACAGTTTTAATGAAAGTATCGATTGTAGGAATGATAAAATGAGATCAGGTACAAACATTATGGAGAAAAAGGATTGCACATACATGTTGGCTTGTGGATTCCCTATTTTGCTTCTTCCCAAAGTCTTATGATAATAATCAAATTTTGTTGAAAAGTGCAGTTTCAAAAGACTACCATAAGATTTATGCACCTACTATAAAAATCTTGTACCTAGGTCATGCAACATGTATTTAGAGACAACTACGATCAATACACATTGCTACCAATCAACACCTTGCGAGCACTCATCATTGAGTATTTCATCGCTTCAAATACCATAAAAACTAAAGTTATGATACCAGAAAAGGAAAATAAGAATAAAGTAATATGACACTTTCCTGGACCAATCAGCAACCTCTTTATTGAATACTCTAAATTTTGTTGTCATATAGATGCAAAACTAGATTTCTTCTTAGTCTGGTACAAAGAATTACCTTCACTAAGTGTACCACTTCATTAAAGATTCATGATTTTTGAAAGACAGAACTCAAAGCATCATATTCAAATTATCTTAAAACCATTTTCCAAGAAAAAGCATGAGTTTTAAGGGAAAGAGAAGGATAACCAAGAAAATCACAGTGTGTAATTAACTTTAATGCCATAGACATAGCCCTGCTGCCCGCAGGTGTTCATAACCTTGGCAGGGATGTATTTTGACCCAACAAAATGTTTATGTCCCACTTACTAAATATATATTTAGAGTTAGATTATTTTACTTTTAGATGAAGGCCATTGTCGTGGCTTGGTAGCCAGCTAATGGCAGTGCCACTCACAAGAAGTAACATGGATGACTAGGTTGGCTCATGATGAGACCTCATGTCTTCCAGCTTTTGGCTAGAAGCCATTACTCTAGCTTGGTGACCAGCAGCAGCAATGTCATGCATGTTAGGTCTCATGATCGTGGTAGGTTAGCTCATCACAAGACCTCCTATCCTCCCCTAAATCTTTTGTAAGCTTTGATTATTATTAAACTTAAAGGTTACTTAATAACTGGGGAGATAGATCTACTCCTTAAGAGTACAAGATGGCGTGAAATTTTTTTAATGACTAATCATTACTGGCTAATTCCTCTTCCCTAAAGACTTATTGAAGATATCCCAGATAATTACTGAAATATTCCTTGAGTTGGTAATGCTAGTGTTCTCATGAATAACTCATTAGGATCTTTATAAGAGTGGTCCATCATAGGGGTTTTTCAATAGTACCTTCCAAGGGAAACTAAAAACATATATCTCAGATGACAACTCATTTTGAGTGATTAATCTTGGTTACTTTTGCAAACTCATGAGGTATTAGAGTGAATTGTACTCAACAAGATTTGTCATAAATGTGTGTGTTAACAACTAATGTGGATCAAAAGTAGTTTCAAAGACCCTACTTTAAAAATAAAAACCCTAATAACATTATTGTAACATCTGTTAGGGTCCTATAAATATAGGATTCATAATTTTGAATTGACTTTTGATAGTCTTGTAAATATGTACATACCTTGCTTTCTGCAAGTTGTTTTCCCATATTTTGAAAAAAAAAAAATGAAAAAATAATAAAAAATCAAAAAGAGGGTAAAAAGTTCTAAAATAAAGATCAAAGGACTTAGAAAATATAGACCCCAAAAGAAAAAAGATGAAAATAAAATTTGAAAGTGAGCAAGTTCAAATGCCACTACTTTTACTTTTTTGCAAAATAAATGATTATGGCAGAGTGTCAATAAATGCCATAATTCATGATGAGTTAAACTGTTTAATCTTGACTTGTCATGTTTTCAATTTCATGTTTCAGATAGTGAATAAAGATTTTTCAGACAGTTTAATCCTGACAAATCAGTAGATAGGTAGTGAATAATGAGGAGCTCAACAGTTTAATCTGAGCCCTCCGATGAAATAAGGTAGATTTAAATATTTGTATTGCTTTAAAAGAATAAATGTTTCAAGGTTGCAAGCCTAAATGCACTTGCTAAAAGGAAGAAAAAATGTTACAATAATGTTGGGTAGGTAGAAATAAGTGGAAGACAACATTTAATATTCATAATCGGGAAAAATCACTAATTTCCCCTCCCCTATAAGTATTCATTATTCTAAACTATCAGTCAAACAGGCTCAGAGCATTTCTCTGACTTTTGTTGGGACCGAACCCAAGGCTCGGTGACTGGTTAGTTGAAAATGTTGAATTCTTATGTTAAATTCCCATTTACCATTATTTATCCCTCATTCATACATTTTAACTCATTTTCATAAGTAAAGACTCATTCTTACTTAATGAAACAGATAAAAACCCATCTAATCAACTTCCTTCCTTCAGAAAACATACAAAAACCCTCAAAACTACTTGATCCCAAGTATTGGTGACATGATCAAAAGATGAGCTTCGCTTTACTTTTACACTTTACTTAGTGATTTATGTATTTTTGTGTACACTCCATCCCCCTTTCATATTAACTTTAACCTATTTTATTAAATCCTTAAATAAAGCCTTATCCTATTTATCTAATTCCCTATATCTAAATACCCCTTAAAACCCACTATTACAAAGATTTTGGACCAAATTTATTACATACAAGTTAAATTAAAACCCAAATAAAATGCCCTTTGGTCTGAAACTAAGTTTAAATAAATATCCCGTCCCCTATAGTTATCCATATTCCGCCATTTTATACAAAGCCTCACGCTTTATATTGTTTACCCACGATATATTTTAAACTATGCCTATACCCCACCCATATACATAAAACCCTTTTTATGTATATAAAACCTTTAATCCATTGTATATTTTATAAAAAAAATTTACCGCCAGCCCCAATGAAGACCCCGGGTACCACCATTCCTTTGGCCACACCTTTTAAATAGATCTTGACCCTTCGCGCCCGAGTTTCAGATCCAACGGCCCCAGATCAATATCGTACAGAAAAACTAATCGTATGCCCAAATGAAAAATGGACGTGAAATGGGTTGTATTGCCCATTTCTCCCTCTGTGACGTGGCGATTTCTTATTCGATCGCATTCATTTGAGAATAAACCACTTAATGCCCAATCTGCACGCGATAACCGCTCTCCTGTTTCGTTTCAAAGCCTCAAACCACCTGAAGCCATTGACTAGAACTGCATTAATGACATTTATGGAGATTAAAATTAAAGGTTAAAACCTTGGTACAACTATTTTGCAGTTTATCTACGCATTTGAAATCTGAATAGACACCCCGACTGAGTTAAGAATTTTCAAGCACTGATTGTCGATTTTGTGCCCAGAAAACTCTGAATTTGACAAGAATTCCACCATTGAAGACCAATTAAGGAGCTATTCGCTGCTCCAGAAAGCTGTTACAGTCCTCAAAATCAACTAAAAGTCTCAGAAACCCTTTCAAAAGCCGAATACCTGTAATTAAAGGTATTTTCCGATAATTGAAGCCTATATATTAAATTTTAAACCATCTTTAAATAGAACCAGGCCTTTCATTAAGAAATTCACCAAACCAAACTTCCTAAAAATACCAAAAAGAGGCCAAACCCTGGAAAAATTTTCCCAGGAAACCCTGTTTTTCATTTTAAGCCTTCTAAAGCCAAATTCCTCGAATTTCACAGTCTAAAGATCAAATTTAAGGATTTAAATAGCTAAAACCTCTAAATTACCTTGAAAACCCATTTTTTCAATCAAACCGACTCAGAAAACCCTTGTTTTCTGTTTTATGCCAGTTTTCACATCCTCATATAAACTTAATTGAGCAAAAAGCCCAAAAGAACCCATCCTTAATCTAAATTGCTCAGTTTCCTCTCTGTTAAAATAAAAAAATCTTGCAAATAGTCTAATCTTGCAGCAGTTACTCAAAATGACTAAGAAACAGAGCACAAGCAGACCTGTAGGATCCAAAACACCTAAATCTGAGGGATCCAAAGCCCCTAAGCCTACCCCAACCATCACTGCCAAATCTACTACAACAGTAAATCCCCTTCAACCACCTGTGGTTGCTGCTGAAAAAATTCCTTTGACTTATCTTGACTATAAAATTGTAGACCCTATTATTGAGTTTAATTTGCTAGATATACACAACTGGTGTTATGAAAAATATCTAGACAAAGATGATATTCCAATTTGGTAAACCCATTTGCCTAAGTATATAGTCCCATTGACTCATCCTGGTCAAGAACTCATCAGACTTTGTCAAAAATACTATGAGCCAGATCAAAGGGCTATACTAAATGCACAAAAAGAAATACTTTTTACCATTACAACCCAGTCAATTAATCAAATTCTTCAATTACAACCTGATCCTCAGGCAGTCCCCTTATCTATAGAGGCATTAACCCAGTTATACCTTGGCATAGATTTCCCTAAAAGGTTCATGATCTTTCAAAATTTTATGCCTTCTTATGTTGACATTCCAAAGATAAATCCTCCATACTCCACAACTAAATTTCCTGAAGGTTCTAGACAGATTATCTCTATGTTATCTTTTATCCTTGGATATTTTACAGATGAGTATACTGATGAATCTATTCTTGGTTTCTTGTCCACCATGTCTCCTGGTCAACATCCAGCAGTCATCTTTGACTATGCTGGTTTCATAGCAGATGCCATCCATTACCAGTTGACTAAATTATCCACAGAAGGAGTTTTTAGATATTCATCTTATCTTTTCCATTTCTTTTTATTCTCTCAAGCAGACAAATTTCCAGTTTCTTTGCAAAAGATGGATTTAGAGGGAAAACCTCTATCAATTATCTTTTGGACTTAATTACTGAGAAAAGAGTCCAGTGATTCCACTTATTTAGAGTTTTCAGAACTATTTTTGCATCCAACAATGAGCATATTAAACAAATCAGAACAGCCTAGGATCAGTGAAGAAATGAAAAGAATATTACAGCTTTCAGAGCATAACAAAGTTGGAGATTGGTACCTCTATGAAAAACACACTGAATTAAGGATTTTTGGGTCAAACTTGACCCTACAAGTTGCCCAAGAATGTGTGTATGAGAATTTTTGCACTTGAATATCTTAGACAAATTCTCAATGCAGATTCAATTAAATTTATGGCATCCAAAAATAAGACTCGGTTTAAGTTAAAGAATCAAGTTGGGTCATTCATAATCAACCACAGAGATGTAGAAAAGGAAATAGCAAATAAATTATCATAATTTAGATTTGATGAGAGTTTTCCATGGAATTATGATCCACAAGGGATCTTAATCAAGCTAAGGGTGAAGTGTAAATTAACACCCTTTATCCATGATTCCAAGCCTAAAATAGAAAATTTTGCAAATCAAATTGAATGGAGTGAAAACACCTTGGTAGAGGTAGCAAGCCAAATAGGAGCAACACCAACTTTGGAAGTTGTCAAAAACTAGAAGCATCAATAAAGAGAGTCAGAGAGGAAGGAGGTTATACAGCAGAAACAACAACTGAGACCAAATTTAAAATAATCTATAACAAAAGGCTTAAACTCAGTTCAATTGATAAGGAGAAAGTAACAGTTGATGTTGATGAGACATATGCTCCAGTAACCAATGATGATATAGCCACAACTATAATAAATGAAACACTTATGGAAATAGAAAAGGAATCAACAGCCAATCAGAATGATACACAAATGATTAAGAAGCAACACAGCATGGAAGCCTCTTCCTCACAGCCAGCTGAGGAAAAGGACTTGGACATCAAGGAAAGGTATAAGCTAATTAAGCAGAAGAATGAGGAGATAAAGACGGAAATATATTCTCAATTCCTGAAGCAGAAGCCTGGAAATCAGAATAGGTTATTATCAGCATTTGACTATTCTAGTACTAAAATTATGATGTCATTTTTATAGTCTACTACCTCAACACCCAAAACAGTATTAGACTATAAAAAGGTGGACCTTGAGGTAGACACAGAGAACATTCATGAACTGGACCATATTGAGTTCCATAGATAGACCTCTGAAATTATGTATTCTACAGTGGCAACCAAAGAAATGAGTGCCAATAAACTTCAAAATACTATACTTAATATGCAAGATCAAATGAAGATGGATAAAGCATCACTTTATGCCAAGGACCTAAGGATCAAAGCCTTAGAGAAACTAGTTTTACAGGTGGGATATGATCCCTCAAATGTCCAAGCATCAGAACTATTAATCAAGAAAAAGAATGAAGACATAACAACTTTGAGGAAACAGCTCAAGCTTCCTCAAAGTGAGAATCCAAAAACAAAGGAAATCCTCTAGGATCAAAGTGAAAAAGAGGAAATGATGGAGCTCATACGTAAATTGACAGCACAAATCAAAGAGATGGAAACATAAATGGACCAGCTTGTCCAAGAGAAAGAGAATGTAAAAGAGCTAGAAACTCCTACAATTCCTACAATTCCTACAGTCATCCCAGTGATTACTACGGCAGTGCCCTCTACTCTAGGAGATAAATTAGCACCAAAGGGCCCACTGGCAACTGCAGTGCCAGTGACTTTAGCCACCACTTCAGCTACATACTCGTATACTACAAATGTACAACAAACTGATGAAGCCAGCCAAATTATCAAAGCCATGGAAGAAATGACTTTAAAGACAGATGAGATAAAAAAATTGAACAAGATAATTGAAAATATTGAAAGGGAAAATAAGACAGCTTAGATCAATTTCAGAACTCATGAGCAGAAAACAATCAGATTGGGAGAGCAGCTCAAGAATTTACAAAAATAATTTACTTTCACCGATCAGATCTCATATATTAAAAATCATCTCTGGACTAACATAATTGAATCCATTCATAATCAATGGCCTTCAATTTAGGTTATATATGAGAAAAAATAATTGTTATTAGCAGCCCAAGCAGAGATGCAGAAGACAAAAGATGAGTTGACTGATAAGCCTGCACGGGCCTAAAAACTCATTACATTTCTAAACAACAAGAATAGAGAGGAACTTGAAGAATTGAAGATATCAGATAGGACAGAGACAAATCTTGAAAATCAAGAAGGTTGTCACTAAAAAGAGCTTAATGAACAACCTTGAAGAAAAATGTGAAACCATGAACCTTGCCATAACTAGATTTATGGTAAAGTATACAAATCTCAGACAAAAGGGCTTACCAGACATACATGTGTTCAATGAAAAACTTATGCCACAGAAGGACTATGACAATAAGATCAGGGAGTTTTCTAAAGAGCAAGTAAACAAGCCACTGGCACAAGGCACTCCTACAGGCAAAGTTTTACTTCAATATGTTGAGGATTTATTTTTTCTACAACATTAAATTAAGCACCTCTTTGTCATCAAGCCTACTTTTACAAGATATACAGAGGCTAATGAAAACTTTAGAAAACTGAAAAATGTCCAAATTCCAACAACAGAAGAATGGGAAATTTTCATAGATTTAATGTAAAGATAAAAGGTAAAAACAATGAAAAGTTACCAAGAGACAGTCAAAAGAGAGAAGACAGTTTGTTGATTTTACTGCTAAAAAGATAATTTACAGTAGTAAAACAGTAAAAATAATGGTCAAAGATTATCAGCGTTAAAGAGTATCAGCGAAGGCAAGTTAAGTGCATAAAAATATCTAGCTAGCAAGCAGGACACATAGGCAGCTAAAGCTCCTTGTAGAAAAACAATTCTATTTATTTTGGATAAAAAAGGACAGCTTGCTAGTTTGTTAAGCAATTGTCCCTTTTATTATGTAATGATATTTTATTTTCCTAAAGTTATTCCTAGAACTCTTCTATGATATTTGTCATAATTTTTGTATAAATACTTAAATTTCAGAAGTATTTAGGGTGGAATAAAATTGTTGGACTTATTATAGACATTTTTGTTGAACATTGGAGGCTATTATGTGTTTGAATTCGAAGTAGCAGACTGGACAAGCTGACTAGCATCATAATTCAGGATCCTTGTGATAAGCTTATGAGTGAAGTACTTCCTACTTATCACTGTTTCCTTTTCTAAGTTTCATGCATTCATTTTATGTTTGTTCTATCTAAATGTGTAACTAGGAGTATTACTACAGGAATAGTCAAGTGTTCCCTGACTTTAACAAGTTTTCATTTTAATGTTTTCTTATGATTTCCGGTGCAAGGAACCTTTAATTGCTCCTTCTCCCATTTGACCTCTGACTTCTACTTCCATTTTCCGAATCAAAGGATCCTTAAGTGCCCTTTATCCCGATCATACCACCTCACAAAAAACCACTTTCCCAAATCTCTGAGGGTTATCTATATTTCCCTAAATATATTTGTACCTTTTTGGCCTTGATTCCTAGTGCTGCTAGCTTGATTTAGACTCCATAGCCCAATGGACAAGTAGATTTCTCTCTATCTTACCTCCAAGTTATTTTTCCCACCAAACCTTTTTAAACCAAAACCAAATTGCACTTTCATAACTAGCCTAACATTTGTAAATTAAACAAAGATAAATCTTAAAGAGAGAGCCCTCTCTAAATCCTAGGAAGGCTAGATCCTAGAGTTTGAAGTAGGTTTGTGGTTACCTCTAGATTTCTTTGACTTAAATCCAAAATCCCACAACTTAAGAATTTACTAGAGTGATAACATACTGGCAACCTACTGGGGACATTAACCAATCCTCAGTCATAAAATTGTCTTGAAGGAAAATTATTTTATTTATCTTCTTATTTCAAGATTATTTTTATAGGTTGTTGGTATTGAAAAATAATAATTTTGGCTTCTAGGAAAACTTACTATAACAGGTCTAACCCGGATCCTAAACCTGTTGTCATAGTAGATAACCCAGACCGAATTGGAAAAAGGAAAAAACAAACAGAAAACTTAGAAGCTAAAATATCATTAATAAGAGTCAATTCATTACCTCAAGAATTAGTTAGTCTGCAAGATATTGATTTTGATCTGAAATTTGAGCATTCCTTATTTAAAAGTAAATCTGAAAATGATTTAAAAAATACTGTTGTAGACCCTGCTTTTGTTTCATTTTTTAATACAAAACAGAAAATTATTACAGCAAGATCTAAATCAAAGAAATTTGAATATCAGACTAAAGTTGAAGAAATTAATGTTACAATTCTTAAGGATATTGATGAGGCTATTGAATTAGCTAAATTTTTGACTTATACAAAAAAACCTCCAGTTTCTCAGTTACACACTACAATAATACTAGTTGCAGATTCATCTCTATATGTTGTTACAAAATATATAAATACCACTCCCAACTCATCCACAAACCCATTTATCCCTAGACTGCCTTTGCAGCCAAGAATAATTTTTCCACCATCCACTGAATCCACTAGTTTACCTTCTGATTTTGCAAATTCATCATTCTCATTTCCTAGTAGTTCCACTCATATCCCAATATCATTTCCCAGCACTTCTGGTACATTTTTCAGTTCATCTTCTATCATTTCCATCATAGCTCCAAGTTATTTTACTAGATCTTCTAGTCAAACTAAGCTTTTAGCCATGGCTGCTATATATGCTCCCCTTGTCTTACCTCAACAGTTGCATGACATGCCTCAAGACTATCAAAACAAAATACCATTGTTTGATGGTACTACACAATATACTGCTCAGTAACACATAACTAAAGTCACAAACTTCTTTGAAATTTATGAAATAGATCACTCAGATATTCAAATGAGATTGTTTGCTCAAACTTTGACTAGAGAAGTAAAGAAATGGTTTAAAGATATAGCTATTGGTAGCATAACTAATTTAGCTATATTTCATAGGAAATTTTTGAATAAATGGGAAAAGAAAAAGAACCCTCTTCAAAAATTATCTGAATTTGATGCATTAAAAAGAGCCCCAAATGAGTCAGTTCAAGATTACTGCACTAGGTATAATAGTGTCTATAATTCTATTCCTGCAACTCTTAAACCTACTCCTTATTATGTTCTAATCAAATTACCTAATGGATTTGATGCAGATATGGCTTATCAATTAAGAGAAAGAGATGCAGACACCTTAGAAAAAATGCAAGTAGATGTTGTTGGTGTAGAAATAAATATATTAGCTAAAAAAGCTAGACTCGGAAATGAAAGAAGAATGACTATCAAAGAAAAAAATTAAAATTCAGATGCAAAAATAGATAGCTTAGCCAAAACTTTAGAAATAATGATGGATATACTAGATAATATAGAAAAAATACCCCATTGGGATAATCAACAACAGATCATAAATCCCAACTTTAGAAAAAACATAAATCAGGGAAAAGCAAAAGAAACAGGCCCAGACCAAACAATTAGGCCGCCATCCCAGGAGAACTATGCTGAAAGTTCTCAAAATAATGATGAGGATGAGGATGACATCAATCATCTAATGGGAATAGATGAAAACAATACCATTTTCCTCACTCAGGAAGATCAGGAACTATTTGAGCTTCAACAACTCAAATTAGAATCCAATGAATATTTTAACTATAAATAGGGTTCTGACTTTTCCATAAATGAAATACATATTCAATATAACCTTAGACACAAAAAAAAAATGAGTCTTCTACCAAAAGCAATTCTCAAAATAAAAATAAGAAAAATGTAGAAGCACCAAAAACAAAAGTTTTGCAAATTCTCCCAAGGGAAAATTAGCAAAGTTCCCATTCTTCTCAACCCATTTCTAGTTCTAAAAGTTCATCAAGTCCAAAAATTGTTGACATTACTGATGAAGTGGCTCGAGCCTCAAAATACACACAGAAATCTGTTGTAGCAAAAGCCTCTAACTCTGTTAAATCAACAAATTTAGATCCAAAAACACCTTCTGCTGATCCTAAACCAGTAGATCCAAAAATTGATAATTCAAAAACACCTGTTGATATTTCTAAGTCTGATAAAACTTCTACTGCTACACAAATAGTCCCTGAAAAGAAGGTTAAAAGCAATAAAACTCGGGAAACTCAAACAGAGAATGTCAAAAAAATTGAAGATAGAAATACAACTGTAGAAACTCAAGAAAAACCAAGTCAAATTATAGTTACTAAAGATGAATTAGTTCAAATTAGTAAATCTCAACCCTCATTTAATATTCAGAATGAAATTGCTAAGTTAAAAATACCCATTCCTTTAACAGAATTGGTAAAAAAAGACTTATACCAATCAACCATAACTGAAACACTGAATATGAATGATGGTGAAGATGCAATTAATTTGAATGATGATCAACCAGAGTTGATATTTGGCCCTGATGTAAATGGAAAGCATGCAGATGGATCAATCCCTCCCTTTTATATCACTCTTACCATTCATGATCAAATTCTCCATAACGCTATGCTAGATTCAGGAGCTTCTCATAATTTAATGCCTAAAGCTATAATGGAAACTCTTAATCTAGAAATAACCAGGCCATATGAAGATTCGTTTTCATTTGATTCTAGCAAAATTAAGTGCTTAGGATTAATCAAAGACTTATGTGTGACATTAGTTCAATACCCTGGTAAGAGTATATTAATGGACATTGTAATAGCTAATATCCCACCTAAGTATGGTATGCTACTTTCTCGCTCATGGAGAGCAAAGTTGCAGGGATCTCTACAATTAGACATGAATTATGCTACTATATCAGTGTTTGGTCAACCTAAAAAGCTATATAGGGAAACATTGATGAATTTTATGGTCAATAGTGTTGAAAGATCTATAAATTATCCTATTTATTCTACGCCAATTGACCTAGACTCTTTTATCTTATGTAACTCTGAGAATAATGAAATCCAAACTAAACTGATTAATAAAAAGCCAACACCAAACAATGACAACATATTTCATGAATCCCTTTGGCACTTAGACTTTGATGGCTTAGTTAACAAATTAGGAGAAGGAGCAGGAGTATGGATTACAAACATGGAGACTAATCACTCAGAAGGACATGCCTTTAGACACAACTTCAAATGCACTAACAATATTGTTGAGTATGAGGCACTCATTATAGGCCTCTAGATCATTAGAAACTTAGGAGGAAAAATAATACTAATCATGGGAGATTCAGAATTAATCATAAAGAAAATAAATGCATTGTATTCTGTTTATAACCCTAGACTAGCCAGATACAGAGACATTGTGATAGATTTAACTGATGATTTATTGGAATGCAAATTTGCTGCTATACCTAGAAAGCAAAATACTCAAGCACATTGCCTAGCAACTTTTGCTAGTACATGACATTTACCATTCCAACCAACCCACAGGTACACTGCTGAGGTTAAATATAGACCAATTATTCCATATAACCTCAAGTATTGGCAAATTTTCTCTCAGGATGAACAAATTTACCATTTCTTAAACAATGAAGAAGAATTTCAAAACTGTAAAATAGATACAAACTGTAATATAGATTCAGATTTGGATTGTGAAATAGATAACATATATGTACATAAATTTAATAGACCTACTGTATTTAGTTAATTTGACATAGATATCTTAGAGAAGATAGATATTGAAGAAATCATTGAAGAATAAATTGACATGTTAGATGTCAAAGATATTTTTTTTCCTAAAGGTTTAACCCCTTTAGAATATCTCTTTGACTCCAATGAAGTGCCTAAAAAGCCAAAAATGCAGCCAGTTAGGTCTGATATTGAGGAATGTAATATTGGGACAGAATTAACACCAAATATGATAAAACTGTCTAAATCTTTACCTCTACAAGAAAAGGAAAAATACATTGATCTTTTTAAGGAATACCAAGATGTTTTTGCTTGGAGTTATGAAGATCTCAAATCTTATGATACAAACATAATCCAACACAAAATTCCAATAAAAGAGGATAAAAAACCATTCAAACAAAATTTGAGAAGAATTAATCGTGTTCAATTACCTTTGATAGAAAAGGAAGTAAAGTGAATGTATGATGCCCATATCATTGCACCAATGAGATACTCTGATTGGGTTTCAAACCTAGTTCCAACACGAAAGAAAACTGGAGAAATTAGATTATGTGTCAACTTTAGAAATCTTAACAAAGTGTCTTTAAAGGATAATTACCCTTTACCAAAGATGGATCATATATTACAAAGGGTAGTTGGCTCCTCTAGGATTTCTTTGTTAGATGGTTTTTCAGGATACAATCAGATCCTATTCCAAAAGGAAGATAAGGCTAAAACAGCTTTCACCACCCCTTGGGGCACTTTCATGTATGTGAAAATTCCTTTTGGTCTAATGAATGCAGGAGCAACCTTTCAGAGAGCTATGGACACAGCCTTTGCAAAGGAAATTCATGACTTCTTGGTAATTTATATAGATAACATTACTGTATTTTCCAAATCAGATAATGAACACTTGGATCATTTGAGACAGGTCTTTATTAAATGTAGGAAATTTTGCATCTCTTTAAATCCCAAGAAAATTCTTTTTGGATTAGAGGAAGGTAAGTTACTAGGACATATAATTTCAAAATAAGGAATTAGAATTGATCCTGCTAGGATAGAAGCAATTCTGAACTTTCATCCACCTAGAAATATCAAACAATTACAAGCTTTCTTAGGTAAGATTAATTTTTTGAGAAGATTTATTTCAAACTTAGTTGAAATCATTAGAGAACTGAAAAACATGCTCAAAAAAGACTCAATTCTAAAATGGACTGTTGAAGCCAAACAATCATTTGAATCCATAAAGCAGGCTTTAACTAAACATTAGTATTAATCAGTCCAGATTTCAAAAAATATTTCATAATTTTTTTTATTTTCTTCAGAGCATACCATTGTTGCAGTTTTACTGCAGAAGAATGATCAAGGATTTGAATAACCTATAGTTTTTTCAGTAAGACCCTTAGATATTCCCATCTGAAATATAACATAATGGAGAACCAAGCCTTATATTTGGTTAAGGCCATCAAAGACTTCAGAGGTTATATTCTCTATTCCCACATAATTGCCTATGTCCCTAATTCTGTAGTAAAAGACATTCTTACTCAGGATGGTCCTGATGGAAGAAGAGGTAAGTGGATTGCCACTATCCTAGAATATGACATAGAAATTAAACCCACAAAACTCATTAAAGGACAAGGATTAGCCAGGTTAATGGCTGAATCTAATTGCAATGCACTAGATGTAAATTTTATTGCTCAGGTTGATGACCAGGAAGAGATGGAAACTCCAATGATCAATGAAGCCTTTCTAGATTCACCTTGGTACTTAGATATCATCTTTGTACTTACAAACTTACAAGCTCCTCCTGAATTGTCAAGGACTAAAGCTAGATTTCTAAAACTTAAAGCAATGAGATTTTGTATTTTAGATAATGTAGAGAGATCATAGTGGGATATTATTGAGTTGTTTACTAAAGGAAGAAGCTAATAAAATACTTGAAGAATTTCATGCAGGTGACTGTGGAGGGCATTTATATTGGAAAACTACTGCTGACAAGATCCTCAGAGCTATTTTTTACTGGCCTACCTTGTTTAATGATGTTAAAAGTTTGTTACTTCATGTCAAAAATGTCAAATTTTTGAAGGCAAAAAGAAATTGTTACCTTTACCATTAAAGCCTATTTTAACTAAAATGTCATTTCAACAATGGGGTTTAGAATTCATTGGAGAAATTCACCCCTCATCCTCTGGCCAACATAAGTTGATTTTTACTACCACTGATTACTTCACAAAGTGGATTGAAGCTATTCCTACTAGACAAGCCACTCATGTAGTCATTATTTCTTTCATACAAAATAACATTTTGTCAAGATTTGGTTTCCCTCACAAGATAATTACTGATAATGCAGCATCATTTAAGTCTAAAAATATGATTTCTTTTTGTCACAAATATCATATTACCCTAGGTCACTCTACTGCATATTACCCCCAGGGCAATGGCCTAGCTGAATCCTCAAACAAAAGTCTTGTAAATATCATAAAAAATTTACTTGAAGACAACAAAAAGACCTGGAATAAAAAGTTATTCTATGCCTTATGGGTAGATAGACTTACTACTAAAAATTATATTGGCACTTCCCCTTACCAACTTGTGGATGCAGTTTTTTCATCATCCTTAGGTGTTCCAGTAATGAAAATCATTCAAGAATCACAAGTGGAAACAAATGATAGACAAAGAAGAATCAATCAAACTATTCATCTATAATAAAAAAGGGAAGAATTTTATAAGAAATCCCAAGTCATTCAAGATAAAATCAAGAAAATTTTTGATAGAAGAAGTAAAGAGGATGATTTTACATTGGAGATCAAGTGTTAAAGTGGGATTATAGAAGAGAAGACAAAGGTAAACATGAGAAGTTTTATTTTATGTGGAGAGGACCTTATGTAATTTATGGATATAGGGGTAACAATGCTTTCTTTATCAAAGATTTGGATGGAACAGATATACAAGAAGGACCAGTAAATGCCAGAATGCTCAAGCACTACTATTCATCTGAGCTAACCAATACGTAGTCACACTTACTTTTACATCAGTGTACATATACATTGAAGTTTTTAGATTGGATTAGATATTTTCTTTACAAATTTGAAGCCCGAAGAGAAGGCCCTAAGCTTTGCAGGGTAAAATGTCATAAATATGAGTTTTTTATGCAGAAAACATAAGAAAATTACTATATCATCATGGTCAATGGATCAGGCTACTAGTCAATGATGTTCTTGACATTTCACCAGGAAATGCCATCCCCATGTGAAGCCGATGTTAGGGTCCTATAAATATAGGATTCATAATTTTGAATTGAATTTTGATAGTCTTGTAAATATGTACATACCTTGCTTTCTGCAAGTTGTTTTCCCATATTTTGAAAAAATAAAAAAATGAAAAAATAATAAAAAATCAAAAAGAGGGTAGAAAGTCCTAAAAGAAAGATCAAAGGACTTAGAAAACATAGACCCCAAAAGAAAAAAGATGAAAATAAAATCTAACAGTGAGTAAGTGCAAATGCCACTACTTTTATTTTTTTGCAAAATAAATGATTATGGCATAGTGTCAATAAATGCCATAATCCATAATGACTTAAACTGTTTAATCTTGACTTGTCATGTTTTCAATTTCATGTTTCAGATAGTGAACAAAGATTTCTCAGACAATTTAATCCTGACAAATCAGTAGATAGGTAGTGAATAATGATGAGCTCAACAGTTTAATCTGAGCCCTCAGATTAAATAAGGTAGATTTAAATAATTTTATTGCTTTAAAAGAATAAATGTTTCAAGGTTGCAAGCCTAAATGCACCTGCTAAAAGGAAGAAAAAATGTTAGAGTAATGTTGGGTAGGTAGAAAGAAGTGGAAGAAAGCATGTAATATTCATAATCGGGAAAAATCACTAATTTCCCCTCCCCTATAAGTATTCAGTATTCTAAACTATCATTCAAACAGGCTCAGAGAATTTCTTTGACTTTTGTTGGGACCAAACCTAAGGCTCGATGACTGGTTAGTTGAAAATGTTGAATTCTTATGTTAAATTCCCATTCACCATTATTTATCCCTCATTCATACATTTTAACTCATTATCATAAGTAAAGACTCATTCTTACTTAATGAAACAGATAAAAACCCATCTAATTAACTTCCTTCATTTATAAAACATACAAAAAACCTCAAAAATAATTTATCCTAAGTATTGGTGACATGATAAAAACATGAGATTTGCTTTACTTTTACACTTTACTTAGTGATTTATGTATTTTTGTGTATGCTCCATCCCCCTTTCATATTAAATTTAACCTATTTTATTAAATCCTTAAATAAAGCCTTATCCTATTTATCTAATTCCCTATATCTAAATACCCCCAAAAACCCACTATTGCAAAGATTTTGAACCAAAGTTATTACACACATGTTAAATTAAAACCCAAATAAAACACCCTTTGGTATGAAACTAACATTAAATAAATATCCCACCCCCTATAGTTATTAAATCATTCACAAAGATTTAATACTATATAATAACACCTTTGCAATGTATATATTAATCCTTCCCCATATAAACTTATAATCCAATGTTTGATTAAAATTAAACTAAGGTTTGTTTTAACTAAACATTAACCCTGCTCCTATCCATATTCCACCATGTTATAAAAAGCCTCACGCTTTCTATTGTTGACCCACGATATATTTTAAACTATGCCTATACCCTGCCCATATACATAAAACCCTTTTTATGTATATAAAACCTTTAATCCAATGTATATTTTATAAAGGTTTTTTACAGCCAGCCCCAATGAAGACCCCGAGTCCCACCATTCCTTTGGCCGCACCTTTTAAATAGATCTTGACCCTTCGAGCCCAAGTCCCAAATCCAATTACCCCACATCAATATCACGCAGAAAAACTAATCGTCTGCCCAAATGCAAAATGGACACGAAATGTGTTGTATTTCCCATTTCTCCCTCTCTGACGTGGATATTTCTTATTTGATCACGTTCATTTGAGAATAAACCACTTACTGCCCAATCTACATGCGATAACCTCTCTCCTGTTTCGTTTCAAATCCTTAAACCGCCTCCTGCCATTGACTAGACTTGCATTAATGACATTTATGGAGATTAAAATTAAAGATTAAAACCTTTGATACAACTATTTTGCAGTTTATCTACACATTTGAAATCTGAATAGACACCCCGACTGAGTTAAGAATTTTCAAGCCCTGATTGCCGATTTTATGCCTAGAAAACTCTGAATTAGACCATAATTGCACCATTGAAGACCAATTAAGGAGCTATTCTCCGCTCCGGAAAGCTGTTACAGTCCTCAAAATCAACTGAAAGTCTCAAAAACCCTTTCAAAAGCCGAATACCTGCAATTAAAGGTATTTTCCAATAATTGAAGCCTGTATATTCAATTTTAAACAATCTTTAAATAGAACCAGGCCTTTCATTAAGAAATTCGCTGAACCAAACTTCCTAAAAATACCAAAAAGATGCTAAACCCTGGCAAAACTTTCCCAGGAAACCCTGTTTTTCATTTTAAGCCTTTTAAAGCCAAATTCCTTGATTTTCACAGTCTAAAGATCAAATTTAAGGATTTAAACGGCTAAAACCTCTAAATTACCTTGAAAACCCATTTTTTCAATCAAACCGACTCAAAAAACCCTTGTTTTCTGTTTTATGCCAGTTTTCACATCCTCAGATAAACTTACTTGAGCAAAAGCCCAAAAGAAGCCATCCTTAATCTAAATTGCTCAGTTTCCTCTCTGTTAAAACAAAAACTCCTGCAAAGAGTCTAATCTCGTAGCAGTTACTCAAAATGACTAAGAAACAGAGCACAAGCAGACCTGTAGGATCCAAAACACCTAAATATGAGGTAGCCAAAGCCCCTAAGCCTACCCCAACCATCAATGTCAAATCTGCTACAACATTAAATCCCCTTCAACCACCTGTGGTTGTTGCTGAAAACATTCCTTTGACTGATCTTGACTATAAAAGTGTAGACCCTGTTATTGAGTTTAATTTGCTAGGTATACACAACTGGTGTTATGAAAAATATCTAGAAAAAGATGATATTCCAATTTGGGAAACCCATTTTCCTAAGTATATAGTACCATTGACTCATCGTGGTCAAGAACTCATCAGAATTTGTCAAAAATACTATGAGCCAGATCAAAGGGCTATAGTAAATGCACAAAAAGAAATACTTTTTACCATTACAGCCCAGTCAATTAATCAAATGCTTCAATTACAACCTAATCCTCAGGCAGTCCCCTTGTCTATAGAGGCATTAACTCAGTTATACCTTAGCATAGATTTCCCTAAAAGGTTCATGATCTTTCAAAATTTTATGCTTTCTCATGTTGACATTCCAAAGATAAATCCTCCATACTTCACAGCTAAATTTCCTGAAGGTTCTACACAGATTATCTCTATGCTATATTTTATCCTTGCATATTTTATAGATGAGTATACTGATGAATATATTCTTGGTTTCTTATCCACCATGTCTCTTGTTCAACCTCCAGCAGTCATCTTTGACTATGCTAGTTTCATAGCAGATGCCATCCATTACCAGTTGACTAAATTATCCACAGAAGGATTTTTTAGATATTCATCTTATCTTTTCCATTTCTTTTTATTCTCTCAAGCAAAAAAATTTCCAGTTTCTTTGCAAAAGATGAATGTAGAGGGAAAACCTCTATCAATTATCTTTTGGACTTCATTACTGAGAAAAGAGTCCAGTGATTCCATTTATTCAGAATTTTCAGAACTATTTTTGCATCCAGCAATGAGCATATTAAACAAATCAGAACAACCTAAGATCAGTGAAGAAATGAAAAGAATATTACAGCTTTCAGAACAGAAAAAAATTTGAATATTGGTACCTCTATGAAAAATACATTGAATTAAGGATTTTTGGGTCAAACTTGTTACCCTATAAGTTTCCCAAGCATGTGTGCATGAGAATTTTTTCACTTGAATATCTTAGACAAATTCTCAATGCAGATTCAATTGACTTTATGGCAGCCAAAAATAAGACTCAGTTTAAGTTAAAGAATCAAGTTGGGCCATTCATAATCAACCACAGAGATGTAGAAAAGGAAATAGCAAAGAAATTATCAGAATTTAGATTTGATGAGAGTTTTCCATGGAATTATGATCCACAAGGGATCTTAAGCAAGATAAGGGTGAAGTGTAAATTAACACCCTTTATCCATGAGTCCAATCCTGAAATAGAAAAGTTTTCAAATCAAATTGAATGGAGTGAAAACACCTTGGTAAAGGCAGCAAGCCAAACATGAAAAACACCAAATTTGGAAGTTGTCAAACAACCAGAAACATCAATAAAGAGAGTTAGAGAGGAAGGAGGTTATACAAGAAAAAAAAAAACTGAGACCAAATTTAAAATAATCTATAACAAAAGGCTTAAACTCAGTTCATTTGATAAGGAGAACATAACAATTTATGTTGATGAGATAGATGCTCCAGTAACCAATGATAATATAGCCACAACTATAATCAATGAAACACTTATGGAAATAGAAAAGGAATCAACAGCCAATCAGAATGATACACAGATGATTAAGAGGCAACACAGCATGGAAGCCTCTTCCTCACATCCAGATGAGGAAAAGGACTTGGACATCAAGGAAAGGTATAAGCTAATTACGCAGAAGAATGAGGAGATAAAGATAGAAATATATTCTCAATTCCTAAAGCAGAAGACTGGAAATCAGAATAGGTTATTATCAGCATTTGACTATTCCAGTAATAAAATTATGATGTCATTTTTACAGCCTACTACCTCAGCACCCAAAACAATATCAGACTATAAAAAGGTGGACCTTAAGGTATACACAGAGAACATTCATGAGCTGGACCAGATTGAGTTCCACAGACAGACCTCTGAAATGTTTTATTCTACAGTGGAAACCAAAGCAATGAGTGCCAATAAACTTCAAAATACCATACTTAATATGAAACATCAAATGAAGATGGATAAAGCATCACTTTATGCCAAGGACCTAAGGATCAAAGCCTTAGAGGAACTAGTTTTACAGGTGGGATATGATCCCTCAAATGTACAAGCATCAAAACTATTAATCAAGAAAAAAATGAAGACATAGCAACTTTGAGGAAACAGCTCAAGCTTCCTCAAAGTGAGCATCCACAAACAAAGGAAATCCTCCAGGATCAAAGTGAAAAAGAGGAAATGATGGAGCTCATACTTAAATTGACAGCACAAATCAAAGAGATGGAAACACAAATGGACCAACTTTTCCAAGAGAAAGAGACTGTAAAAGAGCCAGAAACTCCTACAATTCCTACAATTCCTACAGTGATTACTACAGCAGTTCCCTCTACTCTATGAGAGAAATTAGCACCAAATGGCCCACTAGAAACTGCAGTGCTAGTGACTTCAGCCACCACTTCAACTACAGACTCTTCTACTAAAAATGTACAGCACACTCATGAAGCCAGCCAAATTATCAAAGCCATGGAAGAAATGACTTTAAAGACAGATGAGATAAACAAACTGAACAAGATAATTGAAAATATTGAAAGGGAAAATAAGACAGCTCATATCAATGTCAGAAAATGAGCAGAAAGCAACCAAATTGGGGGAGCAGCTCAAGAATTGACAAAAAGAATTGACTTTCACAGAGAAGATCTCATATATTAAAAATCATCTCTGGACTAACATAATTGAAGCCATTCATAATCAATGGCCTTCAATTCAGGTTATATATGAGCAAAAAGAATTGCTATTAGCAGCCCAAATAGAGATATAAAAGACAAAATATGAGTTGACTGATAAGCCTGCACAGGCTTTAAAACTCATTACATTTCTAAACAGAAAGAACAAAGAGGAACTTGAAGAGTTACAGATATCAGATAGGACAGAGACAATCTTGAAAATCAAGAAGGTTGTCACTAAAAAGAGCTTAATGAACAACCTTGAAGAAAAATGTGAAACAATGAACCTTGCCATAACTATATTTATGGTAAAGTATACAAATCTCAGACAAAAGGACTTACCAGACATACATGTGTTCATTGAAAAACTCATGCCACAGAAGGACTGTGACAAGAAGATCAGGGAGTTTGCTAAAGAGCAAGTAAACAAGCCACTGGCACAAGGCACTCCTACAAGCAAAGTTTTACTTCAATATGTTGAGGATTTATTTTTTCTACAACATGAAATTAAGTACCTCTTTGTCATCAAGCCTACTTTTGCAAGATACACAGAGGCTGATGAAAACTTCAGAAAACTGAAAAATGTCCAAATTCCAACAGCAGAAGAATGGCAAAATTTCACAGATTTAATGTAAAGATAAAAGGTAAAAACAGTGAAAAGTTACCAAAAGACAGTCAAAAGAGAGAAGACAGTTTGTTGATTTTACTGCTAAAAAGATAATTTACAGCAGTAAAACAGTAAAACTAATGGCCAAAGAGTATCAACATTAAAGAGTATCAGATGAAAGAGTATCAACAAAGGCAAGTTAAGTGCATAAAAATATCTAGCCAGCAAGCAGGATACATAGGCATCTAAAAGCTCCTTGTAGAAAAATAGTTCTATTTATTTTGGATAAAAAAGGACAGCTTGCTAGTTTGTTAAGCAACTGTCTATAACATGCACTGATAATTTCACATGGAAATGCCAAGAGTTAAAAAAAGTTATACAAGTTACCCACGGGTGACTATCCAAATCACTATAAAATATTCCTTACTCATCATTACATAGAACGTTCACCAGTTCATAGTGTAACCTTAGAATAAGAATAGTAAGCTGCTTAACCATTAATAACCTTTATTGTAGTACATTAACATAAATATGTATGATGTAATCTTCCATTCATTTCATTACTCATGTAGTCATCACATACTTGACATTATGAACATCACAACAAGAAAGGAATCAACATCATCAATTTGACACAATAATCAATCACATCATTGAACACCAATATACCCTGGAAACCCCGTAGGGTGAAAACCAACAATGTTTGATTTATTATTAAATTCTCGTGAGGGTGTTCAGCCCTCACTCAATGGCTTATAAGGGAGACCATCCCTTAACCATCGTTATAAATCTTACAAAGAAATATACAAATATCTAGCTTAACGCCATTACAATAAATAAGATAGCATCTACCCACTAATCTTCATATCTTCATATCTTGGTGGCATGGATGTACCTACAATAGACCATCGTACATTGGATCTTCCTGCAGCTCACACTCATCTGCATGAACCATAATCATTTACCTATAATGGACCATCATACATTGTATCATCTTGCAGCTCACATTCATCTGCATGAACCATAATAATTTACTTACAATGGACCATCATACATTAGATAATCCTGCAGCTCACATTCATCTGCATGAACTATAATAATTTACCTGCCACCATGTTAAGCTTAATATTCCCTTTGTACAAGTCACCTTCATTCCCTGCTAATGTTTCCTTCAACATTCACATGGATGTCAAGATTCATAAAATATTAATCAACCATTTCATAAATCTATGCTAGAGAAGCTTCTCCATCTACTCATGTATATTCATGACTTGAAATTAAAATACCTTGACATTGTCCCTTTAACAACAGATACTACATATGTGCTAATAATCAGTCATCACATTAACTAATGTTTCCCTCGCATAAGCACATATTCCTGCAAGACAATAGCTACATCTCCCAAGCTTTTCTTTAAAAGAAACTAATACATTAGTTACGATATTCATGCATGCGGTTTACATAAATTTAATCAAACTAACTAACCCTTAAGCTATTACTTTTGGACCATGTAAATAAAGCTAACATAACAAATGTTGTTCCTATGCATACAAATGCATATAGTTTCCAAAAGAATCTTCCCAATGGAATTCTTTAACACAATCAAGCATGAAAACACACTTTTCCTTTTCGAGGGAATTTTAGCATAATAAGGCATGCATAACATGTTTATTTTTCCATAAAACTTAGGTAATAAAACATATAAATACATGTATTCTTTTCCAAATATTATTCAAACATTACCCATATATATTCCAAGGAAACCAACACATTAATATGGATTGTTGTGCATGTAATTCATCTTCCTTCCCAAAGAATATTTTCCAATGTAGTCTAGCACAACATGCTATCATTTCTCACATACAAATATAATGGTTATGATAGCATAAAATACTCACATATAATTCTTCCTAAAGAACACTATAACTTTGCACAACATATTGCCTTCTTTAGAATTCTACCATCATTTATTTATTATTTTCATTTAATCAAATACTTACTTCTTCTTTATAAAGAAGAAAATATAACCTACTTTCTTTGTCTTTCTACACATAGTTCTTCATGCTTCCTTTTTAAGAAATTATCATAGATAACCTTCTTTTATGCACAAAACTAGGAAACCATAAGAAGGTTAACTTAACCTTTTATACACCTAAGTCAAGAACTAGCCATGCAAAAAAGTACCATAATTAACCCTTATTTTGTGCATAAGCACTAGGAAGGCCTTTTCTTTTAAATAATAACAAAGTTAAACCTTTTATGCAGTAAAACATGCAATTAAGTCAAATTGTCCAGTATACAACACAAAATAACTTGTCTTTTTACCCACCCGAACATGTAACTTTTGCAAACTCTTGCAACTGAATTACCACAATGGACTTATATTTCACGCACAGGATAAAGACATTCTTTCCAAAGAAGATACTGTTACTTATGTTATCTCTATGTATAATTTTTAGAAAGTAATTCCACAATTACACATTTCACTTTAAAAATGGAAATCTCACTTCTTATATCTTCCCATGAAAATATCTTCTCATATATTTATTTCATCTTGATATGAAAATAAATTGGAAAATAAGTCACATAAATAATCAATGGCGAATTTGTTTCGGTCACATGCCAATAAACTAATGAAATACCCTTTTCTTTCATATATATAACTCATCCTAAAAAAATGAGAAAAATAATTATTACTCTTTACCATTTTCCCATAATCCAAGGAAAATATATATATATATATATATGTATATGTATATATATATATATATATATATATATATATATATATATATATATGTAATCGCTTTCCAAGAAAATGGATTCATTAATAACCATGCAAATCCATACACGTTCGTACAAAACATAATGGACATGCTTACCTAAGAACGCTCTAAGGAACTCTATTATGCCACAATACTACATAGCAACCCCTACCTAACGTCATAGTTGTAACAAAGGTGGTTGGCCGATGTGGGACTCATGTCTCCAGTGATCAACACACCTCGATTACTCTTTTCATCATCATTATTTTCTTAAATGCAAATGCTCCTAATTTTCTTTTTTAAGTCTCGCCCCTCGGTCTCCTCCTATTTTCACACTCCTCTCCATCCCAGTGAATAGAGAAAATAATAGTATATATTTTATAATGGAATACATGTTACCATTTTCTTGATAGAGATCATAGGTTAGTTTCTAACTAAATCATAACTCTAACGAACTTATGAATTATTTTCTTGAAAACCAATCGATTCATAATTCATGGTAACTACATGATAATTAAAATAGTTCCGTAAAAATTGTGAATGCCAACAGTTTTACAGAGGTGTTACATACTCCCCCCCTTAAAAGAACATCATCCTCGGTGTGCTTCTCTCACTGAAACTTAAACTTATACTCATGATATAATAATATAAACAACCCAAAGGGGATCATTTCCTTTCACAATGAAACATTTTATTTTCCTTAAATGCCATTAATTGAAACAATAATGTTTTATCCATAGTCATAAGCATGTATAGCTCAAAAAATATTCCATTTCCATTTTTAACTACTTATCCATTATTCAATTAATAAAAATATAGAAAAATCTCTATACGAACTTACCATTACTTACCAATTACTATTGGAAGTAATGATGGATTTTACTCAAGATCTCTGAGAATGGTTGAACAACCCATCAACACTCCATGAAAAGAGTCTGTAATGTATGACTAACAAATTCAATCACATTAGTCACATAGTTTCAATCAAATGAAATACTTGCAATTATCAAACATTCATGCAATATCAAGAGATTTTTTAATGAGAGTACTTACACAAGTACTCAGAGAGCACCAACCCTCTAATCAATGCATCACGTGCACACTGTCTTAGCTCCTTCTAAAGACATCCACACAGTACTTCAAAAAGTACTAAGAGAGCACCTAGCTCTCTAATCATACCAATGGTCAATCAATGCACCATGGGCACATCCTAGCCTCTGCTAAGACATTCAAACAAATTAGTATAAAATAAATGAGCTTATACATTTAGTAGTTCATTTTCCGAGTGCTAAGCTCCTTTCCCTTTAATATCTACATAAGATATTTACACAATCATATAAAAATTCATTTTAATATAACACATAACTTATTACTTAACTTGTTCTGCTATGAGAACCACAATGGTAAACAAAATGCTCCTCCCAACCCATGGGAGTTGGTTTCCACAACCAAGTTGAGTTATTTTCACATCTAGATATTTATTCGACAAAAGACCATTTTAGGTCCAATATGGATTCCTCTTGGCAACATCATGCCTATTCCTTTAACAGCGTCCCGTCTATGAGGAATTTTGGGCCACCTCCAATAGGCTCCAAAATCAATAGAGTTGCCTCAGGTTTTCCCCCTTCACCATCTTGGCCAACTCTCTTCCCTACTAAGATCATATATCTCTAGGGAGAGGAAATCTAGGCAGGTAAGCACCATCAACCCATCCGGGCAGGAAACCACCGTCAACCCAAGGCCTTTTAGCCTTTCACAATTGTTGTCAACTGTCTAGCATGTTAAATTTCTCTTTTAGCATTCTTTCCCATAGTAGATCACATAATTAAATTTATGCACATTATACATAAAGAAAAAAAAAAACTTTGTGTACATCATACATCATACTTGCCCTTAACATGGGTCCAATGATGTTTAGATTAATAGGAAACATGACTAACATACATGTGTTGTACATTATTATTTCCCAAATAAAAAAATCATGCACATTAAAACATGATACCATGTGTTTATACATTATTATTTCCCAAATAGCACAATCATGCACATTATAACATGATACTTTAACATTTATTGTTGCAATTCGCATTGCAATGTTTGCGATGTTTTATTTTCACAGGTTTTATGTTGCCATTAAGCTACCCATGCTTACTATAAGCAATAATTCTAATCGTAAATATGCATTTCTTAAGCACGTATTATCTTACACAATCATTTTAATTTCCTACATACGAGTATATATAAATATTCATTAATGTATATGTGTCAATAACGATTAGGGTATGAGTTCAAACATTTCCAATTCCCATAATGTTCTTTTACCAACAAACTGACACATGAAGTAATTGCCATAATCACTTGTTCACAACTTTCGAATAGATTTAGTCAAAATCGATTCGTCCATATAACTTTCATTAGTTAGTCATTCATAACTAATCAATGCTATTAATAATCTTAATGCATCCATGACACGACTCATTCAAAAATTAGTCATTCAATGCGACTAATAATCTTAATGCATCCATGACGACTCATTCAAAAACGAGTCAATCAACTAGTCATTATAGTCAAGTCTCACTACTTGATCCATTAAGTATTTTTTTAACATCTAAAATACTTCATTCAATTTAATTTTAAAACACTCTATCATCTTATATAAGGACTTTCCTCACCTATTTCATTCATGAATTAGTTTCACACACCATCACTATACACATTCATCTTTCATCTTTTTCAAGTAGTGCATGGTAACTTTAGTTGTGTTCACTAAATGTATGAGTAATATGTCATATAACCACTGTTAATAAAGACCTCTCACTTTCACTAGTGAGTACTCAGGTTGTTCATAAATACAACAAAGATTTATTGTATTTCATCCTCAACATGATTCCAATGTTATGAAAACTGTTTTGCAACAACATTTATTACTCATTACTCTTTAATGTAGTTATAAACATGAATCACACATCTCATGTTAATGTATACTAATGCATATATCATCCAATATGTAGATTTCTAGAATCATATATCAGTCAATATGTAGATTTCTAGAATCATACCTTAATTGTTGTCCATTAGTAGCATACCTCAACTTCTTTTCACTTAACAAATCCCAAAGGCGCCAGTGCTGCAACCTTTAGCTCTGATACCACTTGTAACATACATCGATAATTTCACATGGAAATGCCAGGAGTTAAAAAAATTTATACAAGTTACCCACAGGTAACTATCAAAATCACTATTAAATATTCCTTACTCATCATTACATAGAACGTTCACCAGTTCATAGTGTAACCTTAGAATAAGAATAGTAAGCTGCTTAACCATTAACAACCTCTATTGTAGTACATTAACATAAATTTGTATGATGTAATCTTCCATTCAGTTCATTACTCATGTAGTCATCACATACTTGACATTATGAACATCACAACAAGAAAGGAATCAACATCATCAATTTGACACAATAATCAATCACATCATTGAACACCAATATACCATGGAAACCCCGTAGGGTGAAAACCAGCAACGTTTAATTTATTATTAAATGCTCATGAGGGTGTTCATCCCTCACTCAATGGCTTATAAGGGAGACCATCCCTTAACCATCGTTATAAATCTTACAAATAAATATACAAATATCTATCTTAAATCCATTACAATAAATAAGATAACATTTACCCACTAATATTCATATCTTCATATCTTGGTGGCATGGATGTACCTACAATGGACCATCATACATTGGATCTTCATGTAGCTCATACTCATCTACATGAACCATAATCATTTACCTATAATGGACCATCGTACATTGGATCATCCTGCAGCTCACATTCATCTGCATGAACCATAATCATTTACTTACAATGGACCATCATACATTAGATCATCCCGCAGCTCACATTCATCTGCATGAACTATAATAATTTACCTGCCACCATGTTAAGCTTAATATTCCCTTGGTACAAGTCACCTTCATTCCCTGCTAATGATGCCTTCAACATTCACATGGATGTTAAGGTTCATAAAATATTAATCAACCATTTCATAAATCTATGCTAGAGAAGCTTCTCCATCTACTCATGTATATTCATGACTTGAAAGTAAAATACCTTGACATTCTCCCTTTAACAACACATACTGCATATATGTCGGTAATCAGTCATCACATTAACCAATGTTTCCCTCGCATAAGCACATATTCCTGCAAGACAATAGCTACATCTCCCAAGCTTTCCTTTAAAAGAAACTGATAAATCAGTTACAATATTCATGCATGCGGTTTACATAAATTTAATCAAAATAAATAACCCTTAAACTATTACTTTTGGACCATGAAAATAAAGCTAACACAAAAAATCTTGTTCCTATGCATACAAATGCATATAGTTTCCAAAAAAATCTTCCCAATGGAATTCTCTAACACAATCAAGCGTGAAAAAACACTTTTCCTTTTCAAGGGAATTTTCGCATAATAAGGCATGCATAACATGTTTTTTTTTCCATAAAACTTAGGTTATAAAACATAAAAATACGTGTATTCATTTCCAAATATTATTCAAACATTACCCATATATATTCCAAGGAAACCAACACATTAATATGGATTGTTGTGCATGTAATTCATTTTCCTTCCCAAAGAACATTTTCCAATGTAGTCTAGCACAACATGCTATCATTTCTCACATAAAAATATGTATTCTTTCCAACGAATGTTAATACAAATCTTGCATGCATATACATAATCTTATTCCAAAAGACATCTAACATAATGGTTATGATAGCGTAAAGTACTCGGATATAATTCTTCCTAAAGAACATTAAAGCTTTGCACAACATATTGCCTTCTTTAGAATTCTACCATCATTTATTTATTATTTTCATGTAATCAAATACTTATTTCTTCTTCATAAATAAGAAAATATAACCTAGTTTCTTTGTCTTTCTACACGTAGTTCCTCATGCTTCCTTTTTAAGAAATTATCCTATATAACCTTCTTTTATGCACAAAAATAAGGAACCATAAGAAGGTTAACTTAACCTTTTATACACCTAAGTCAAGAACTATCCATGCAATATTTTCAAGAGGTTACCCTTTTCAAAAAAAGTACCATAATTAACCCTTATTTTTTGCATAAGCACTAGGAAGGCCTTTTTTTTTAAATAATAACATATTTAAACCTTTTATGCAGTAAAACATGCAATTAAGTCAAACTATCCAGTATACAACACAAAATAACTTGTCTTTTTACCCACCAGAACATGTAACTTTTGCAAACTCTTGCAACTGAATTACCACAATGGACTTATCTTTCACACACAAGATAAATACATTCTTTCCAAAGAAGATCATGTTACTTATTTTATCTCTGTGTATAATTTTTAGAAGGAAATTCCACAATTACACATTTCACCTTAAAAAGGGAAATCCGACTTCTTATATCTTCCAATGAAAATATCTTCTCATATATTTATTTCATCTTGATATGAAAATAAATTTGAAAATAAGTCACGTAAATAATCAATGGTGAATTTTTTTTCAGTCACATCCCAATAAACTAACGAAATACCCATTTCTTTCATATATATATCTCATCCTAAAAAATTGAGAAAAATATTATTACTCTTTACTATTTTCCCATAATCCAAAGAATATATATATATATATATATATATATATATATATATGTACTTCTATCCAAGAAAATGGATTCATTAATAACCATGCAAATCCATACATTTTTTTCTCAATATAAAACGTAATGGACATGCTTACCTCTGAAGAACTCTCTTAATAAGATCTTCTATTATGCCATAATACTGCATAGAAACTCCCACAATTGTCATAGTTGTATCAACAAAGGTGAACACGATGTGGGATCAATGTCTCCAGAGGATCAACACACCCTCTTTACTCTTTTCATCAATGCACATTATTTTCTTGGAATGCAAATGCTCATCCTTTTCTTTTAAACCCGTTGGTCTCCCTTCCATTTTCACACTCCTCTCCATCCCAGTGAATGGAGAAAATAATAGTATATATTTTATAATGGAATACGTGTTACCATTTTCTTGATAGAGATAATTGGTTAGTTTCTAACTAAATCATAACCCTAACAAACTTATGAATTAGTTTCTTGAAATCCAATCGATTAATAATTCATGGTACCTAAATGATAATTAAAATAGTTCCGTAAAAATTGTGAATGTCAACGGTTTTACAGGGGTGTTACATACTCCCCCCCTTAAGAGAACACCATCCTCGGTGTGCTTCTCTCACTAAAACTTAAACGTATACTCATGATATAATGATATAAACAACCCAAAGGGGGTCCTTTCCTTTCACAATGAAACATTTTCTTTTCCTTAAATGCCATTAATTGAAACAAGAATGTTTCTATCCATAGTCATAAGCATGTATTACTATTGGAAGTAATGCTGGCTTTTACTCAAGCTCTCTGAGAATGGTTGAACAACCCATCAACACTCCATGAAAATAGCCTGTAATGTATCGCTAACAAATTCAATCACATTAGTCGCATAGTTTCAATCAAATGAAATACTTGCAATTATCAAACATTCATGCAATATCAAGAGATTTTTTAATGAGAGTACTTCCACAAGTACTCAGAGAGCACCAACCCTCTAACCAATGCATCACGTGCACACTATCTTAGCTCTTGCTAAAGACATCCACACAATACTTCAAAAAGTACTAAGAGAGCACCTAGCTCTCTAATCGTACCAATGGTCAATCAATGCACCATGGGCATATCCTAGCTTCTTCTAAGACACTCAAACAAATTAGTATAAAATAAATGAAATTATACATTCAGTAATTAATTTTCCGAGCGCTAAGCTCCTTTCCCCTTAATATCTACATAATATATTTACACAATCATATAAAAATTCATTTTAATATAACACATAACATATTACCTAACTTGTTCTGCTATGAGAACCACAATGGTAAACAAAATGCTCCTCCCAACCCATGGGAGTTGGTTTCCGCAACAAAATTAAGTCATTTTCACATCCAGATAGTTATTCTACAAAATACCATTCCAAGTCCAGTATGGATTCCTCTTGGAAACATCATGGTTATTCCTCTGACAGCGTCCCGTCTATGAGGAATTTTGCGCCACCTCCAACAGCCTCCAAAATCAATAGAGTTGCCTCAAGTTTTTCCCCTTCACCATCTTGGCCAACTCTCTTCCCTATTGAGATCATATATCTCTAAGGAGAGGAAATCCGGGCAGGTAAGCGCCATCAACCCCTCCGGGCAGGCAACCACCGTCAACCCAAGGCCTTCTAGCCTTTCACAATCGTTGTCAACTATATGGCATGTTAAATTTCCCTTTTAGCATTCTTTCCCAAGTAGATCACATAATTAACTTTATGCACATTATACAAAAAGAAAAAAAACTTTGTGTACATCATACATCATACTTGCCCTTAACATGGGTCCAATGATATCTAGATTAATAGGAAACATGACTAATATACACATGACTAACATACATGTGTTGTGCATTATTATTTCCCAAATAACAAAATCATGCACATTAAAACATGATACCATGTGTTTATACATTACTATTTCCGAAATAACACAATCATGCACATTATAACATGATACTTTAACATTTACTCTTGCAATTCGCATTGCAATGTTTGCGGTGTTTTATTTTCACAAGTTTTCTATTTCCATTAAGCTACCCATGCTTACTATAAGCAATAATTCTAATAGTAAATATGCATTCCTTAAGCACATATTATCTTACACAATCATTTTAATTTCTTGCATACAATGTTGTCATGCATACAAGTATATATAAATATTCATTAATGCGTATATGTCAATATCGATTAGGGTATGAGTGAAAACATTTCCAATTCCCATAATGTTATGTTACCAATAGACTGACACACATAGTAATTACCATAATCACTTGTTCACAACTTTCAAATAGCTTTAGTCAAAATCGATTCGTGCATATAACTTTCATTAGTTAGTCATTCATAACTAATCAATGTTATTAATAATCTTAATGCGTCCATGACACGACTCATTCAAAAATTAGTCATTCAATGCGACTAATAATCTTAATGCATCCATGACGACTCATTCAAAAACTAGTCAATCAACTAATCATTATAGTCAAGTCTCACTACTTGACCCATTAAGTATTTTTTTTAACATCTAAAGGCTTCATTCAATTTAATTTTAAAACACTCTATCATCTTATATAAGGACTTTCCTCATCTATTACATTCATGCATTAGTTTCACACACCATCACTATACACATTCATCTTTTTCAGGTAGTGCATGGTAACTTTAGTTGTGTTCACTAAATTTATGAGTAATATGTCATATAACCACAGTTAATAAGCGCCTCTCACTTTCACTAGTGGGTACTCATGTTTTTCATAAATACAACAAAGGTTTATTGTCTTTCATCCTCAACGGGATTCTAATGTTATGAAAACCATTTTGCAACAACATTTATTACTCATTACTCTTTAATGTAGTTATAAACATGAATCACACATCTCATGTCAATAGTAGACTACTACATATATCATCCAATATGTAGATTTCTAGAATCATATATCAATCAATATGTAGATTTCTAGAATCATACCTTAATTTATGTCCATTAGTAGCATACCTCAACTTATTTTCACTTAACAAATCCTAAAGGCACTAGTGCTGCAACCTTTAGCTCTGATACCACTTGTAACATACACCGATAATTTCACATGGAAATGCCAGGAGTTAAAAAAAATTATACAAGTTACCCATAGGTAACTATCCAAATCACAATTAAATATTCCTTACTCATCATTACATAGAACATTCACCAGTTCATAGTGTAACCTTAGAATAAAATTAGTAAGCTGCTTAACCATTAATAACCTCTATTGTAGTACATTAACATAAATTTGTATGATGTAATATTCCATTCATTTCATTACTCATGTAGTCATCACATACTTGACATTATGAACATCACAACAAGAAATGAATCAACATCATCAATTTGACACAATAATCAATCACATCATTGAACACCAATATACCCTGGAAACCTCGTAGGGTGAAAACCAGCAACGTTCAATTTATTATTAAATGCTCGTGAGGGTGTTCAGCCCTCACTCAATGGCTTATAAGGGAGACCATCCCTTAACCATTGTTATAAATCTTACAAAGAAATATACAAATATCTAGTTTAAAGCCATTATAATAAATAAGATAGCATTTACCCACTAATCTTCATATCTTCATATCATGGTGGCATGGATGTACCTACAATGGACCATCGTACATTGGATCTTCCTGTAGCTCACACTCATCTGCATGAACCATAATCATTTACCTATAATGGACCGTCGTACATTGGATCATCTTGCAGCTCACATTCATTTGCATGAACCATAATAATTTACTTATAATGGACCATCGTACATTAGATCATCCCGCAGCTCACATTCATCTGCATGAACTATAATAATTTACCTACCACCATGTTAAGCTTAATATTCCCTTGGTACAAGTCACCTTCATTCCCTGCTAATGTTGCCTTCAACATTCACATGGATGTCAAGATTCATAAAATATTAATCAACCATTTCATAAATCTATGCTAGAGAAGCTTCTCCATCTACTCATGTATATTCATGACTTGAAAGTAAAATACCTTGACATTCTCCCTTTAACAACACATACTGCATATGTGCTAGTAATCAGTCATCACATTAACTAATGTTTCCCTCGCATAAGCACATATTCCTACAAGACAATAGCTACATCTCCCAAGATTTTCTTTAAAAGAAACTGATACATCAGTTACAATATTCGTGCATGCGGTTTACATAAATTTAGTCAAAATAAATAACCCTTAAACTATTACTTTTGGACCATCTAAATAAAGCTAACACAACAAATCTTCTTCCTACACATACAAATGCATATAGTTTCCAAAAAAATCTTCCCAATGGAATTCTTTAACACAATCAAGCGTGAAAACACACTTTTCCTTTTCGAGGGAATTTTCGCATAATAAGGCATGCATAACATGTTTTTTTTTCCATAAAACTTAGGTAATAAAACATACAAATACGTGTATTCATTTCCAAATATTATTCAAACATTACCCATATATATTCCAAGGAAACCAACACATTAATATGGATTGTTGTGCATGTAATTCATTTTCCTTCCCAAAGAATATTTTCCAATGTAGTCTAGCACAACATGCTATCATTTCTCACATAAAAATATGTATTCTTTCCAACAAAAGTTAATACAAATCTTGCATGCATATACATAATCTTATTCCAAAAGACATCTAACATAATGGTTATGATAGCGTAAAGTACTCAGATATAATTCTTCCTAAAGAACATTAAAGCTTTGTACAACATATTGCCTTCTTTAGAATTCTACCATCATTTATTTATTATTTTCATGTAATCAAATACTTATTTCTTCTTCATAAATAAGAAAATATAACCTAGTTTCTTTGTCTTTCTACACATAGTTCCTCATGCTTCCTTTTTAAGAAATTATCCTAGATAACCTTCTTTTATGCACAAAACTAAGGAACCATAAGAAGGTTAACTTAACCTTTTATACACCTAAGTCAAGAACTAGCCATGCAATATTTTCAAGAGGTTACCCTTTTCAAACAAAGTACCATAATTAACCCTTATTTTGTGCATAAGCACTAGGAAGGCCTTTTTTTTAAATAATAACATAGTTAAACCTTTTATGCAGTAAAACATGCAATTAATTCAAACTATCCAGTATACAACACAAAATAACTTGTCTTTTTACCCACCAGAACATGTAACTTTTGCAAACTCTTGCAACTGAATTACCACAATGGACTTATCTTTCATGCACAAGATAAATACATTATTTCCAAAGAATATCATGTTACTTATTTTATCTCTGTGTATAATTTTTAGAAAGAAATTCCACAATTACACATTTCACCTTAAAAAGGGAAATCCGACTTCTTATATCTTCCAATGAAAATATTTTCTCATATATTTATTTCATCTTGATATGAAAATAAATGTGAAAATAAGTCACGTAAATAATCAATGGTGAATTTTTTTCAGTCACATCCCAATAAACTAACGAAATACCCTTTTCTTTCATATATATATCTCATCCTAGAAAATTGAGCAAAATAATTATTACTCTTTACTATTTTCCCATAATCCAAAAGAAAATATATATATATATATATATATATATATATATATATATATATATATATATATATATATATATATATATATATATATATATATATATATATATATATATATATATATATATATATATATATATATATATATATATATATATATATATGCACTTCTGTCCAAGAAAATGGATTCATTAATAACCATGCAAATCCATACATTTGTTTCTCAAGATAAAACGTAATGGACATGCTTACCTCTGAAGAACGCTCTTAATAAGTTGTTTTATTATGCCATAATACTGCATAGCAACTCCCACGATTGTCATAGTTGTATCAACAAAGGTGACCACGATGTGGGATCAATGTCTCCAGAGGATCAACACACCCTCTTTACTCTTCTCATCCTTTTCTTTTAAACCCGCTAGTCTCCCTTCCATTTTCACACTCCTCTCCATCCTAGTGAATGGAGAAAATAAGAGTATATATTTTATAATGGAATGTGTGTTACCGTTTTCTTGATAGAGATCATACGTTAGTTTCTAACTAAATCATAACCCTAACGAACTTATGAATTAGTTTCTTGAAAACCAAACGATTCATAATTCATGGTACCTACAGGATAATTAAAATAGTTCCGTAAAAATTGTGAAAGCCAACGGTTTTACAGGGGTGTTACACTGTCCCTTTTATTATGTAATGATATGTTTTTTCCTAAAGTTATTCCTAGAACTCTTCTAGGATATTTGTAATACTTTTTGTATAAATACTTCACTTTCAGAATTATTCAGGGTGGAATAAAATTTCTGGACTTATTATAGACATTTTTGTTGAACATTGGAGGCTATTGTGTGTTTGAATTCAAAGTAGCAGATTGGACAAGCTGACTGGCATCATAATTCAGGATCCTTGTGATAAGTTGATGAGTGAAGTACTTCCTACTTGTCACTGTTTCCTTTTCTAAGTTTCATACATTCATTTTATGTTTGTTCTGTCTGAATGTGTAACTAGGAGTATTACTACAGGATTAGTAAAGTGCTCCCTGTCTTTAACTAGTTGCCATTTTAATGTTTTCTTCTGATTTCTGGTGCAAGGAACCCTTAATTTCTCCTTCTCCCGTTTGGCCTCTGCCTTCTACTTCCATTTTCTAGATGAGAGGATCCTTAAGTGCCCTTTATCCCAATCATACCACCTCACAAAAAACCACTTTCCCAAATCTCTGAGGGTTATCTATCTTGCCCTAAATATATTTTTACCTTTTTGGCCTTGATTTCTAGTGTTTCTAGCTTGATTTAGACTCCACAGCCCAATGGACAAGTATATTTTTCTCTATCTTACCTCCAAGTGATTTTTTCCCACCAAACCCTTTTAAACAAAAACCAAATTGCTCTTTCATAACTAGCCTAACATTTGTAAATTAAACAAAGATAAATCTTAAAGAGAGAGCCCTCTCTAAATCCTAGGAAGGCTAGATCCTAGAGTTTGAAGTAGGTTTGTGGTTACCTCTAGATTTCTTTGACTTAAATCCAAAATCCCACAACTTAAGAATTTACTAGAGTGATAACAACATCTTTTATTCATGACATTTTATTCTTCTACCCTACCCTACCCTAAGAAGCAGAATACTCCCTTCTAAGCATAGGATTACTTCCAATGAATCCATGTGCACAACATAAGGATAATTATACTCATGTTCAAATTGAAAAGTATATACGAGACAATACCAGAATATGAGGTACCAACTGCACTAACTGATGTGATGCTGCAAATTGTAGAATGATAAACGAGGAGTGGATACTGACAGTCATCTGAAACTAGTATTCTATAGGATCCATATACTCTTGGTCACTTGATTCATGAGTAACATTCAGCGCATCAGAAAATTCTTCCACGTTTCCTTTCTTATCCTCCAAAGTGTAGGCTAAATCAGATAGATGTTCTGCTTCTAATGGCGTCTCTTCATCATGCACGATCCACGACTTCTCAGTCTCCTTAGGAAGATCTTCTAGATATTCATGAAATTTCTATTCCAGAGGAATAGACCTTTCTTTGATTGATGCCAAAATGTGATCTTTCTGTGAAGCAAAGACCCCATCTTCTGCTAGGATTTGAGATAATTCTTGGAATAACATCACACTTCCTGACATGTTCTTGCTATATGGAAAGTTTTATTAGCACCAAACTTGAAATATTCGTTTATGTGCAACCAAAATTTAGAGTGACCCCAAGAAAAAGTGGATGCATGGCTCTTCATTCACGTCTTATCGTCATCTCCACCCTATATTTTCCCTGTGAAGGTAAAAGAGAAAAAAAAAATCAACTAATCTCAATCGCTGTAAAGAAAGAAACCATACTTTGTAGTAAATAAAATCACTCATTTGCAAGAAATAAAATCACTCATTTGCAGGAAAGAAAATCACTCCTTTGCAGTAAAGAAAACCTATCCTGCGAGCTTTCTGGCAACACCGTCCAGTATTCTTCAGCAAGCAAGGAGAATCTCGTTAATCTAAAATTTTAATTTCGAAAGAAAATAAAAAGCATAAAAAATCACGAGGCCTTATCCTACAACGCCTCCCCAACAACAACGCCAAAATGTTGGGCAGTGTAAATGCTAGATTTACACCCACATTTAAATTTTCAATCTGAGGTCGTAAGACTTAGAGATGTAGCACAATATATACCAAAGTATGGCCTCGGGGACTTGCAAAATCAAAACCATAGAACTAATTCAGAAAGTAAATCATGCAGGAAAAGAAATAAGACATTTCAAAGTAAACGCACAACAGAAAAAAAATGCAAAGTTGTAAAAGACTACAATTGAAAAGCATAAAAAAATTCTATTCCAACTACTTAAAATGTGTTCTTAAAATAATGCTTTAAATCTATACTTAAAATGGTGATCTAAAATTTAAAATGCTTCTTACAAATTATTCAAGTACTGTTGTTGGAAAGAAATCACAAGAGTATGGAAATATTCAATTCAATTTCTAAATTATTGAGCGAGAATATCTTCAAGAGTATTTGTTAGACACTTACTTATATTAATATTTGTATTAAGCTATGCTTAACAAATATTGTTTTCTTGATTCCAAGATCAACTTCATGCAATGATCTAAATTGTTTATAAGTGCCAAACAATATAAATGTAAAATTAAATAAAATCCTTGTTGACTTTATATCATGATTATTACCATTTAAAATCCTTGCAACTTTAATATATATTTTGTTATAAAGTAACTTGAAATTGATAAAATAAATCACTTGCTACCTCTACTCTAGTTTCTGGAACAAAAGTAAATTAATAATATCTTTAAACTCACTAATCAAACCTGTGAAACTAACTAAAAGACATAAAAAGAAATCATGAAATGGCAGAGTTTCAAGCACACCACACGATTCAAGAAATAAAAAACATGACTCAGAAAACAAAAACATTCCTACAGTTGTAGTGGAATAAATCATTCTAGCAATAAACTAAATAAATCTTAAAGAATCTAGACAATGAGCTGATTGACAGGCCTGATCTCCCAACTCAATATTCCTGGAGAAAAACTACATTAATACATTATCTCATAAATTAAAAGAGTTGACAAACATAATTTAAATGCGTACTCATATTACTTTAGAAATCAAATTACAAAAATGCTCAATTAAATCAAATAACACAAATGTTACAATGATGGTTCTAGTTCATAATCCAACGTTCTACATCAAGCTTCAGTATCTCCTATTCCCTACGATCCTAGCCTTGTCCTACTTCTATGCTGTCCTCTATCTCTATTACACTACTCATGTGTGTTTCATTGATCCAGGTGGATTCGAATCCTTTTGAGGATCTCCCCCCATTATGCGTGCACGACTCCTCTGCTTTTATAGTAGCAAGGCTACTCCTAAACTAATGGATCCAGGCTGCACCTGGTGGAACCATGTCAAAACAATATGTGTGCTTCCTTCGAGTCTTTTTCAAGATGGATCTTGAACATCTCTGAAAATAGCTCCCTGACCTTCCATTTGAACGAGACCAAGACCTATGTCTATGATGTCTTTCACAATCACGGTCATGGCCACACTCACGATCATAACTGTGCCTATCCAAATCTTGACTTATCCAATGACTCCTAAGACGATGTCGATCATGACTTCTTGAATTTGAATCTGATATGAGAGTAAAATATGCAATAATTGGAAGCTCATCATCAACATCAAATATCAATTTCCCTCTAACTTCGAGACCTTGTGCATAAACACTAGCATACACCTCCTCAATGGTTGGAGCAGAATTTCCATCGTTACTTGACCCTCATCCTTCGACTCAATTAGAATATTTCTCACATTTCTTGGATGAGAAACATATGTATCGAATTCCTAAAATGCATGTGATATGTACTTCTCCCATCATATATAGGACTACTCATAAGCCTTCGGTTTATTGGTCCAATTGCAAGATAACTTGTAGGAATATAAGGGAAAGGTTCAACTAGGTATCAAGCTTCCATCTCAGGTGGTTGACTTTGTTCCATCCAATCAGATTGGGGACCCTCATCATGATATGGTCGTGTTAGCACATGTTCTCCTTCATTGAAATAGGCATTTACGACTTCATTAAGGTCTCCCACGTGTGTCTATAATTTGCATGGAATGTAGAATATAAACTCTTCAATTTAATTTTACATCCTTTGGATTGAAGCTTCATTTGAAACCGTTTTCCAAACCTGAGATGAATCTGTACTCAATTTCATTCCTGCACTAGGCTTATTCACCTACCACCAAGAAGGCATGTATTAATGAAATTTGCACAAAATTACTCTTCAAATTAATTAATAACAATAATTTATAAATTAATAGTTATTGTCTCTAAATTCCTTTAATCATCAACTTAAAAGGACCATAACACCAGGTACAAGCATATAATTATTTGATAAAAAGCCATAAAAATTTGGGAAAAAATGCAGCTCAACAGTGCCTTGGAAGATATGGTTGGAGCCTTAGAGGATAAGAGTCTTCAAGAAACCAAGTCAGAGCCTATACCAAAGATAGGGTTAGAGCCCTAGAGGTTGGTGCCTCAAATTGACAAGGTTGGAGCCTTGGGAATTCCAATTCGGTCCTTGGAAAAAAACAAGTTGGAGCTTGGGAGATTGAATATTAGTGTCTTCATCCAAGGTTGGAGCTCTACATATATTTTACTTGATATATTGTAAATAATAAATTAATAAAAGTATTTATTCTATCATTGTTCATTTTGTGTTATAAATATAAGTGATCTAACTGGTGAAAATAACAATTGAAAATAAATATTGATTCACTCCCACTCTCAGTGTTTCCAACGGGATTGTAAGCGGCCAATTATCCGCATATCATTCCTATTTTAAGTAAGGAAAAATCAAACACTTAGTGTAATTAGATGGATATAGTAAAGGATCATCACATATCCACATCTTATCATACATTGTATGTTCGCTTCGCCACACACTAAGCATTTGCAAGGCATCCAACACTTGGATATTTTTGCGCTTAGCTTAATTTTGCTTACTAATTCACAACCTAAGAAAATTCAAGACAATTAAAAACAACCATAACTTGAACCAACTAATTCTCCCCACAAGGGTCATAAAATAACTAATAGTGCAGGTTAAAACCATTGGGGGTAGGCATCCCATAAGCTTCCATGGTCATTTTACATCTATGAAACATATAACTTGACTTCTAGGGTGCTTAAAATCCTTCAATCATCACATGGAATAGAATACTCGAGTATAACAGAGACTCAATTTAGAGGGGCTTCGGCTTAGGTCCAATGCGTGTAGTACTCTTTGGGGCTACCTGACCCATCTAGTGCTAGGTACTGGTAACTGACTACCAATAAGCTCAAGACTCGAATGCTCACATGGGACGAAGGTACTTTAGTGGCCAAAATCTAGGGCATCCTTTCCCTATAGGTGGCAATGTGGGTAGCATTCGATTCTCATTTCCATTACCTTGGTTGATTCTTCAACTGCTGGAAGGCGTTGCTAGTTATTTTGGGACATTGCCCCAGGACCCATCAAAATATATCTCCGCAAGGCCCAGTTAATTTGAGTGTGGCAAGGATGATCAGGTCTACATAGGATTTTTATCATACTCAAATGAACAAAAAACCATTTTTCGCTTGATTGATCACATATCTTAATCTAAAGGAAATATACCTTTCCATTTTGGCTTTGTTTTATGTGATTATATTGCATTGATAGTGATCATCTCCCCTTGAAAAATACAAATTAGTATACACTAATCAACACCATAGGGACCCCACGACACCCTGTTGATATAGGCATTTCTTAAACCTCCCCCCATTATCGAGAGGTGTGCCAGGCCTCCTACCATTTAGGCATAGAGGACGTCACGCCACCACCATTATAGGATCTTCCTTTATTGAGGAAACTTTTCTTGGGACCCCTCCCCGAAAAAATACATATGTCACAACTCTGCAAGGGTCACCAATTTCTACCCCTTTGGGGAGCCCACATACCATTCCTTTGGATAGCCCTAGGAGCACCCACCAGGGTAGTCTTCCTCCAGCCTCCCCACAGAGGACCCCTTTGCATATAGTTTTCCAAAATTGTTTCACGATGCCAGATAACTCATAAATACCTTTCTTAGCATCTTTGAATCTACCATATTTAAGTATGCTAACAAATGACCCAATTACGCATGGCCTTAATTTTCCAACCATGCCCACCAAGCTCCCTTCATACATTCCAAAATTTTAAGGAAATCAAGGTGAAGACCCAAGAAGCCATGTCATTAATTTTCACATGTATTATAGATGATACCATTCGGCTACGACTATTTCAACGCACCCTTAGAGGGCTTGCATTGAAATGGTATGTTGACCAGCCTTCTGCATCACATGGAAGCTTTAATTCCCTAGCTACAACATTTCTTACATTCGTCTAGCTCCCGATTCAGCATGACTCAGGACTGGAACTTCTCACTCACTTAAAACAAACACCCTCCATTCAAATATCAGACCATATGCATGAATGGTGAAACCATCGTAGCTTGTGTAAAGCCCATTTTGATGATAGAGTCCTCATGGAATTATTTTTGAGATCTCCCACATCAGAAATTTCAAAAGATGTGGCAAATGTATCCTTGCGCAATGAGGAAGAAGCCATTAGCAAATCCTAACATCTAGAGCTCATATACACCCAGTCTGGATATATCTATCACGTTCTTCCAGATTCCCCACACCTACAAACATATAAAGAGATATTAGGTGCATCTAATATTGTTGATGGATTGATAGGGTCCTTAACCCAAACTCAACCCAAGAACACCTACCAATATCATGGGTATTGTTTTGCTAGTTAACCATTCGATACTACACAAAATGTATCGCATCTTGATTTGGGGAAGCATCAGATGTGCTCTAAGTCTCAAATTTTGTGGAGAGGCTTAGAAACATGTATTCCAGATAACCCATAAATCATTTGGGGACATTCCACCTAGAGATGGTTTTATTTAATAAATTAATTATTTTTAATGAGACCCTAAGTCTGAACTCGGGAAAAAAATTAATGGGTATTAATCTAAACTATAGGTGTAACTTCTAGAAAAAGACAAGGATCAAGCCAAAGTGATATTAACCATTGATTATCTTCTAATATAGGTTGTTTAATTTTAACGAGAAGATTATGTAAGGAAGGCTTGAGGGCCATTTGGAGACACATTGAGAGATCAAGAGATCAAATTTTCTGAAGTGAGCAATGCTCAGAGGAAAATTTTGATCAAGAGATTCTCACGCAGTTGAGAGGCAGAGACAGTTTTGGTCAGAGGATCTTATCCAGGGCCAAGAATACTTAGCAGAGATGCAGAGAAATATGCAGAGGAGGCAGCGCAGTGCCCTGAGAGAGTAATGCAGCTCCCAAAGAGGGTGACGTATGGCCACAAAGGCCACACGCAAAGGTAGCGCAGTCTTCATGAGTAGTAGTCCTAAATTTTGCTAGGAGATCAGGATTCTGAGCCGGAAGGGTCAGAATCGAGTTTCTTGAGAGTATATCGATCCAACAGAGGAGGTGGAGCAGTCCTTCAGAGTTCCCCACATAGGCCCACGTAATTATTGTGCAGAGGAAACGCAAAGGGTGTTGGGGGTTCATCATTTTAGATACCTAATCAATCGAGACTTGCAGTGTAGAGTGAGGTAATCTCACTAATTTCTTCTTCCAGGTGATATTATCTCTATTGGATTTCCAACAAGGCATCCAGAGATTGTATTCAAAAATAATTTCTGCTTAATAATAAAAATCTCAGATATCTTGCACCAGTTTTCCCGCATTGGGTTTTTCCAGGGAATTTTTGCCAAAAACAACAGTGTCCTATGTGATATTCTTTTATTTTTCTCAGTTTCTTATTTCAACATATTAATTTAATTAAGTGAAGTTTTCTTCAGTAGTTACTTCAGTATTTACAGAATAAATTCCTAAATAACTTGTTAATGAAATTTACAAGTAGGTGAAGTAAATTTAGTTGGTTGTAGTAGGATTTCATACTTTTAATTTTCACATGGTATCAGAGCATTGCAGGTGAAACGACAAGAGAAGAGCCAATGCTGAGTAGGAGGTCGAATAGTTGTAGAAGGCAACAGTTCGATTCACCATAGGTATTGTGCAATCCAGGCCAGGAGGGCTGAATTTTCAAGGAAAGTCTCTCTCTGAGTGAGTTGACAGAGAGGAAGGGCTTCCAAATTGAATTTTTTTCCGAGCCAAAGGGAGTAGTGCAGAGCCTCAACATAGAGCTAGTGGGACGCAGTTTTTTTTGAAGGAAATTGTTGAGAAGAAAGTCATCAAAAGAGAGATAATAAGCACAGTGAGGGAATTTTCTTCCTCAAGTAATTCCTAGCTGGGGAATTCTACTTTTCGAGATCTGAGAAGCAGATTTGGGTGGTTTATTTACCACCTTCAGCAAGTAGTGTGTAATCTAGTCCAGCATTGCATAGTGGAGAAAGAGAGGGAAAAAATTCAACATTTTATTGACGACCATGGAATATTACAGGCTTAGAGATCATGATCAGTTGGAGGGAGCCTCCAACTATGTAATCTGGAAGGTGCGAATCACATGCCTTCTATATGAATACGATCTAACGCTTTTGGTGAAGAGTACGGTAGTTTTCCCTGTAGATCCAGATCTACTAAAGAAGTACACGACTGATATGGCGAAGGCTAAGAGGTTTCTCCTTGATGGAGTCAAATATCACATATCCAGCAAGGACTCAGCTAACTTTAGCAGCGTTATACGAAGGATCTTCTAAAAAGTGGAAGATGTACTTAAAGTATAAACTAAGACTCATTTAGATGAAAAAAGGGGAGTGTATTGTTTCGTTCCTGTCTAGGATTCAGGAAACTCATGATCAGATGGCAATTGTGGGGTCCACACCTCAACCTAACGCGATGATAAGGTTGGCCCTCAACGCAGTCACAAAATAATGGCACGTTTTCATCCAAAGAATCATGGGTAGAGAAAGCTTGTCGAGCTAGGAAGAGATGTGGGTTTCTTTTCAACAGGAAGATCTAAGGAGGGACCAAGTCAAGTGTAAACTTTATGGCAACAGTAGTAATGGGTCGAAGACCAAGGAGGAGGAAAATGTAGCCCTTGTATCCAAGGGGCAGCAAGAGAAGCGAAGATGAAATAAAGACGTCTTGAATATTAAATGCTTTAGGTGTGGTGAAATTGGTCACTATGCAACATAGCATCCTTTAAAGAAAAAGGACAAGGACAAGAAGCATGATACGAAGGTTGAATTTGTAAATATCAAAGAAGATGAGTATGCCATGAGTGACCATGCATCTCCAGGAGAGAAATGGGGTGATATTGAACTGTAAATACGCAAGAACTTCAGTTGGGTAGGATCCTTGAGGAGTCCACCTCTTGGATCACAACCTTGCTACGGGAGCCCAAAAATCAGTAGTAGCAGGCTGGAGGAGTTTTAGTTGGTGCAAAGGAATGTTGGAGCGACAGATGTAGTAGTTACCTATGAACTGTGTTATTTTTTTTTTCAGTTGGCATGATTTTTTTGCTAACCATAATTAGTGGGGAAATTAGAGTTTTTCTGTTTTTTTTTTTTTTCAAAAACACACATAGTTTAATTAGGGAGAAGGGTAAGTGGCCAAATTCCACACATGTTTTTCAAACTATTTTTCTAAATTTTAGCAGCGTCCCACAAATCACACAATTTAATTAGTCAAGGATTAAGTGGCCCATCATCCACAAATCTTTCTACTAAACAAGATATTTTTAATTTTTAATAGTTTTGGGACTATGGCCAAATGTTAGTATAGAACGCACATAATATTTGCTTCCCTTGCGCCTTTAGGCAAACCTATATTTGCATGTGAATGCTTTCTCAAAGCATTTGGATTCCCCATCTCCCTTTAGTTCCACATAGTGTAGTTAGAAGGAATTGTTATTCAAGGTTGTCATTAATGTCAATATGGCATTGCTCGTGATGGAAAATTCTTGTGATGGTTGATGTTTCCCTAAATGCCCATTGATCATAATACCCTAGTGATGGTGTACCTAAACTAACCATGATGAAGCCCTAGAACCTGGATGATTTCCTTTCTCTAAATATACTCTTAATAAAGGAGTCTAAATATGCCAAGTACCAATCGTGTTCCTTTATTGATGTTCATAGTGATCTAACTTTTAAGTACCAATGATATATCTAATATAGAATCCCCTGATGGATACTATAAGGAGGACTATACATGAATGCCCATACATTGATGAAATATAAATCTTATGTCTCTTGATGGAAAATGATGGGCGCTACACTATGACATGGTTTGTGGCATGAATAAATCTACATTATCACACATAGGAACATACATGATGACATATAATAACATTGTTGGAGTCATGACAATAATGAAGCCCTAATGACTTCTTGCTATCCCAATCACCTTCTATACTAAAAATTTCAAGAACATTCACAAAGAAAAATAAATTTGGACACCTTGGAGGCATATTTCCACAACGAGTCATATACCATCTTAAATATGATTTTTCCTCTTTCTAATGAGCCCTCACTAGCCCTCAAACTCCCAATAGTTTGTGATAAATTGAATTTTTAATTTGAAAAATATATAATTAGTTGCTATCTGAACTACACTCTATGTTGGCCTCCCTCAAAAAGACGTGTCTCTTCATTTTCTTAGCTATAACACTATAAACATACAGTTTGGTCCTCATTTTTCAAGAAAGAATCTGGTGATCTTATAGAGTGAGAGGGAAGAGAAGCATAGGAGGCCGAGGAGGACTTCATAAAAACACTATTTTGGAAAATTTTTGAGGATGAGGGGAATATGTCTCTTTGTCAATACAGATTTCAGGAAGGAAACAACACAAGCACTTATAAGGTAGCCACAATACCTTGGACATGTACACAAATATCACAGACTTGTGGTAGACAAGGAGGTTGTGGACTATTGTGAAAGCCGAGATAACACAGTTTAATAACGCGGATTACAGTGACATTTGAGCTACAATATTTTGTGAAGGATCATCTCAAGAAACTTTTGTGGGAATTTTTATTTTAAGGCAAGTCAATTATAAGAGATTTGGACCTATGACCAAACTTGTGATAACATAGACAAATCCTCTGTTCAATCATAGAGTTACAGCTCGAACATGATAGTGACTTGATAAACTTGGGTGACTCAGATATGACAGGTTAGTAAATCATTTTTGAATAATATTAACTTGTAATGGAAGCCTAAGGCTTGGATTTTTATATAATTATGTTAAACAAGTAAAGGAGGAGACAACTACAAGGACAACATTCAAAATCATTTCAACACCTTGAGGAAATTTTGAAGAATATTTAACATCACATCTTGAAGAATATATTGAAGGCCTAAAGAAGTAGTTCTCATGTAGAAGATTGATGTGACATTGAGAGCAGTACATTGGGCATAGTTTGGTGCAGAATTCTTGGTGGAATGATATACATCTTGAAGCAGATTTGGAGTTGTCTTCAGATATTCTTGAAGACATATTGAAGCACCTATCAAAGAACTTGTGAAGAAATATCTTGTTGGAAAAGTAAAGTGAAAACTCTCTTGATAATTTCTTGAAGAAGTCATTGAAAAATTTTAGAGCAGGTGCAGAACTTGGGCTACCTATTGAAGACATATTGAAGGCACCACTAGAGATCATGATACATCGCCAATCTCATCATGAAGTAACCTTGGATATATTTGTTTTGGGTACCATGAATAATAGTGGAGACACCTTCATGTGAAGAACAAGGTTTTCATTGACGAAGTAACATGGAGACTAAGGGAAGGAATTGTTGAAGATTGATAGGGCTATTTGTGTTAGCCACCCATAATATTTTGTCAAAGCAAACAGGTGGCTAAATATGTTTCTGAGCCTTCAAGAGAAACATTTCCTTGGTAAATCTATCATTCTTGACGCCTCCATGTGTCTTCTATCCTTCAAATTTATCTTCATTGCTGTTTCCATTGATGAGCCCTACTATTTTGTGAAAGAAACTATTTTCAAAAGGCCTCCATTTTCTCCTTTTCACTCCCACAAAATCCCCATTTTCATCCTTATTTCTTTCAAAAATCCCTCAAAAAACACCCTCATTTAACCTCTAAATCTTCCTAAATCCCCTTTTAAACCTTATATTTCCCTTTATTTGGTTTAAAAATACCTCCTTCCATCTATCAGAACCTCCAAATTCCTCAAAAAAACCCTTCAAAATCCTAAAAACCCATTTTTTGACATTAAGGCCTTAAGCCCCTTTCAGCCTTATCCCTAGCCCCTTTTCTGCATGTGACCCGGAGCCATAACCAGGCGCTAACCCTTATCGCTCATCGCAATCGTAGTTTCCTTTCCCCGACTTTTCCTTCATTCTTCCAATCTTCCGATGCGATAAGCCCCTTCTCCTCCCGACCTCCGATTTAATCTCCACCGTCAATCAAGTTAAATCCGATGGTCCATGCTCAATCGCATCGCTCCATCGGTTCTTCGCTTCGCTCATTACTCACGGCCGCCGATTTGATCTAGACCGTTGAATCCACAAGAACCAACGGCCAGGATCTCATCACGCTCTGCCCATAGCCCTCTGTCATCACCCCGCTGATTTAATCCTAACCGTTGATCTCTTCCGATCCTACGGCCAGCGCTTAATCGCATATCGCAAACACAGTTTCCCCTTTTTTCTTTTCCTCTGATGGCATGATTCCACGATTTGATCCTGAACATCTAATACACAAGAATCGACGGCCAGGATCTCATCGCGCTTCACATTTTCCTTTCTCCTTTTCATTGTTCTGCTGATCGTCGATTAGATCTCGGCCGTCCATTCCTACAAATCCGATGGCTCCCATCTTTCCGCTCATTCACTTACCCTGTTTTCCTCTTGTTCAAAAACTCCACTTTCTCTTTTAATCTCAACCGTCTGATCCACAGATCTAACGGTCCTAACACAACCCCACCATATGTTCCGCTCGCACACATTGCTACCTATTGTGTGCAACCCGCATTGTCCGATCTGATGCTCCACATCTGACGGTCGATATCCAATGTCGCGTCATTTTTGCGCCAAAAGCTTAACGTTTCAAAATTGCATGATATGGGCAGTTTTGGAAATACACGCATCACTCACGGAGTGGAATCGCATTTTTTTGAGCATTTTTTCTTTCCCCCTTTTCACCGCACGAAAAACATCCCAATTTCTGCCAAACCACCCTCCACAACGTCAATTTCACTTTTAATCGCAGTCGTTGATCTCTGAGATCGAACGATCCACATTATGTCTTGCCCCCATCCATTTTCCATTCATCTAAACTCTCAAAAAAATTCATCAACCAATCTTCGTCGTTGATTGTCCTAATCCAACGGCTCCTATTACTCGTCGTGCCCAAGCCTCCAAAGCACCTGGTTAACTGTTCTGCCAGGTTTTTCAGCCCATTTTCCCGCTGCATCTATCTTTTTCCTCAATTATCCTCCATCCTCACGAGCCTCCGAAGCATCCATCCTCACTCCCACAGGTTTTTATAATGTGTTTATCATGTTTTGCATGGTTTACAAAGTGGTGAATTCATTCTGTCTCCACAATCGCAGTCATGGTGATATAGAGCACAGAAAGACAGTTCCAGATCCAAAGATAGCAGAGGAAGACACCACTAAGAAGGTTTAAAGGCATGTTTCCTTAAAGATCAAGGCTATTAACCTGACATAAACCCTCCAGTGCCTATGTAACCTGTATATTCACACAAACAGGTCAGCAGAAGTTCAAAGTGTATCAAAAAGATATTAAAGGGTTAAAGGCCTAATATTGAAGATAAAGAAGCCTAATCCACAATCATCACAGATTAAATATAAATCATTGATCGCAGCAGTGCATAGGATATATCAGCAGGACATTACTTTTACTGAAGAAAGGACCAAATCACTACTACCCATTCTCTATTCTTCATCAAGCTCCATAGTAGTTACTATTTTGACAAGAAGTCCTAAAAACTGTCAGTGCATTAGTTACAAAGCATGGAAGACCTGAAAGGAAAATCTTCACCCTTTCTTGTCACAGAGGATAAAACAGAGTACTATAGCCAGAGAGTACTTCAATAACATACCCTTGGAGTTATTATCAATCTGACGAAGACCCCTAATTCATCTAAAGGGTACTGAAAGTCAATGTAAAGATATTAAAACAAAATGGGCTTCGAAAGACATTTTTCCCTCTGTTTTAATGAATCATTTAAGTTCTATCTACCACTACTATCACTCCTTCACCTATAAGAACCCATGAAAAATACATTGTAAATGTTGGTTGGTCATTGAAAAACTACTGATTGTAAGCTGTTCTTCTGAGTTAGAGTTCTGTGAGTAGTAGTTGTAAATAGGCTGGGAGATGATATCTGGATGATATCAAGCTATTGGACAAGAATTTATGTGACTGGTTTTGCTCTACTAATATGACAAGCATGTTCATCGGATCCTAATCTAAATCAGTGGTGATGTGTCCCTCCTTTGTTATCGTTTTTCCTCTATTTTACATCATGTTTCATTTTCTCTGATAAGAAAATAGTAAATTTAACTTAGGATATACTGCTACAAGTACCCTAATGCTTGCTGCATTTTCTTATTTTTATGTTTTCTACTATTTGTGTATCTTAGAAAAAATTCAACATAATTTAACTAGTATAGAAGTTGGTTTGTCCATGCTTACTGATGTATGAATTTAGAGTTTGTTTCTTGGATGTTCTTTGGTTTCAGCTGAAATAATTAGGAAACAGGGATATTTAGAGTTAGCCCTGTCCCCTAGGTTCCTTTTCCAACAATTATCCTTTCTAAGATCCCTTTGAGTTGAATTCCAAAATCAGAGAAGGTTAAAAGTCTTTCTCTGATATTAGACTTCACTCTGTGTTTGAACTTAAGTGTTTGCTAATGTCTGAAAGTAGTCATGAGGACTGTTGGATTGTTGTCTTCAGAGTTAGCCTCATCAGGAGTTTGGATCATATAGGTATAAGGCATGCCATGTCCCTAGACCTACTCTGAAGTGGTCACCTTGGAAGGTTTTCCTTGTCATTCCCATTCATTTCCTTATTGTTTCATCCCACACTATCATCTTAAGAGATCCTCTGTTTTAGATGACTAGCCCTTTGAAAGCCTTGGATATTTGAATTGCAAGTAAACCCTTTTATGAGCCCATTGCCCAATGGACTTGTGTTCTCTTTGAATTATCTCCCCAATGCCAAAATCCTTCTATACCCATTTCTTTACCTTACACTGAACCCTTCTTTCATGTTTCCCAACCAAACAAAAAAAACAAAACAAAAACCCTTGTAATCCATAACTAGCCTAACACCTTAAATTGAATATCAAAGATATACCTTTATTTACCTTCATAGAGAGATCCCTCTCTAGATCCAGGAGGGCTAGATCCTGAGATCCCAAAGTTTTTTGATGTTGTCTTGTCATTTGGTATTGCCTAATCTGCCAAATCACAGGAACCACAACAAGTTGAAGAATACATTAGGAGCCGTGAAGAATAACTAAACAAATTTTAATGAAGTGAAGCTGAGGGTTGGAGCCCAAGAGGTTGGAGCCTCACAGAGACAAGATTGGTGCCTTGGAAGATAGGGTTGGAGCCCTAGAGGATGGGACTCCTCAAGAAACCAAGTCGGAGCCTGTACCAAAGATAAGGTTGGAACCCTAGAGGTTTATGCCTCAAATTTAGAAGGGTGGAGCCTTGGGAAGTCCAAGTTAGTGCTTGGAAAAAAACAAGTTGGAGCATGGGAGATTGAAGATTGGTGTCTTAATCTAGGGTTGGATTCCTACATATATTGTACTTGGTTTATTGTAAAGAATAAATTAATAAAAGTATTTATTCTATCATTGTTCATTTTGTGTTATAAATATAAGTGATCTAACTGGTAAAAATAACAATTGATAAGAAATATGTATTCATCCCCCCTCTCAGTATTTCCAACAAATGGAATCAGAGCCAGTACCTTCTCTCAAAGCCAAAAAACTTGAAGGTATATCCTTAGAACACAAATGGAAAATCCAAGGAAGAAAGCCTCCAATCCTTCTAAAGATGTATCTTCCTCATCCGTGAAAACTGAAGACAATCATATTGAGAAAGCTCCATTGTTCAATGGAAACTTTGATGTATGGAAGATAAGAATGAGAAATTTACTTATGGCTCAAGCAGTGGAAGTATGGGAATCAATGATTACTGATAGGATCATGGAAGGATAATCCAAGGAGTATAATAAAAGAGAAATTAAAGCAATCTTAAATGGGCTACCTGATCCAATAAAGACCAAAATAGAAAAATCTTCATCATCGAAAGATATGTGGGACAAACTTCATGATCTTCACTCAAAAGGAGCATTGACAATAACCACTAGTGAAGAAGATGATGGAGATCATGAAGGAAATCTAAAACCCATCAAGGAAGCTAAAAATAAGAGTGATGACATCAAGGCAAAAGGATACCTAGAAGATGAAGAAAATAAAGAATAATTCGAAGAAAATATCATGGAAAAACTTATAGTTGCCCTAGAAGAGATTAACAGTTTGAAAAAAGAAAATGAGCTCAAGAAGAAAGCAAAAAATGGTGATCATGACCTATTTAAGATTCAAGTAAAAGAAAGAGAGGAGGAGTTCACCAAGCTTAAGGAGGAATTTCATCAAAACAAGAGAAAGCATCATGAAGAAGTCATATCCATGACAAATAAATTGGATAAGGCAAAGAAAAGGGAAGAAACTTTGTCAATCCATCTCAAACAAACACATGAACACTTTAAAAAACTTAAAGGAAGAATTGGTCAATACAAGGAATAAGTCTCCTCCCTTAGATCTCAACTATAAGAAACAAATAAAAAAACAAGGAACTGAGAAGGTGATGGAAGCTTTATCACTCATAGAAGGACAAGTCGATGAAGCAGAAAAGGAAAGAAATGCTATGGCATGTCAACTAAAATAAAAGGATGAAGAAATTTTCCTACTAAAATCAAATGTCATCTCTCTAAAAATAGAAACACATGAAGTAACAAGGATGATTGAAGAAATGAAGAAGAAACTAGTTATGAAAGATGACGACTGTGAAAAGTTGAAAGGAGAAATCGTCTCTCTTAAAAAGGAAGTTTAGTTGTTGAATAAGAACTTGAAGAGCTCTAAAACCCTATATCACATCCTAAGTCATCAAAGATCCCCCCTTGATAAATCAGGCCTTGGATATGCAGGTGAAACCTCAAGCAAGAATAATGAAAACCCTAATGCTTCAAATAACAAGGATGTGGAGAAGCCTGGAAGAAATGTTGATACCCCAAGTTCCAGAAAAGACAAGGAGAATAATCAATATGAAATTAGAAGAAATCCTAGTCGAAGAAGACATGAAAATGGTGTCAAGAATGCAAGAGGCAATAAAATTGACCAAATTTTTTTAAGGCAAAATAACCTTAGAACTACATCAAGGCAATACTATGCAGAAGGTATCAAGGATGCCTGAGGAAATGTATATCATCAAAGGATCCGAAGACAAAATGACTTTCAAATTACATCAAGACAATCTCCATCTCCGAGGTAAAAAAGTATATTTTTGGTTATTGTTATTCTTGTACAAAGTTTAGGCACATGGCAAAGGATTGTAGGGCATATCACAAGGATAAATATAATGGGCTCCATTAGCTTCCTAGAAGAAACTTTACAAGAATAATTCATGCTTCCTCATTCATGAATAAGATGGAATTATTCAACTGCCATAAAATCAGACATATGTCTCATGATTGTAACTTGAATTGGGTCCCTAAACAAGATAAAACCATGAAAACCAAACCAGAGAAAAAATTTACACAAGTATGGAGAAAGAATAAAATTGGATTAGGAAGTCTCTTGAACACTCAAGCCAACAACACATGTTTTTTACTTGATGAAAACATCCTTGGAAGATGTGATATTCCAAGTGTTTGATCATAAGACTCTGCCAAAAAAGGATACCATGCATACAGTTAGGGGGAGCTTGTGAGTCTAGATCATTCTTGCAAAAGCCATCCATGAAGGGGACCTATGAAATCTATGATGAGTCATGTTGGGCCAGAATTGTGAATTACAGATAAATCACGCTTCCCTAGATAGGTGCTAGTCTAAAACAATGGGTGAAAGACTATATGACTATTTCTCCTAACTCAGAACAGATACACAGAGAGGATTGGAGGCTTACTTGTTCAGTCGCTTCCAAATGGCTCCTTCTATCACTTCCACTGCAGCTTAAAAATCAAGCGATTTGTGAGTTGAATGGTTCCTGCAAGAAAGAACACTGAAACAGTAGAAGATGCAATAATATAGATATCTATTCAAGCTATTTAGCTAAATCAGTAAAGCATAAACCATACACATCAACTAAGATCTTGCAATATGGAAAATCAAAGCCAATACAGATGCATATAGGGAAAAATAAGTAGAACTCTTTATTGATGATAGAAGGAGAAGTTATAACCTAGTGACTAATTTGAAGTGACCTTCCAGCAACGATCTCAAGCCTCATCACAGTATAAATCTCTCCATCAGTAGCTTCACAAATATAGCTCTCAATTGAAAATTCTCCAGCATTTCTCTACTCAAATTCTTCCTCCTAAGCACTTAGATCTGTGCTCAATTTATTGATGAAGTGTAGGTTTTTTTGCAATCAATAACTTTCTAAAAACAAGCAAGACATGTTTCCAGTCATGCATATGTCAAATGGGCACTTGGATCCGAAGCTTGACACATGTGAACTCTTCTAGAAGGCACTGGCCAAGTGGAGATTCCGGAACAATGAGAATTTCGCTCCCAATGTGACCAACGCACCTGTGAATGTCGAGAAGTGCTTTGCAGAGCATCCTTGCATGGGGCTACCTACATATGAAATGCACTTAGGCCCCTTAGAGCCTACGTTGGTGAGCTCTCACATGCTATATAATAAGCTTCAAATGATGGAAACCTTTGCTTGATGAAAGTCTTGCTTGATTTGTCTTGTTTATTGTCTTAGGGCATGTAGCAACTGAAATGATAGGGAATGATAGACCCTTGATCATTGTTCTTGGAGATGATGCCCAATTAATCAGGTCATTGGGAATGGTTCCCAAATTGACCTATAACAATTTCCCCCTAAAGCATGAGATCCAAATAATAAGAAAATTTGATTGAGATGCTTTACACTGTGATGATCCTAGAAACGAAGCGGGGTGCTCACCTGCATCAATCTTACAATAAATTACATCAGGATATATCCTCTTTTGATCATAATTTCTGAGGGTAGGCATTCCCATATTCAGCACATAAAGAATCTAATAACATGTACATAATTCAAAAAGTCGTCTACATTGGAATGTTGCCCAGATGCAGACATGCCTACAGATATAGGCCCATGTTTGGATGACAATCTGTATGTAAGGTCACCGTACAGATGATGTGTACAAAAATCCTAAAATCGCAACCCGAATGGCTGAAACTAGATCCAGGGTCTTCTTATCTCATTCACTTGATCATTCAGGTACAAGTCTAGCCATGCGAATATATGATTTGTAGTCGAACATGGAAAGACATCGTTTGATTACCAACCAATGATGTGAGTTTTTAACAAACGCGAGAGAACCACCATTAATGTCAATGGCCCTCAACGTACTATAGTACATTTCGTAAGGCGTGAATAGATGATTTGATGTCGAACGCCAAACAAAATATTTCGGTCAAAAGTCCGAAAGCGAGGATCTTGTCAATGTTGTAACAAGCCTCATGGTACTGGAATCTGATGTTTCTAAGTGAACTTCCTGGATATTGATTTTTCGTCGACAGGAAGTCACCTTATTGCAAAAATGGAGTTACTAATTTCAGAGACAAGGGTATGAATTGATATAGAAATTTTTCAGGGATGACGGTCATGAAAATGAAGGTTTACGAGTATTGCAGAAGCATGAGTTTTTAATCACTGGATGACTTCTCTTGAACATATCGGTGACACTGTGATGAGTTGGTAGCATTGACCCAAAACTAAAGTGAAGGTATGATGAACCATAGGTGTGAATGAACTTTCAAGATGATGACCCAACCCAAACAGTCATGGACATGGAGTGAAAGAAGTGTCATGTTCAAAAGCGACTTTCTACCAAAAAAAAAAACTTTTGCTTACTTTTACCAAATTTTCCCTGGTCATTTGTCGACTAGTACGTCTTTATTTTTTAACAAGCTTGAGGAGGATAACATTTTCTTGATCTATAATTCAACCCTTCGAGCTAATAAAGTATCTCTATTTAATAATTTAACGAGTCTAGCAATGAATAAAACTCGATTCTTACCATGATCGACAAGCCCTTCACTATTTTATCTTTTAACGAGCTTAACGACAGTGATAGCCCGGTCCTTTTGCATATTTAGAGAGTCTGAAAAAGAGGAGGAAAGAGAACTCCAAAAGTACTTTTTCGTAAATTTGTCTCTCAGATCCGAAAAAGTGTAAAATAATATCTGAAAGAACCTCTTTGGTCATGTTTAACCAAGTTATTCCTTTTTCGTAAATAATCCATCTCAGTCCGGAAAAGGGTTAAACCTATACTGAGTAGATATCAATTCATTTACTTTAACGAGCTCAAAAAGACAAGATGCTCGGCAATATTTTCACATTATCGGAGTCTGAAAAGAGCTGAAAGAAGACTCTAGGGGTTCCTTTTTCACTGTTATCGAAGCTAAAAAAAGAGATAAAAGTGCGCTTCAAATCCTTTTTCATTTTTAAAAAGCCTTGAAAAATAAGGAGAAAAAGTATGCTTTGTGGTCAAGTCTTTCTTTGAAATAAATCTGCATGACTACTCTATTCATCAGTTGAATTTCCTGTTCAGAACAACATCAAATGGATTAAAAATACCTATTTCATGATAAAAACATAATAAAACTATAGTCATAGCAATAAATTTAACTTTCAAACAATTAAATGACTATATAAAGTAGTTTCACTATTCGTTTTTACCATTCCATAGTTACCATTTGCATTTTGCAGCTATGAACCTGATTTTTCCCCCGAACTTCAGTCGTTGATTACGGTTGTTTATGTGGACGGATTTCGTCATAGTTTGATCCAGGTTAGTAGCATGAACCTCCTCTTCCCTTTAGTATTCATTTCATTTCCATTCCTTGCAAATTTTTAGGATTTTAAGGCCCCTAGGATTAATTCTGCCCAAATTGAGGGCAACGCACCCCTGAATTTTGAAACCTGCGTTGCATAGCAGGTAGAGTGAAGGGTACCAGCATATGCAATGCATTGTCTTAACCCAGGGAGTGCGTTGGGCGCAGTTCAAGTTTTTGGTTTTCATGATGTGCTCAAAATTTTCCTAGTTTTTTGCAATGAATGGTATCTAATGGATCTTATGGTTATATTTCAGGTTTCCATCGAATTATAATGATGATTACATGGAGGGAAGGATAACATGAAGAACAATATATGATTTCCTTGAATGATCTGGGTACTGTAAGAACCTTAAGATATTGTGGACTACTTAAGTACTTCAAATTGTCGGGAATGAGGTAAAAAATAGAACTCTTGGAGTTCTTAGTTCGAGCACGGGATCCGATGATAGAGGCATTTCACATAAAAAATCAAGTGTTACCCATAACAGTTGAGGATGTGTATTTTCTCACAGGTTTTTCGAGGAGAGCTTTGCCCATTTCTTTCACAAGGTCTATCGTTGGAGGAGAGACAGTGAGGGATTATGTTATGTAGTATCGCTATCCAGGGGCGATGTCATGGATTTTCCTTTGAGAACCATCCTTTTTACGATCGCTAAACTTGTTGGCACCATTACACTACACGTAGAGAACAAATCGTATATGCAGTATGTGCTAGAGTGCTTAGAGCCAACATTATTCAACTAGTCTGAAGCTGTTCTATCTCAGATAAAGGAACAACTGAATAAAGAAAAGGGAGGAAGGAAGAAAAATTTCAGTTATGGTTCAATCCTTATCTCCTTCGCTTTGGAATGGATTCCACTGATGCAGCCATAGCATGTAACATTGAATATATCTAGTCCTAGAGATCCTCGAATGCAGAGATGGGTAGAACTCATGGGTCAGCATGCAGGCCAATCGACCGTTGTGTTCTCTACTGCATTCTTCGCCTAGTTTCGGCGATAAATTTTCACCATCGATGAATACGCATATGCAGGCGTTGACTTCCGAGGAGATCCATATCTAGTATTACCAGAAGGCGCTCAGTGGGGTGCAATAGGTAAGAATGATTTGACCATGTTTTTTGATTTTTCTAGGTTTTATACAATGTTTTTGTGTTTTGATTTCTTTCCAATACTAAACTAAATGTTTAATGTAATGCAGATATCGGTCATGTTCAACCAGTAAAGGAACCAGAGCGCGAAGTAGATGCACCAGCAGAGAGGGCTATCGGGAGAGCAGTCCTTCAGGACCTTGATATGGCTGAGACTCTGGCTGAGCTCCAACAGCACATAGAGGGGTTGACCTTCGGGATTCCATATTGTCAGATCGAAGAGCTTCTCATGCGACTACAATGACACACAATTGGGGTTCCTAACCATTGGACGTGGATGCTCCTTAGGATTTCCAGATCTATAGCATGTTACCATGAGCATCACTAGTTTACTTGTGACTTTTTGCATACATTTTGAGGTCAGATGATCAATGTTTCTTAGGCACAAATTTTGTAAAAACCTATAACTATCTATCTATATGTTTTCAGATTTTTTCCTATGTTTAATGCACAATCCTATTCAATGATGTGAATATTTTCTTTACCTATGTCGCAGATGTCTTTTTAAAACTTTATTAGCTAATGAATCAGTTAAAGTGTTCAAATTTCTGGAAATGTGTTGATATTGAACAAAATCAAAATGTCTTTCCAAAATTTGAACTCTTTGGAACAATCTAAGAAGTGTTGGATTTCTAACAGTATAAACACTAGTAAGTTGTAATACCACAATTTGTGAGTCTAACCTTCTGATTATGCGGTTAATACCAAATTAAATGGCATCAGAGAGAAGTTCGATCAACACGCTATACTCAGCGATATTGTTCATTGATCTACCAATACAAATCCCTTGAAAACTCACTAACTCGCCGTTCGGAGCGAAAATGGCCCATGTTGCAGAGGATAGATTCTGCGTACTACGACTAGAACCATCATCATATCCAAAAAATGGTTCCAAATATTCATACATCTGCCATAAAATATAAAGCGGATTACTAACATCAATAAAACTCTAAAAACAAATTAAGATAGTGAATGCAAACCAATAGCATATAACAATATAATACAAAAAATTACTATGCTCATGATTAAGCATAGTAATGTTTCAAATACAACCCATTTCTAGGTTGTGCCAATGGAATCCCATCGTAATCAACTAACTCGTAGGCACCCTTAGCAAGAACTATTTTGAAAAAATATAGGGGCCATGCCATAATGGCTTGAATTTCTCTGTACCTATTACATCAGCTTCTTGGTCGTAAAGAAGGACCAAGTTGCCCTCTGAGTAGATGCGAGGCTGGACATTTTTGTTTTATTGCGCCTTTATACGTCTCTTATGCACTTTGTTGGCCAATTGGGCTTCACAACGTGTTTCATCAAGATGGATGAGGTTAAGGAGATGCACTTCTTCTTCTAAGGTGTCAGGTAACAAGTCTATCGCGAGTTTTAACGATGATATTTCGCATTGGATTGGTAAGATAGCTTCCAGACCATACACCAATTGAAAAGGAGTAAATCCGGTTGTGTTTCTCACAGAGGTTTGATACGCCCACAAGGTGGAGTACAGGATCAATTTCCAATTCCTTTTACGGACACTTATCATTTGTTGAAGAATTTGTTTAAGAATTTTTTTAATAGCCTCAACTTGTCCATTTGATTGTGGATAATAAGGAGTAGAATTATCATGTGAAAACCCTAAATTGGCAGTCAATTTAGACATCATATGGTTCCGAAAATGCTTCCCATGATATGTAACTATAGCGTGTGGGACCCCAAACCGTGCAATAACATGGTTGAAGAAAAACAATGCAGTTGTTTGTCTTGTGTTATTAAATGTAGTTATCACTTTGGCCCATTTGGTAAAATAGTCGACTGCGACAATAATATAACCATGCCCCTAGGACGAAGGAGGGTTACAGGTCATGAATTCAATACCCCATTTCGTAAATGGTCCAGCAAAGACAATAGGATGCATTAGCGCTGGCGGTTTGTGAATTTTACTATCAAAAATCTGGCATGCATGACAACTTCTGACTGCGAGGATGAAATCTCGAAAAATAGTAGGCCAAAAGTAACCGGCTCGGAGTATCTTCTGCACGGTAGCATATCCATATAAGTGTCCACCACAAGCCTCATCATGACAATCATTTAACACTTTTTCAGCCTCCTGATGAGTGAGGCACCTTAAAATGGTATCAACACCACGACGATAAAGTGTATCGCCGACGATCAGATAATCTTTGGCTTGGTATCGAATACGTCGTTGTTCAGAGTGAGAGATATTAGGTCGAAAATTTTGGGTTTGGAGATAAATGATGAAATCCCCATACTAAGGATCAGATGATTCGATCAGAAACAGAGACTCGTCTGGAATAGATGGTTCCGACGTAGTAGGAGTACTATCAAAGGGAAGGTCACAAAGAAGCTCAGCCAAAACTAAAGATTTCTTTGACTTGGATTTTATGAATTCCAAATCAAATTCCTGCAAAATGACAATCCATTTTGAATATTTCCCCCGCAGAAATTGACGTGATAAGATGTAATTCATTGGGTAGCAATCCGAAACTATTGTTGTTTTTCGGAGCTGGATATAATGGCGAAATCTTTGGACAGCTTGAACAGCTGCCAAGGCAAGCTTTTCCACGTACGAGTACTTAACTTCCTTATCATTGAGATTACGACTCAAATAATAGATCATATGTTCAATTCCATCTTCTACTTGGACCAAAACCATAGCGATGGTCGTTTCAGCCGCGACGATATATAGGAAATAATCATTTTGATAATTTGGAGGATACATTAATGACGCTCGAACAAGAGTGTCCTTGACAGCATCAAAAGAAGCTTGTGCACCTTGGTCCCAATGGAAGGGAACCCCCTTTTTCAATAATCGAGTAAATCCTTTAGCCATTTCGGCGTAGTTTGGAATGAACCTTCTCGGGAAGTTAGCCTTTCCTTGAAGTTTCTGTATCTGAAGTAAGTTTCATGGTGCAGGCAAATCAAGAATGGCCTAAACCTTTAGTGGGTCTATTCGAATTCCTTATTTTGAGACTACAAATCGAAGCAATCAACCAGAACCAACACAAAACACACATTTATGTGAATTGAGGCGTATCTTGTAGTGTTGGCAGCGTAAGAAAATGGCTTTCAAATGCATTGGGTGATCAGTCTGATTTCGTGAATGCACTGGTAAATCATCTAGATATGGTTGAACAATGTGCTTGATGTCGTTGAAAGCATAATCCATTGCTCTTTGAAAAGTTTCCCCAGCATTATTTAAACCAAACGGAAGTTTCCTATATGTGAATGTGCCCCAGGAGCAGATGAATGATGTCTTATATTGGTCATCTAGGCGGATATTGATTTGATTGCAGTCGGAAAATCCATCCATGAACGAGAATATTTTTCATCCAGCACAATCGTCAATAATCTGTTCGATAAAGGGAGTAGGATAGTTTCCTTTTGGACAAGCATGATTAACATCCCAATAATCGACACACACTCTAATGGTTCCTTGTTTTTTCATAATAGGAAGGATATTGGAAACCCACTCACTTAGCAGAATAGGGTAAATGAAACCAACACGCAAAAAAATTTCAACTTTTGCTTTGATGGCAGCGGATTTCTTTGGATGAACAAGAGGAAGCCGTTGGCGCACTGGTTTGACATCATGATACATATTAATAGTGTTTTCAACTATACTAGTATCTATTCCTGGCATTTTCTCGTAAGACCAAGCGAATACGTCACGAAATTCACGAAAAAGAGAGTGATATGAATCAAGTTCTGATGGAGAAAAAGATACACCAACATGAATATTTTATACAATGCCAGGTTTGGTCGAAATATTGATAGAAATGGTTCCTTCGATATTTGATAAGTTTCTCTCAGAATCAATTGCATTAATTGGAAAATAATTCGAAAATAATGTTTTGATGGATGGGTGATATAGTTCACTGAGATTATTTTCTTCATAATTTGGAAGATGGGAATGATGATGATAATCTTCCCATGGTTCTCCTTCTGACATCATGGCTTCCAAAATATTTTCATCTGTCAAAAATTTTGAGGAAAATAGATCAGATGGAGTACCAAAATCTAAGGAACAATCAACCCAAACACTCGGTGACGCTGATTTCGGATTTTCGCCCAAGCCAAATATATTGATTGTTATGCCAGCTCAATAGGGCTGGGCAGTAAAACATCATCCAACGTAGAAATTTCAGAATCACTCGTACTCTCCCTTAAGCCAAATAGAGTGGAAAAGATCATGTAGCAGGTCTCTATACTTGCAATTTCTTCCGACGTCGCGGGCGGCAGTAATGCAAAGGTTCCCATAAGAGTGGAATCCTTTAAGAGTCCTACACCAATGTTCTGGATTTCTAGTTGGGTTAAGTGAACAAACAGAACTCTTCCAGTTACCTGCGAAGTAGAGGCAAAAAAGGATAATTGATTAATGACTGTGATTGTACCTTTATGTGGAAAGGCAATCATTCTAAAATATGAAGAAACAATGGCAGTCATTGCATATACCCATGGTCTTCCAAGTAAAATATTATAGTCAAGGGGTCCGTTAACAACCTCAACATCAATATTCACTGTTTTTCCCCCTAGTTCAACATGCAGGTTATTGATAATACCACAAGTTTTATATGTTCTTCCATCAAAAGCCTTCAACATCGTTGATGATTGTGATAATCGCGGCGAGCCAAGTGACTTCCAACAGTTTAGAGACATAATGCACGTAGATTCTCCCTCATGAATAATAGTGTGATGAACAAGGTGATTGAGAACATTTACTTGGATGGAGAATGCCAATTCTGCTGGTAATTGTGGCACATACCCCGTATGATTAAAGACGACAAGATTAGAATCAGTCGGATCAATTCCACCAATGGCCGACAATAAAGCTTGCTTCTGGGAGGGACAATTTTGTAATACCTCAAGAGCAGACATAGCTGAAGGGGATTGAGCCAAATCTTCAACTATATTATAATTTTTTGCAGCTCTTGCTCGAGGATTATATGTCGATTTATGAATTACTCCCTTCAGTGGCTGAATTGTCAATTAAAGAATAACAATAGGTGGTACTGATTCATTAGATGGATTCGTTGTCGAGGTAGTAGGTTGATCAGTGGTCGAACTACCATAGTCTTTATTCTGCGCCGACACCAAAATATCTTGTGAAGGTTTTGTGGTGGATAACATTAACACTTGGGAACTAGGAGCTGGATCCATAACAACCAAATTAGTGTCTGGATTTGGAAATGGGTTTGTCAACACAGCTGATGCATGGGAAGTCTTGATGATTTTTGAGACTTCAGCACGGTGAGGAAAATCCCTAACAAAATTTTCCTCATTATAGATTATACATGGATAACAAGGTTTTCGTGGTCCTGACGGTTGATCAAATGATCTTTCCTGTGGGTTAGAAGTTTGTTTTTTCTTTGATTTCCCCTTTTTCTTACTTCCTGATTACTTGTCACTTTTTCCTTTGTCAAATGACACAGCATTAATTTCAGAAGTAGGAGTAGGATCAGATGCAGTAGCGTGGTGTGTGTTTGTAGTGCCTATCAAGCCGTCTCCGGCATGAGAGTCCTTTATTTCAGGAGGAACATTGAAATTAGATCGCGGCGCATTAGGAATTTTTCATAGAGCATGCCAGACTGAGTGTAAATCAAGTCTAAATATTGGGCACGAGAAATGCCTTGCTCTTCTGTGACGATGCCACGTTTAGCCACATCCTCAGTTATAGATAGTAACAGGGACTTAATGAACCATTCATTAAGGATCTGATTGGGAACAAATTTCTTAACCATTCGTCGACGGCTACGCCACTCATGAATATGATCGGAAATGTGAGTAGCATTAGTCTATTTGAATTTGGTCAAGAGTTCCGTTCTAGTTTCGTATCTGATCGGTAACTGGAAATGGGTCAAAAAGACAGTAGCTAAGGCAGTGAAATTATTAAAAGAAGCTCTAGGTAACTCAATGTACCATTTAACAGCTGGACCTATGAGTGTATGCTGGAAAAGACGTAGTCGAATAGAATCATCATTCAAGGAATTTGATGAACACCATAAATGATAAGTCATGACATGAGTCGATGGATATTCTCCAGGGTTTCCATTGAATCTAGGAATATCGGAGGCTAATTTATGAGGTATCACTAGCCACCAAGGAGCATAATCTATAGGATCATTTGTTAACTGGTTTAAATCTGGTAATTCTAAGGTTGCAATAAAAGGAAACTGTCGATTAAGGTCAGGTTGAGCATAGCCATGGTAAGATGGAATTGCTTGGGCAACAGGTCTTTGAGCACCAGCATACAGAATCTGATGCTGGTAACCCAGATAGGGGTTGTTTTGGATGGCAAACACTTGAGAACTTTGTTGACCAAAACCTGGATATGATACTTGTTGAAATGAAGTTTGAGGAATTTGTGCCTGTGGCTGCCAAGGGATCTGTCCACCAATGTTATAACCTAAATTAGTATAAGTTGGATTCGGTTGATATGTATAACCAGGTTGTGTTTGTGACATCCCATAAAATGGTACACCATCTTGTGAATAAATAATTCCTGATACAGGTTGTTGTAAATTAACCAAAGGATTTTGAGTCTGTGGACCCAACATCTAATGATATTGAGTTGAAGAACTTGCCTGATAAGGTTGATGTACAATATTTTGATTCTGTAATAGGGGTATAGATGTATTAACAAGTGGTAATGAAGTGGGTGTAATGGGTTGAACCGGTTGATACGAATGTACAACTGTTTGTGGTTGGATAGGCAGAGTGGGCTGCCATTGACAAACATTCATGTCAACATTAGTTTGACCAAAAAGTGACTGAGTACTGTCATATTAGGTGACCAAAGGTTTCCCCCCAGCATAAGGATGATAATAAGACGAAAAATATTGTTCTCCGAATGTTGGGAGTCCAGTTGATATGGTATTTAAAGGAATTGACCCAAAAGGACCAACTTGATATTGCCCTGATGATGGATGTAATGAATCAAGTCGTTCAGTACTAACTATAGGAATACTAGTTAAAACACCAAATGATGAAATTGGCAAAGACCATGAACGTGAAGATGCACCAGAGAAAGTGCCAGATAATGATTTGTAACCTTTTGGGACTGAAGGGCCACCGTGCAAATATGACTCTGGTGAGGTTGTGAACATCGAAAAAGTAGCGAGGGTAGGAGCTGATGTAATTGGAACAACAGACCCAAACAAATATGTTGGTTCAGACATGGTTATTTGACCAAATGTATACCCTCGAAAATTGATGGGAGATTGAATGGCAATAGGATAAATAAAAGCAGATGGAAACGATTGAGGAAAAGACTGGTACAGGTAAAGGTCCCCCCCAAAATGGGTTGGAGTTAAAGGTGTATCGTCTTGTGGGATTTCTTCAATCGCAATTAAAACAGGAGGAATAACTTCATCGTCAGGCCCAAAATATATTTCAGACGGTTGACTGTATGATATGGGAGTTTCAATAGCTACAGAACTTTGTGGGATGACCAAGGTAGGAACAACTTCCGGTTGTTCAACTTCAGGATTTAGATGTTCTGGCAAAGAGGAGACAGGATCTGGATCAATTTGTGATTGAACAACGTCGGGTCCAGGAGGTATGGTCTCAGCGATTGAATTGATCGTGACCACGGGTAGCTGTGAAGACTCCGTTTCGACAACAGTAGACGAACCGGGATGTGTGGAAAAAATTTGAGCTAACTCTGGTTTAAAAAATGATGTTTCGCCTGAGCTATGAATTGTTCTTGATTCGGCAGATCATGATCGCCTTCACCTACCAGAAGTAACTTCCGGTGGTAAAGTTGGTTTTAAAGCTAATCTATGCGAATGACGGGGGATAGGATTTTTATCTTCCATGATTACTGATTTATTTTATCCAAAAACAAATAAACAAAAAGAGGGTAATGCGAGGAAAAAGGGTTTACCAAGAAACTGTGAACTGCATAATACCTCCTGGCGAACCAAGAAGTACGGGTAGGTAATCTCCCCGAATGTTGTGTTCGGTGTATCACAATTTCAAGGTAGCCGACTCGGTTCACTATGGATGGATAACACCTAAAATTCTTCCTCCCAAATATACCCAAAGGTATGTGGAGGCCCAAGTCCGTATTAGCATTGTCTGAAGTGAAACCGCATAGTGAGAGCACCCCTTTATACTTATCGTACTGTAACACCGCCCGATATACCCAAAAGTACGTGGATGAGCTACGATATACTTACATACGTGGAGTGACGTATCACACTCGGAATGTATCGCAGACAAGTTAATGACATATGCTATGTTTTACGACGCTGGAACACGTCTCTAGCCTAGACCTTCTAAATGTTATCGTTATGTTTCCAAAGCGTTGTTAAATTGAGATTAATTTTATGTTGATCTTGCTTAACAATTTGCCTTTCAAAGGTTCACCACGATGATATATATGAAATTCCTAAAATTCAAGATAAGAATGATAAACAAACTTTCACTTTCAGATTTTTCAATGAAGAACCTAGCTACTAAGGGAAAAGAGTAAATAATTTGAGAGCAAACAAATCAATGAACAAAACAAATCAATGAATCTCAAACTAAATGCAGATATCCTAATGTTCCTTTTGCAAAGCACACACAATCCTACATGCAAATGCAATCTTTTCTTTTCAGTTTCTTTAATGTTATGAATGCAGAAAAGAAACTAGTGCAATAATTCAAATGCTTTTTACTTTCGAGAAACGAATAATACAAACAACAATTTCTCTTTTGAAAGAAAAACGAGGATTTCAACAACAATTTCTCCTATCAAGGAAATGAATATTTTACGACAATTTCCTATTTCGAAAGAAAATGATTCTTAATGCGACCATAAAAAATACTTTGAAATCAACTTGTCAATGATAAAGAAATTTTTTTTAAAACAACATTGAACAAATTTTCAGTCAAAGGAGAAGAAGTATATAGAGTCATTGGTCAATTGAGCATCAAAATTTTCAGAACACAGCAGAAAAAAAAACTGAAGCAAGTTGCAAAGAAAAATTCAAGGGAATTTGGTCACTTTCAGGAGTCAACGCAGTCTCCAAGGGGAGACAGTGCTCTGAAACGCAGGCTAGGAAGGGAGACAGTGCTCTGCAAAGCACTGTGTCCAGTCTAAGGGTGCGTTGGGCGTAGTATAGAAAGAAAAATACTACTGTTTAACTCACTGTCTTTGCAAATTAAGCTCTGAAAAATTTTAATCTTTATGTGAAACAACTACTGGGTGGATAAACAAATCAAATTAGAGGCTTAAACGCCTAGATCTAAGAGAAATTCTCCCCAGTGGAGTCGCCAATTTGTTGGGCCAGAATTGTGAATTACGGATAAATCATGCTTCCCTAGACAGGTGCTAATCTAGAACAACAGGTGAAATACTATACGACTATTTCTCCTAACTCAGAACAAATACACAAAGAGGATTGGAGGCTTACTTTTTCAGTCGCTTCCAAATGGCTCCTTCTGTCGCTTCCACTGCAGCTTCAAATTCAAGCGGTTTGTGAGCTGAATGCTTCCTGCAAGAAATAACACTGAAATAGCAGAAGATGAAATAATATAGATATATATTCAAGCTAGTTAGCTAAATTAGTAAATCATAAGCCATACACATCAACTAAGATCTTGCAATATGGAAAATCAAAGCCAATACAAATTCATATAGGGAAAAATAAGCAGTACTCTTTATTGATGATAGAAGGAGAGGTTACAACCTAGTGACTGATTTGAAGTGACCTTCTAGCAATGATCCCAAGCCTCATCACAATATAAATCTCTCCAGCAGTAGCTTCACAAATCTAGCTCTCAATTGAAAATTCTCAAGCATTTCTCTACTCAAATTCTTCCTCTTAAGCACTTAGATCTATGCTCAATTTATAGATAAAGTGTAGGTTGTTTTGCAATCAATAACTTTCCAAAAATAGGCAAGACATGTTTCCAGTCATGTAGATGTCAAATGGACACTTGGATCCGACGCTTGACACATGTGAACTCTTCTAGAAGGCACTGACCAAGTGGAGATTCCGGAACAATGAGAATTTCGCTCCCAATGTGGCCAACACACCTGTGAATGTCAGGAAGTGCTTTGCAGAGCAGCCTTGCATGCGGCTACCTGAATATGCAATGCACTTAGGCCCCTTAGAGCCTGCGTGGTGAGCTCACATATGCTATATAATAAGCTTCAAATCATGGAAACCTTTTCTTGATGAAAGTCTTGCTTAATTTGTCTTGTTTCTTTTCTTAGGGCATGTAGCAACTGAAATGATAGGGAATGATAGACCCTTGATCATTGGTCCTGGAGATGATGCCCAGTTAACCAGGTCATTGGGAATGGTGCCCAAATTGACCTATAACAAGTCACACCTAGAGAATCTTGACATATCATCTCTCAGGAGTAACTCCATTTAAGACAATCATGAAATTTTGAAGATGTATTCCAAGGAAAGTGATCCTTCATGAGCTAGAGTAGTTTATGCGGGCATGGGGTGTAATATTCAAAAATTTATTGAAATATTAAAGTTATGTTTTGTCACTTAGATAGGTGAATAAGTGAGTAGGGAGACCCATAAATCTCTTTATGAAGAATAATACCACTTCTCATGTGAAAGTGGATCATCATTTCAGCTTAATAAATCACCCTAAGGTGTGAATAGGGGCTAGAGCATGTGGACTGGGTCAATGCTGACCAGATCAACAGCGTTGTTATGGAGATCATGGAGGATTAATAGTTATGTTTCCTTTGAGGGGATCAGCCCTTAATTTAGGAGATATTTTGGAGAAGGATAAATTATCTTTTATATCATATCATCCATCTCCCATCAATGATTCAGTTGTAGATATTATACAACCCTAGGGCCAAATCTGTTATATTTTGTATAGTGTATATTTCCGGAAACCTTTTCTGGGTTTTCCAGGAAATTTGTTTTTGGATTTGGATCCATATTCTTTGCACTATTGGAGCATTTTAGCAGCATATACATGTATTTCCATTTTCAGTTGTAGCTATCCCCTCATAGATAGCGCAATTTTGACATTCCAACTTTTATTGTATTAGCAGCATTTCAGATCTAGGTGTATGCTTTCATGGGAGGCTTGTTTGCCCAACATAAGTGATATTTTACTCAAGTATATTTGCATATTTTACTGTTATAATCATAATGGAATGGCTCTATGGTTGTCTCATGTATTGATCTATTGATATTTCTGCATATTTCCATGTTTATGTGCTATATTCCTGCTTTTCCCATTTGGGAATATTATAGTGGTATCAGAGCATAATCTTGGCTCAGCCTGTGTACTTTAGCCATTATGTCATCTAAGGAGGATTCACATAGAAAGGAGAAGATCTGCAGAAGAGATGAAGGCAAAAATTCATTATCAGGAGGGAAGGAGTTCTCGAAACTTCTTCTTCAAACCATGCAGTGCATTAACAAAGACATTAAAGAGGTGAGGATGGAGAGATATAGAGATTCTCCAAGAGGGCTTGTACATGAAGAAAGCTCCAGATTTTCACATTATGGGTGTGAGCACTCAGCTACACCATGAGATATACAACGTGGTACCATGCCTACATTCTTGGCAAGAAAAGAAGAGGAAGGAGACACACCAAAGGAGGAGACTCTTGGTGACTATCTCCAAGAATATGAATCTCAATCTAGAAGATTCAAGGAGAATCTAAGATTTCAAGTGTTTTTTCAACTCAAATAAGATAGAAGACCCAATAACCACAATATAATAAGAGGGTGCATGCAACACACTTTGGGTAGATTCTTTCTACCTACTTTTGATGGGTCACCCAAGAGCACAGCCAAGGCTTGGGTAAAGAAGCTAGACTTTCAGCTGCATCAAGTTTCAGAAGAGGAAGCCATTAGAGTAGAAACGTTGCATCTTGAAGGTAAGGCTTATTCTTGGTGGTTTTATGAATCTTCTTCACTGAATAATGAAAATATATCTACTTATGCAAATTTCACTAAGGGATTAGTGAAAATATTTGATCAAAGACATTGTGTAACTTCTTTGGGTGAGCTAACAAAACCCAAGAAATCTGAACCTTTGCATGAGTTGTAAGGATTCATGAAACCAACTCCATTTCATAACATTGTTGAAGGGGTTAAAGATCTGCAATCTATTTTTCCAAGGGAAAACGCCCCACTTCAGCAAGAACTTTCTTCTCAAGAAGAAGACATGAGGATTCCTCTTTCAAAGGGAGATCAAGACAAAGGATCTCTTAATGATGAGGTATTCTCCATTGATGAGGAGAAGGAAGAGGAAGAGCTGGAAAGATCCTATAGCGTTGTGACAGCAGGAGGAGATCTACTTCTATTTGGATATGGAGATGAAGCAGAAGCTCTTATATCTTTGCAAGAATTTCCAAAGGATCTTCATATGAAGATCAGGAGCAGCATGTGTCTATGTTGATAGGAAATGAGACAAAAAAATGGAGCAAGTGTGTTCCAACATTGAATACAGTATTGGGGACACACACTATGATAGATCATTCCCTTGTGATCAAAAATTTTGACACCAATGAGATGTTGGGTGTACATGGGTTGATTACATTTGAAGGAGGCACTTTAGACTGTGAGATCTTGCAGAAGGTAGGAGAAGATGAGAATGAGGGCCAACATCAAGTTATTGGGAACATACACACCCATCATTTTTAGGAGGTTTATGCACAAAAGCAGGAGGATGATTTGCGCAGTGAGAACAAGGACAAATCAGTCCACTCACATATACATCCTACTCTAGGCCTTGATGTTTCATTACATGGAGGCATTCCACCAGGGAGAACCCCTGATTGGAAGATGATCAAAGATTTATCCCAACATGGTACATCATTGATATATTTGGCTAAGGGAAGAGCCTTGGGAGGAGCCAGCACAGTGTAGAGAACCTTTGATGGGTTCAAAGGAGGGATGATAAATTCTCTAATATGGAAATTTCCATCTCCCACTCAACTATTTGCGCTGAAAAGTGATGATTCAGAATTCTATGATAGCATGAGCATGATGTCAAAGGGCTACTCCATAGCCTTGGAGCAGCAAATGATACTTCCACACATGAGGAATATTTATGAATATGAAAAGAGGTTATTGACACTCTTGTATGCATTGGCCAAACTATGGAAGTTTTGGATGGGTAATACCTTTAAGGAGGAAGTTGACCTCCATGTACTTCAATCTTGTCTTGGGCAAGATCAGCTGCAAGGGAGGCAGCAAAAGTGGGGTAGAAGTACTCCAACATGTGGCTTTGGCATTTATCATGTCAAATAGGAGAGCTATGATGAGACAAGTGCTTCATTTCAGGTTTCTACAACATTATCATTGTTGGGAAGGATGGATCCATATTGGGAGTCCCAACTATTGGTGGATTATTCCAAGAACCTCTTCACATGTAAGGTTATTGATGGGAAAGTGGTATATGGGAGGTATAGAGTGGTTGATGGAATCATTTATTTCCATTATCAGATCTACTTGACTAGAGACTCCAAGCTCAAGGAGGGGATTCTACATGTAGCATATGAGGCACTATTTTCAGGGCATGAGGATTCCATTGAGTCCTATCACACCATCATGGAGGGATTCTATTGGGAGAATCTCAAATAATATTTGCACCAACATATCAAGAGATATGTAGCTTGTTTCATGTATGATGAGGAAGGAAAACACCTTGCAAGGTTGTTTCATTCACTTCCCCTGTTGATGAAGAGATGGGAAGGTTCATCTAAGGACCTCTTCACAAACATGTCTACAATATATGGTAAATAATATATTTGATGCTTAATGATAAACTAACAATGTATGTACGTTCCTTTATTGTACATTTGCAGCACATTTATCCACAAGCAAGCCTCTCTTTGGATTTCATGGTCCTTTTGGGACTACATTCAGTGATGGGATTGACCACTTTCTAGAGGACTTTGGGCAAGACTTGTTATTCTTGGTTCATATTCATCCAACACCTAATGTCCTATACTATTTTCAAGATTGTGAGAAGCTTATGGTAGCAAGCAAGTGGTTGGATGGTCACTTATCACATCATGTTTGGAGACAGCAAGAAGAAAAACAACATTGGTATCACTTGAGGGACTATTGTCACCATCCAGTATGTCATGTGACACTTATTCCATGTTTCTTTTGGAGCCCATATGGTGATGACACTCTATTCACTATATGTGGGATGAATTGGGCAAGGGAGGTTCCTAGAACCAAGGAGGGGGATCATGAGATTCCAAGTATCTTTTGGCTTCATGAGGACTATATTATTGCAGCCCAAGATCAGCAGCTCCAAATTTATCATAAATGAAGAGAGAGACAGTGTAAGCTGAACAATTTTATCTTTCATTTTTAGCCATGCAGCCCCTAAACATTGCAGAAGCAGGGGATTGGTAATTTTTCTATGAGCTACCAAGGATGGCTCACTTTTCTTGGATGATAGCATGGAGATTGGAGTTTCTCATTGGGATTGAGGCAACCAACATTTACCATCTCTCATGCCTTGAGGAGGCCAATGGACAGCATATAACTCTTTCCATCTCCCACTTCTTCATGATGATAGCTATTTGGTTTATCTACCAAAGGCTAACTTGTATACTTGGGAGGAGACATATCCATTGGAGATTTTGCAATATCCTTACAGTTGATTTAGGACAAGCAACATTTTGGAGGGGAGGACTCTAATATTCCAAAATTTATTGGAATATTAAAGTTATGTTTTGTCACTTAGATAGTAGGGAGACCCACAAATATATTTATGAAGAATAAAACCACTTCTCATGTGAAAGTGGATCATCATTTTAGCTTAATAAAGAACCCTAAGGTGTGAACAGGGGCTAGAGCATGTGGACTGGGTCAATGTTGACCAGATCAACAGTGTTTTTATGGATATCATGGAGGATTAATGGATGACAGCGCAGTCATTTAGGAGGAGTGTATGCATGAGAGTAGCTCCATTATTGAGTGAAACCCAAAGTGAGGAAGCTCACCAAGCATAAAATGAAGAGGACGAAGCATTAGAAGACATGAATATGTATTATTGAATTTTATCTTTTTAGATCTGGAATTGTCATGTGACATTTATGTGCATGCTTTTGTTGTTTATAGGGTTTCTAGTGTTGTTTAGCACAAGGGTGTTCCCGATCAGGGATACCACATCTATCCTTGATAAGCCTCAAAGTAAGAGTTATTGAGCTGCATTACCACTATCTAGAATTTTTCCACGCTTTAGTCTCATATACAATGCAGTTCTGTATAGATTTGGGTTGTGTTACAGGGGTGTAACAGTGGAGGAGAGAGATCTCCAATTTCTAAGCTATTTTTCCATTAAAGGGATCATCCTCTCATTTGGAAGCTTGTGAGGAATTTTTCAGGGCTTCATATCATATTTTGGCACTAAGCCAAGTAGCTATCATCAGCTACAGCACAGTTTCCCTCAAGGATTGCGTTATTTTGGAGAGCAGTTGCAGCAGTGGGTTTATTTCCCTAGTTGGAGGAGTTGTGTTTCCTTTGAGGGGACCATCCCTTCATTTAGGAAACATGTTGGAGGAGGATCATATATCTTTTATATCATATCATCCATCTCCCATTAGTGATTCATTTGCAGAGATTATTCAGCCCTAGGGCCAAATATGCTATATTTTGTATAGTGTATATTTCCGAAAACCTTTTCTAGGTTGTCCTGGAAATTTGTTTTGGGGATTGGATCCATATTCCTTGCACTATTGGAGCATTGTAGCATCATATACATGTATTTCCATTTTCAGCTGTATCTATCCCCTCATAGACAGCACAGTTTTAACATTCCAACTTTTATTGTATTAGCAACATTTCAGATCTAGGTGTATGCTTTCATGGGAGGCTTGTTTTCCCAACTTGAGTGATTTTTTCCTCAAGTATATGTGCCTATTTTTCTGTTATAATAATAATTTAATGTCTCTATGGTTGTCTCATGTATTTATCTATTGATATTTCTGCATATTTCTATGTTTATGTGCTATATTCCTGCTTTTCCCATTTGGGAATATTACATGGGGAGTTGGTTCATCACATGAAGAAATGTAAACAAATCTATCATGGACCACATTTCCAAAAGGAAGAGCACCATGAATCATTAGGGGAATTTTTAGGTCTAAAATGGGCCTCCTAAGGAAATAATAAAATAATAGCTAAACCAATAAAATAATATTTATGAAATTTCAATTCACTTTTTTCAGCACAATCCATGTAACCACAGTTAAATTCAATTCAAAATTTGTACCAAAATAAAATTAATAAAAAAATTGTATTGATGTGACTATAAATAAGAATGAGCTTTTCAAGAAAAAGTCATTATCATTGAACAACTAATGCATTTGTCATTTGTACTTAAATAACTTAAAATAAAAAATAAATATAAATTTATAAATTCTTAATTATATTATATGCTATTAATTAAAATTTATAATATTTAAATTTTATAATAACATGTAATTAATATACTATATAAAAATAACATAATATAATAAATGTATAGGGATATGCATTGTTTCTTTCAAGAAATATGAAATGAAAATAATATTTTTTTTTCAAAAATTGTGAAATGACTTTTATTATGAGTACTTTACTTTGACTTTAAAAGTACTTAAAGGACTACCATGGTTAACCATGAGTTTTTCTTCACCATTGAAAATGTGATAAACAAGTACCTTTAACTCAAGCAAAGCCACCTCAACCATTAAGGATGATGGCATCCCCTAAAATGTGATTGGTTCTCATAAAGTGAATTTTGATTGTACATTTTCCTTAGGACGCCCATTTTAGACCTCAAAATTCTCCTAATGAAGGGAGCAACATACCTATGAAGAACTACTCTTGATGAAGAAAATATGATGAAAAGAAGCAACTTGATAGGGTGAGTAATTGGGCACCCCGTTTTCCATTGATTTCAAAGGGGGAGAAAATGTTGGAAGGACAAGAATATTGCCATCAATGAAAAAGGGGGAGATTGTTAGTCAAGTTTGTCATTGATGTCAATATGGCATTGTTCGTGATGAAAAAATATTATGATATTTCATGTTGCCATAAATGTCCACTAATCATAATACCCTAGTGATGGTGTGCCTAATCTAACCAATAAGAATCCCTAGAACACGGATGATGTCCTTACTCTTAATATACTATTAAAGCAGATTTGGACTTGTCTTGAGATATGTATATTGGGAATAGTTTGGTGTAGACTTCTTGGTGGAATTGATATACATATTGAAGAAAATTTGGAGTTGTCTTGATATATCCTTGAAGACATATTGAAGCACCTATTGAAGAACCTGTGAACAAATACCATGTTGGGAAAGTAAAGTGAAGACTCCCTTGAGAAGTCCTTGAAGAAGTTTAGAGAAGGTGCAGAACTTGTGCTACCTATTGAAGACATCTTGAAGGCATCCCTAGATATAATGATACATTGTTGATGCCATCATGAAGTAACCTTGGAGATATTTGTTTTGGGTACCATGAGTAAAAGTGGAGACACCTTCATGTGAAGAACAAGGTTGTCATCGATGAAGTGATGTGGAGACTAAGTGAAGGCATTGTTGAAGATTGGTAGGGCTCATTGAAGAAGACAATGGGAGCCGTGAATAATAACAAAACACATTTTGATAAGTGAAGTTGAGGGTTGAAGCCCGAGAGGTTGGAGCCTCATAGAGACAAGGTTGGTGTTAAAATTTGGGTACCAGAGGACAAGTGGTTCCCTAAGGCTTTGATCTTTGGCCTAGGGAAAAGTGTCCAAATTTATTTGTACTTTTCTCCTAAAGTGACTTTATAAGTGGTAAAGTCAAATCTAATTTTAAAGTGACTTTATAAGTGATAAAGATACATTCTAATTTTAAAGTGACTATATTAAAGTCAATGAAAAATTAGAAAGTGAAAAAGTGATTATGGAAAAAAAAGGATAAGTGGGTCTTTATTTAAGTGGGTGAGTTAAAAAATAGAAAGTGAGAATTAAATGCACATTTATTCTCATCCCTAGATCTACATGAATCTCAACCATTAGATCTTAGGGTTACCCAAAATTTCATTTAGGGTAAAAGGAGAGGAGAAGATAAAAAGATAAATTCAGTATTTCAGGAGCTATTCAGAGAAGGAGAAGGAGAGCAAGGAGAAAATTTCTGAGCAGCGAGAAGTTGAAGCAGGGAAACAAGGATACTTCAGAAAATCCGTACAACAGCACTACTGGCACTAATCCCTAGGGAGAATCCATACAACAGGAGAGGCACGATTTCCAAGCAAGGGAGGAATGAAAATCGAGGAAGAGGACAACAGCATTTAGCACATAGTTCGAGGCAAATTCTGGGAATGAAAACCAAGGAGAAGTATAGTTTCTATTTTGGTACAAATTTCAAGAAAAAGGATAGCAACTTCAGCGCCGTTTTTGAAGCAGTTTCAAGGCACGGATTTCGAGGAGGACTGCTATACAAATATGCACAGTTTCGTATAGCCTGTTCTGGCACATTTTTCAAGGAAGATTTCAAGCATGAAAATCGAGATAACTCTATATTTGTGGTTGCTGGCTTCTTTACTCTATTTTTCAGTTTCTCTATAACAACATTTTCACAAATAAAGAAGAGCTCTCAAACTGCTTTTCCCCAAGAGTTGTAGGGGGTTTTTCAGGGTCGCATTGATCAAAAATCACAATGTTATTTTCTGTGTGTGGTTGTCATATTTTTCCTATGTTTTATTTCTGCATTTTTAGCAGTTGCAAAAATCTCCAAATTTGTGTTTTCAGAAATTTCAGTTATTTCTAGATTTTAGTATTTATTTCATGTTCATATTTAAAACCATATGCATGGAGTGATAAGGAAAGCTGATAACCGGAGTGGGGGTTTAATTTCTACATGGTATCAGAGCTTGGTTGGCTGAAAACTGTAGTTTGGGACAGCAAAGTCAAAATCACAGCAAGCTTATTTTTACACAGAAAACCATGGCAGCTTCTGTAGATCAGATAGAGGGCTTCTCAAAGAGCTTTGATCCGAAGTTTGGGTTCATAGCTTGTGAGGCCACTAGTGCAGGATCACCTACCATACAGGTTCACAGGGAGTTTTCACTCCCCTCTACTAGCAAAGCATCTTCTGGTATTTGGTATGTTGATAGTGGGGCTTCTCGTCATATGACAGGAGTCAGGGAGTACTTCTCAGAGCTTTCAGAGAGTGATATTGATATTGAGGTAATACTTGGTGATGACAGCATTGTTAGAGCAGTTGGTGTGGGGACATTTACATTTGATAGGGAACCCAAACCTCCCTTGAAAGTGTCACATGTTCTATATGTGCCTCGAATGACGAAGAACCTGATATTCGTCTTAGCACTTCAGGACAGAGGGTATGAGATGTTGTTCAAGAGAGGGAAAGTGCTTATATATCTTAAGGGAACTCCAGCTAATTCAGCTATAGTGATTGGTGTGCGCCATGCTAAGGTGTACAAGTTCTCATTCCAGCCCCTGATGGAATTGAGTAGTAGTACTGACAATAGATCTAGCAGTTCAGATTTGTGTGAGATTTGGCACCGCAGGATGGGGAACATGTATCATGGGGCCTTGAGGACATTGCCGGAGATCACCACTAGTGTGCCATATTTCAGTTATGACCACCTTGATGTGTGTAGAGGATGTCTTATGGGGAATTTTTCCAAACCCCCTTTTCCCAGCAGTGACATCAAAGCGACAGGGATCCTTAACTTGATTCATACCGATGTGAGTGGTCGGATGTCTCATGTATCCTTGAGTGGCTATGAGTATTATGTTTTATTCATTGATGACCACTCCAAGAAGACCTAGATTTATTTCTTGAAGACCAAGAGTGAGGTATTCTAGCGGTTTCAAGAGTTCAAAGCTCTTATGGAGACCCAGGCAGGTCAGAAGATCAAGTTCCTCAGGTCGGACAATGGAGTGGAGTATACCCTTGGTGATTTTGTTGTTTTTTTGTGTAGGCAGGCATCAGGAGGGAGTTCACAGTTACTTACAACCCCTAGAAGAATGGGGTTGTGGAGAGGAAGAACAGATCCATCGTAGGGGTTTCCAAATCCATGCTTCATGATCAAGGGTTACCTTTATTTTTTTGGGCAGAGGCCTGTAGCACAGTTGTTTACTTGTAGAACAAGTGTCCACATTGTACCTTGGGCAATGTGACTCCGGAGAAGGATTTTTTCTGGGAAGAAACCTGATGTTGGTCACTTTCATATATTTGGGTGCATTACATACTCCTATGTTCCCAAGGAGAAGAGGACCAAGATAGAGCCCACTGTAGACAAGGGCATCTTTGTGGGTTATAGTGAGGCCTCGAAAGCTTATCGAATTTATATTCCTATGAAGAGGAAAGTTTTTGCCACGCGGATCGTGAAGTTCGAGGAGGAGAGAGCTTTCAAGACGTCACGGGAGTTAAAGTGTCTAGATTCACCAGACCCTCAGGAGCAGTTGAGTCAGTCACAGGGATCTAGTGGATAGGGATCAGGAGGTACATCGATTATAGTATCAGGTCCATCAGTGAGTAGTAGCTCTTAGAGGCAGGTGGGTGGTGCTTCGGGCAGCATGCAGAGCAGTCCGCAGAGCAGTTCACAGGGTAGTCCAATGATGGACAGTTCATATGGTACTTTAGCATCTACAGGAATAGTTTTAGGCATGAGGTCAATTGGAAGGCTTCAGGAGTTCAGGCTTCTGATGATGATGAGAATTCTTTTTGTTGGCTCGAGTGGTCCTGACCCAAGTTCAAAGGTTAACGTTTGCCAACAAACCCCTATACTACTGGCCCTTTCAGCAGTGACCTGCTTGCGTAGGCCAAATTCTCACCCGAAGCAGTATGGGAGGGTGCTGGAACCAGGTTTCCACACCCTGAGAGAGAGTAGGTAAGTCAAGCAGATCCACGTTCGCAACCTATCAAGTTCACACCAGACAGATCTATTCGCAAGGTAGTTAACAGTATAATTTCAATATACAGAGTTGTTATCATGCACAGATCTACTTAATAACTTCACATCCACGTGTGTATCAACAGTTATCAGCACATATTATCATAATGCATCATCAACAAATTACAGTTATACCATAACATAGACAGATTCGCATCATAAACAGATAACCAATAGTATTCATAACAGACCCAATAGTTCGCATCAACAGAAATACATTAGATCAGATAACACAGAATTACTTCAACCATATCCACATATATTAGTATTCAAAACCCAATACAATCCGACACAACCTGCGCACATAGCCAGCAGGGTCTGCACATAGCAAGACTAAGGATCTCCGCACACACAGCAAGCAGGAGTCCTTACCCTAAAGACCCAAAAACAGTTGTAACAATTCGCACTTAGCATCATACTTAATTCTTTTCTACCTTAAGACTCAAAATGTTCATCTATTTATATCGACTTAGCCTATGCTTCCAATGGTCTGCAAACCGTGGTTTGCAGACTCTTGGTCTACCCTTGACCCATTACAATGCATTCGGGGCTTTGAACCACCCCAAAACCCCTGTGTTAGACTAATCAAGACCAAAAGTATACAAAATTGTACAAAATTCGCAGCTTTTAGGGGACCCTGTTCCAACAGTCCCCCAACAGAATCTTGTGACTCATCCTGAGTCACTGCGATAGTGGGGACTCCGCCTGCGCCTGCAGTAGTTTGATCGCCTCGACCAGTGGGGGTAGCACTCCTTCACTCTGAGCAGCAGCGTTCTCAGTAATATCTACTAACTTCTACAAATTCTGTCCTTTTGTTGCAGCTGCGACGCTCTCCAAGGTCTAGTTCAATTGTTTAACAATGACATCAATATCCTGGGAGAGCTTGAGGGCTTTATCAGCCCATGGCTTAAGACGGCCACTGAGAGTCTTCTTCTTCTATCGGAGTTCATCGATATTATTCTGAAGGGCATGGATATTTCACAGTCGTGCTAATCATTGAGAAGGAACCAGAGTAGGCATCGTGGCTTCTAGTTGCTCCAATGCTTATTCCTTTTGTCGCAGGTCGTAGTTGATTTCACACAGGATCGGGTCACATTGTACCTTGGTCCATAACTACATGGTTATATCCAGCAATTGGGCACCTGATAAAGTTGTCCTGTAATCACATTTGTAGCTACGGTAACCAGCGTAGCTCGCTAGGCCCATACCTCCAGTGGTGTCCCTGACTGCAACTTGGCCTGCAATTCTGCGATCTGTTGTTCCATCTGCGTTTTGACTTCCTGAATCTCCCTCCTAGAGGCCTTTAATGCCGCAACCAACCCCTTAATATTGGCTTGGGGGTGGTTGTGGCTGAGATTTCATCTGTAACATCCACGCAGAGTCTACTAATTAAGTGTTTCAGCTCCATTTGTTGTGTGGTGGCGATGGTACAGGAAGCCTGTACCTGGGAGACTTCAGCATTCTTTTCCTCGATTATCTGCTCAACTACACTGAGCTATTGGTGCACTCAATGATCCCTGTGCTGGATTTCTTCAAACAGCGAGATGTGGAGAACCTGCAATGTTTCCTGTGGCAACCTGGCCAGATCCAGCTGTAACTCCGCACACGCCTGGACCTGCACTCCTAAGTCGGGTGGACTCATCGTGAGGGTTGCACCTCGCAAGGAGCAGAGGCGAATTTTTTCTGTAATAAGTGCAACACTGCTAGTTGCTGAGGTCATTCGTACCTAAACCATGTTGGTTTGCAGCATGTCTATCTTCAGCTGCAGAGCTTGGAGCTTGGCCTAAAGTGTGTCGACTGCGGCTTTCTGCTGCTCTTCTAAAGCTAGCCATTTTTCTTCGGTAGGCAAGGTGACCGTGTCTGTGATTTTCTCAAGGTCCCCTTCTGTCAATGTAACAGTTTCGTCGCATTCCATTCGTTGAGAGCGTTGCTTCTTTCGTGGCCCTTTAGTGATTCATGAGTTCGCTTTGTTCCGCGGGGAGAGTCAGCACCTCCCGCCTCCTGACCTCCGGTGCCGAGGTCCTGTTGTGCATCCTTCTACGCTGCGACTTTTGCAACCTTCCCCGTACTCTTACCGGGCTGCGAACCCTTCTATGATGTAGCTTCGGTGTCCTTCCCCATGCTCTTATTTGGTTCATCGATGTCCTTAGTGGTGAGAGGCAAGGTAACCTTCAGTGTACTTGTCCCTTCAGTTCCCTTCGGACCTGTTTTGAAGCTAAGATTCCAATGAGGAGGCAAGTGCGCCACTAACTGTTCAATCTCTTCATCGGAAGCCATGTAGGGGAGTGAAACCCACGTAGAATCCTTGCAGCCTCAAATTTGGACATTATGCATAGTCACCTGGAAAGCAGCAATGCTTCTATATTTATCATAAATGGTTGGCGACAGGCACGGCCGGGAGTTAATAGTTGTTGCGAGCCCACTCTGAAAAAATACCTAGAATACTTGGTTTTCCTCGATGCGCTGTGGATCCTTAGAATCCCACAAGTTCATATAAAAAGTCCCTTCGCACATGTATTGGGTGAGCTCAGGGAGGACTGATTCCTCAGGTGCTTCCCAGACGACCAACGTAATGAGAAGCAGCAACCAAGAATAACAAAAGGCTCGTCCTTGCTCCTGGGATTCTCGGACATTGGCGAAAAACTCGTCGCACAAGTATTGGGACCAATCGAAGCAGACCCCTTTCCTGCATTGGCCTGCTAACTAGATTACATATGCAGGGATGGTGGTGACCTGGCATTTTCGCATCATCTTGCATGCCAACAACATGGTACCCAACTGCGTACTAGGGTCACTGATGGATTTGATTATGAAGCCTCGAGCATTGTGCTCCACATGGTAGGTTTTGCACACATATTCAGCAGTCTCCCCTTCATACTTCTTACCAATGCACTCTAGAGGGTCTGGTCCTTTCATGGGAAGACTAGTAATTTAGTGAATGAGCACAACATCGATGGGGATTCGATCCTGGATCCATAGGCAGCCATCATGAACTAGGAGGAGCAACTGACGTGCCAGACAGTCTGTGATATTGTAGTGGCCGAAGTGTGGCATCCTTAGTAGGTTCAAGAGCCCGAACTCGGCCAATCCATGCACCCAGTGCATGAGGACAATATTTATCCCATCGTCTTCTTGAATTCTTTCAATGCATAATTCGGGTGCCAACCCAGGGAAGGCCTCCAAATTGGCCAAGTCATGATCATCAAATTTCACCTCATGGAGCCTTCCAAAAGGTTCTCCAATGACGGGTACCTCACCAGGGGTCAGCGGCATCTGCAAGTAGGTGCACAGGCCATCAAGGCTCTTCGGCGTGCGTGTGGAGGGCCTGCGAGGCCGAAAAAAGGGTGGTATCTAATTGATTGGTGCGGCTGCCTGGGCCTCCTCCTGAGCAGATTGAGGTCGCTTTGCTGGATTAGGTGATCGTGCCTGGGGTGTCACCCACGGGGACTTTACATTTCACGGGGAAGTACGGGACTTCACCCTGACCCATTTCGTGGGTTTCCCCGACCCCTGTGCTTTTTCTTTCCCCTTCTTCTTGGCTTGACTCGGCGTAGATATGACTTCCTCAGCTTCTGGCTCAATTTCTATGACTTCGTCGTATTCTTGTTCCACCAAGGTCACCAGTTCTGAGGCTTCAGCGGGTTTAGTGGCCGTCATCCTGGCGGGGAAGATAAACTCTGGGTTGCTACTGCCAGAGGGAGTAGGCTGCTCAGACATGAAAGAGACGCAATAGGTGCAGAAACTCTTATAGCACAAACTCGCCAAGGAAAAACATTCCAAGTACAAGTTATTCAAGAGATATGGAACCATTGTCTGATCTATCCTCCTCCTTTTATATCCTTTGCGATCGACCAACGGTTGGGTAAACCTCACTTGGAACTTACCATCAAGTATACGGTAAAAAATCTCCGGAAATCACCTCATTAAATGCTGGCCACCCACTCTTGTCAACAGTAACTTTTGCTTTGTACCCGATTTTACTATTCCAACGGCTAGTTTTTGCACCTCTTGTGCGTCCACCACAGCTTTGCGCTTCCAGCGGACCTCCTAGCACACCTTTGTGCTTCCAACACACCTTCTGCACTCTGAACATTCTCCTGTGCCTCCCGCGCATCCCTCCGGGCTTCCAATGCAGCGGCCACGCCCTGCGCATAGCATGGTACCTTCCATTCTTACCTTCCTTGGTGGGCGTAGCCCACTTTATATAGCTACTACAGCCATATAGTCATTTGATCTGATACATTTTGAGCTGATTACCATTGACATAGCGGGGTATCATATTGCCGTGCAAGGTGTCTAACCGAACAGCTCCACCATTCATGATTTCTTTAACTACATAAGGCCCTAGCCAGTGTTGTTGGAACTTCCTTGGGTGTTTCGAAAACTATCTATCATACAGTAGCACTAATTCACCCTTCGCAAAGGTATTTTTTTGAATATGTCGATCATGCCATGCCTTATCTCGAGCCTTCTGAACCTGTTGATGGAAATTAGCAATGAAGTGATCTTCATCCAAAGCCACAAGCTGTGTTAACCACTCCTCCATGATATCAGGCTCTACCATATTCGTAAAGGCTATGATGCGCAGGCTAGGAATAATGTATTCCATGGGCATAATGGCCTCCTTGCCATAAACCATCTGAAACGGTGTTTTCCCTGTCAACTTCTGACAGGTGGTTCGGTAGGCCCAAAGGACAGATAGGATGCGCACGTCCCAGTCGCTACGATCGTCGTCATAGACCTTAGTCAGTGCGTGCTCCAAGAATTTATTAAAATCTTCGACTGCTCTATTTTCCTGGGGATGATACGGGGTGCTTTTCACATGATGGATCCGAAATTCTTTCTTCAAGGCATGTAATGTTTCATTGACAAAGTTGGTACCTCTATCGCTCATCAAGATTTTCTGACATCCAAATCTGGTCAGAATCTGCTCAAAGATGAAGTGTGCAGCGGTATCTGCAGTGCAATCCTTTACCGCTTGTGCTTCAGCCTACCTAGTTACATCATCAGTAGCAGTTATAATGTAACGTGCACCTGTCTTCTTTCCAGGTGGGTTGATAGGTCCTACAAAATCGATGGCCCATTTTTCGAATGCTTGCAGGGCCATTTGCGGTTGAAGGGGCATTTCATCCTTGCAGGATATCCTTCCAGTTCGTTTGCATGTATAGTAGGCTTTACAATAATCATGAGAGTCACTATGCAGGGTAGGCCACCATAATCCAGCTCTCAAGATATTTTGCGTTGTTGCTTTCCCTGCATAGTGACCTCTTGCTACCCCGTCATGGGCTTCTGCCAAGGTAGCATGCCATACATGCTCCAAAACGTACCTTCGCAACACTTCATCAGCCCACATCTTATATAGATGACCTGTGATGATGGTAAAATATGCAGCGCGGGTTACCATCTCTTTCTTTTATTGTACCGAAGATTCGGCAGGTGATATGCCTGTAGTCAGGAACTGGATGATTTCGGAAAAGTGCGCATCAGCGAACTTAATAGCAAAAATTTTCACATTAGGAAATCCTTCTTCCAGGTTGGTTGGTTCCTCACCACTCTCAATTTAGGACAAGTGATCCGACCGAGCATTCAACTTCCTCGGATTGACAATGATCTCAAAGTCATATTCCTTGAATAGCAGTAGCCATGGGCAGATTTTCCCCCCCAACACAGGCTTATTCACCAGGTACTTCAAAGCCAAATGATCTGTAAAAATTTTGAAGTGTCCTCCTAACAGATAGTGTCGATACTTCTGTAATGCATAGACCATAGTGAAGCCTTCTCGTTCCATGGTAGATTAGTTGCGTTCTGCACCAGAGAGTTTCCTACTAGCAAATGCAACCGGATGATCAATGTCTCTGTCCCCAGGCTGCGTAAGGACCACTTGCAGGGCGATTCCTGAGGCATCGACGTTGTTATCCATGTTAGCCCCCATTAAAATTTTTGGCCATCAGCCCCTCCTGAACCCTTCAAACTTCCTACCGTGGCCTAAGAAACCCTTTTTCCGCTTACCGTTGCCCTCCTCCGCATCCAAATTTCATATTCAAAGGCCGAAAGGCTCGCTTTTGAAATATTTGAACCCGAACCCCTTTGGTCCTAGCCTCCTACAGCTAGTCTTTCACGTGACCCAGGTTCTTGACCATGTGCCAGACCAAAAGTGCTTACCGTATATTGCCATCAGGCACAATCTCAGCCATCCGATCAAAACTCAAATCAACGTACCATAGCACACTACCTTTGTGGTCCCCGCGCCCTAAAAACCACCGCTTGAAACCGGCCTGTTTATTTCACACCGCCTTTTGATGGGCAGGCGGTATTCTGCAAATCGCAATGATTCCATACACTCATCGCCGCGTGTCCCAAGCCACTGTTCCAAAACCGCTCCATTTCGCGCGTTAACTTTCGACCTCGGATGTGCAGCGAAATCGACGTGAGTCGTTCGATTTGTGGGCCTTCATCCGACGGTGACCACTCTTCGAAGCTGCATATGTTTTAAACCAAGCTTATAGTGCCCGTGGCCCACCGTCACATAACCGTCCGACGCAGTTTAAACCGTTGATCTCGTTTAAGGATCGTGTGGCCCAGATCATTTGCATGACCACCTATTGACCGAGTCTCCCACCACGTCATCATCCCACGCGTCTATCGTGTTTTTCCTCCGCCATTCACATATTTCATTCATAAATCAAATTTCAACGTTTTACATGGAAAGCTATCACCAGCCCGTCCTCCATCGTTTCTCTGCATCTCTCTGCCACCCTGCATCATTTCATCATTCCGCCAAGTCTGCACCACCATTTCCATCAACCCCGCCACGTTCACCATCCCTGTGTCTAGTTTTCTTTAACGATTTTGTGGTTTTGTAGGTTTTCCGCGGCAGAGAATTATCATGATTCACCGCCTCCATTACAGAAACCGAGAACGCATGATAGGACCATGTTTCAGGAGCAAAATTTATGAAAAAGATCCGGGAGCTACTATGATATGACCACCATTAAAGAAAGCAAGGATTTAAATCTATTAAACCCTCAGAGTAATTCAAAAAGACAGATTTTTGCAGATGGAGATATTAATGGTGCAGATAAAGAATATCAGTGGAATATGGAGAAATTCAACAATCAACATTCAATGTTTCAAGCCCCAATTTAAAGATTAGAAGGCCAAGGGTACCCAGCACAGAAAAAAATACCCTCCGGGTGTTATTTCAGCCGAATTTTCTTCAGGGAAGTACAAAATGTTCATGTGGATTTATCTTTGCACCGTGTTCCTGAAGAGATTTTCTTCCCAGTGCATTTATTTTTGCAAGCAGGCTGTCAAGTACAGACAGCATTACCTAGTTATTCTGCAGTATGGGCGCGAATGTTTCTGCCATTTTGTTCAAATTAAGCAAATTAAATGCTCGCTACCTACCTCATCTACTAGAATTTTCTGTTTCCTCTATAAAAACTAAGAAGAAAGACATTATAATGGTTCCAGATTTTTATCAGAAAATTGTGCAGTGAAAGGCATTTTTTGTATACATCTTGTAAAGTTTTCGTGTGAAGGCTCAGAGCCCGTAGGGTCTCAGTGAGGAGGAGTTCTATCTGTAATGAGGATTCTGGTCTTTGTTATTTCACAGTATGTAACTTTCTCTTATGTGTTTAATATAACATTTCATTTCATCCACTTTCTTGTATCATGTTTTGGAATGCGAGTGGCTCACTGGTTTGGTAAGGATTCATCCTAGTTGATGCCCATACTTAAATCATTCAAGCGCTTTAAATATGGCTCATGCATGATATACTGTTCCATATTAATCTCAACCATCTTTCTTCTATATTAGTTTCTTTGGGAGGGTGCTTTTAAAACGCCATTTTCATGTATGGATTCTTAAATTGATAAGCCCATATATGGTTCTGTTGTGTATCTGGGTATCAGCCCAATGTTGACTAGTATCTTCTTAACTTTTCTTTCACCGCATTCACGTTCTGATAACTTGATTTCTGTGACATATCACTTGAATCGGCCCTCTTTACAGTAAATTGTCTCTTAACTGTCTGATGCTTTTCTATTAGAGCCTTGCATTGTACCTCTGCAACATTGCTTTCCCTGTGACAGTTTCTATGATTTCCGGTTCCATTTAAATCAATTTCCTTGTTTTACAAGAGATAGCAGGAGAGTTTTGGATTGACACCCAAGTTATATGATACACTCCTTGCTATGATAAGATGTCCTAGGCACTGGTCTATGGAAACTCTAGGCTGTCTCTAGGAGCGACAATATCTGTCGACAACATCTTTCTGGTGCCGTTGCCGGGGACGAATTTAAGAATATCAGTTTCCCTGGGCCTCGACAAATCATATTCACTCTCTAATCAGGTGAGCACAGAGAGTTGAAGAGTTGTATATCTCTCACCTTGGCGACTCCACACTGTTGTTTATTTGATAAATCTATTTGTAGTCCTGGCTCCTCGTAAGCCACATTTGAGGTCAGATACATCACAGTCAAAGATACCTTCAGTGTCTGACCCAGAGAATATTATACATAAAAGAAGTTGGAAAGAAAAGAAATCAGCCCGCGCTGAAAGCCCTGAGTTTTTCGAAGAAGATTATCCACCTTCTTCTTCTCAATAAGTTCTAGTATAAAATCTCGACACCACTGTGGGTGACACAGATTACTACTCAGACAGCCCACCCAGGGGAGGTGCTAGAATTAAAGCTCATCTTCACCCTATGCCTGAGGTCGAAGAGGTTAAGGAAGTAACCGAAGTTTCTGCTGTTAACAGACCTTTGTTCCCCTCAACTCCCCAAGCCGCAGTTGAATATATTCCTATTGTTATCCATACTCCACCTCCGCCTCTTCCTCCATTTGTACATCAGATTGTTGCACAACCCCCACCTCCTCCAATGGAAAATGTTCCAGCCTTTTTATTGAATAAATATGCTCCCCTTGCACTACCCCAAGTGTTAAATGATATGCCACAATATTATTTAAAGATATTGCCCAGATTCACCAGGGAAAATGAAATTGATGCTCAAAAACATCTTGAGACTTTCTGCTCTTTTGCAGAGAATGTTGAACATCTAGATGTGGTCTTAAGACTATTTGTGCAATCTTTGGACGGTGAAGCCAGAAAATGGTTCAAAACATTAGGGAACCGTTCCATAACCACCTGGGATGATATGGAAAATACTTTTCTCAGAAAATGGGGAGAAAAGAAATATCATGGACAGTTTCTTACTGAGTTCAATACACTCAAGAAGAAACATAATGAAGGGGTGTCAGAATTTATCAAGAGATTTAATAATTTATATCTAAACCTCCCTGTAGATATGAAGCCTCATCAGAATGATGCCAAAGTTGTTTTCATACCAGCCTTTGACTCAGACTTTGGTTTCTCTCCCAGGGAAAGAAAGCCTGCCACCCTAGATGATGCTCAGTCAAATGCTCTTGAGTTGGAAGCAAATTTTTTCTCCACTGGAAAGTTAAAAGGAAAGGTTGAACAGGATGTTAGAAGAAGGGGTAAAGAGGAAGTATCTACTTCTAATCAGGATAAGGATTCAGATAAAATTGAAGAAATGAGTAAAATGATTAAGAATCTTTCTAATAAATTGGTCAAGCTTGAATTGGAAACCAAGAACTCAGCTTCCAAGAATTTTCAGAATGTTCCCAAACAGGGGTTACAATCCTCAGTATAGAAAGCCACCCCTGCAAATATTGCCGAGGGAAGCAAAGGAGCAACAGGATCAAGTACCACACTCATTGTACCTGGAAGGCCCAGTAGATGACTCCACTGAAGATGCTGCCTTTGAACTGCAAGATGCAAATCTTGCCTTTTCAAACAATGATGAAATAGAATTCCCATTGCAAGAAGGAGAAGAAGAGATCAGAGACACAGAAGATGCAAAAATTGATCACTATTGCAAAAAGTTTAATGATTTCATGCAAGCACATTTCAATAGGAGATATGATCTCAGATCCTCCAGAAAGAGAACTCGGACTCAAGAACATGAAGAAGAGCCTCCCCAGAAGGAAGCACCTACTCAAAAGGAGTCAACAATGAAGAAAGTCATAGAAAAAGGTAAGAGTCCTCTAAATAAACCTATGCAGTATAATGATCAAGCTCCTTCTTCCTCAAAAGTAGCTACTCCTCCTAATGTCGAGTCTGTATCAAAAGAAGTTAAACCTTCAGCTAAAAATAAATAGTTAAAAGAAGTCGTAATAGAAAATTCCCCTCTTGCTTTCAATTTGCAAAAAGAACTTGAGAAAGTCAAAATCCCAGTCCCTTTGACTGAACTATTGAAACAACCTGCATATCAATCTCAAGTCACTTCTTTATTTCTCCCTCCTGAAGCACCAATAGTTCCCGACAGTCTTAATCTTCAAGAAGAAAGACCCATGGTAGTTTTTGGCCCACATGTCGAGGAGATATACCCCTCTACTCCTCCTTTCTATGTGTCTCTAGTTATTCATGACCTGTTGTTACACAATTGTATGTTAGATTATGGAGCTTCCCATAATATTATGCCTTTGTCAGTCATGGAACAACTAGGACTGAAAATCACACGTCCATATAAAGACCTCTATTCATTTGATTCCAAAAGAGTTAAGTGTCTAGGGATGATCAAGGATTTGGTGGTCAATCTGGCCCAAATTCCAGCAAAAAGTGTAGTAATGGACATTGTGGTGGCTGACATCCCAGCTCGCTTTTGCATGCTGTTGTCAAGGTCCTGGGGAACAAAAATCGGTGGGTCACTCAATATGGATTTAACCTATGCCACTATCCCTGTTTTTGGTGGCTAGGAGAGGAGGTTGTACAGAGAAACCAGATTTGTCAAGATGGTGACTAAGGCCGACAGCTCAGAGAATTCACCAGTTTACAGCAAGGAAGGATATTTCTCATGTTTGATGTTAGAAGAAGATCAAAATTATGCCCATGAACCTTCTTTCTGTCAAATCAAGACTGAGGGGCCTTTAGAAGATCATGAAGCAGGAATATGGACTTTACATTTTGATGGAGAAAATTCAAGAGAAGGTAATGGAGCGGGGGTATTATTAATTTATCCTACAGGCAGATGAGTCCCACTATCTTTTAAATTGGAATATGAGGCTACTAATAATGTAGCTGAATATGAAGCACTGTTGCTAGGACTGCAGACAGCCAAGAGCATGGGTATCCAGAGTTTAAAGGTTCTGGGAGACTCTGAGCCGGTGGTCAGACAAGTCAGAAATCAATTTCAAACCAAACACCCTCGCCTGAGAGCTTATAGAAATGAAGTATGGGACATGGTGGAGAATTTCTTCTCAGCATTTAATATCCAGTTCATTCCCCGGGAGCAGAACAGAATGGCAGATTCTCTTGCTGTGGCTGCTAGTACATTTCTTCCTCCTCAGAACCCTCTCTTGAGGTATGAAGTTGAGGTACGTTATAGACCATCAATCCCAGATAATATTAAGCATTGGCAGGTATTTGAAGATGAAGAACAGATTAAGAGATTCCTGGAGACAGTAGGGGAATTCTCCAATATGGAGATTGATGATTGTGAAGAAGATGAGGCTGAGAATGTTTCAGAAAACAAATGGGAGGAGAAAATGGCAAGAAGTAAAGTGTTGCAGTTGAAAGGAAATGTTATCCCTAGAGGGCTGGTCCCCCTAAAAAGGTTGTTCGACAAGAATGATGTCTCATTGCAACCTATTAAAGTGGTAGAAGAAAACCAGGTAGAAGATCTGAATCTGGGTACTGAGGCTGATCCTAAAATGGTAAAATTATCAAAGAAGGTCCCATAGGAGTATAAAGAAAAATACCTGAAGTTATTTCAATCTTATAAAGATGTATTTGCATGGTCCTATCAGGACCTGAAAACTTTTGATGTCAACATAATGCAGCACAAAATTCCTTTGAGGGAAGATGCAAGATCTTATAAGCAGAAGCTCAGATAGATAAATCCTCTACTGCTTCCCTCCATTGAAAAAGAAATCAAGAAGCTGCTAAAGGCCAAAATAATTGTACCACTGAGGTACTCAGAATGGGTGGAAAATCTGGTCCCTGTTCGAAAGAAAAATGGAGAAATAAGGCTATGTGTGGATTTCATAAATTTAAATAGAGCATCTTTAAAGGACAATTATCCACTGCCCAAGATGGACCACATCCTGCAGAAGGTGGTGGGAGCCCCTAGAATGTCAATTATGGATGGTTTCTCTGGTTATAATCAGGTAGTTGTACTTCTAGAAGATCAGAAGAAAACTGCTTTCACCACACCATGGGGTACATTTATGTACGCCAGGATGCCTTTTGGATTGATTAACGCAGGAGCTACCTTTCAGAGGGAAATGGATATTGCTTTTGTTGGGGAGCAGGATAAATTTTTGGTGGTGTACCTTGATGATATAACAATGTTTTCAAAAAATGATGCTAAACATATTGAACATTTGCGAAGAACCTTTAAAAAATGCAGAAGGTATGGCCTCTCTCTAAATCCACAAAATTCTTTATTTGCATTAGAGAAAGGCAAGATTTTAGGGCACATTGTGACTAAAGATGGTGTGAAGATAGATCCTAAAAGAGTAGAAGTCATAAATGGTATTTCCCTCCCCAGGAATAAGAAGGAAGTGCAGGTGTTTTTGGGTCGTATCAATTTCCTGAGAAGATTTATTCCTAACTATGCTGAGATAGTTAGGCATATAACTAATATGTTGAAAAATAATAATGAAGTAAAATGGTCTCAGGAATCTAGAGAGGCATTCACCAGGATAAAACAGGCATTTTCTGAAGCTCCTGTGCTGGCTGGACCTGACTATACAAAACCATTTATGATCTTTTCATTTGCTTCACCACATACAGTAGCTGGAGTTTTGTTGCAGAAAAATGAAGATGGATATGAGCAACCTATTGCTTTCTACAGTCAGGTGCTCCATGATGCTGAATTGAAATACAATATATTAGAAAAGCAGGCATATGCCCTAGTAAAGTCCCTCAAAGCATTTCGCATGTACATTTTGCAGTGCCACATTACTGCATTTGTCCCTACTGCAACTGTCAAGGACATTCTCATTCAGGGAGACAGTGAAGGAAAGAGGGGAAGGTGGATAGCAAAGATACAGGAATATGATTTGGATATCAGACCTACTAAGCTGATAAAAGGACAGGGGCTAGCAAGGATCTTGTCTGAATCGAACTATCAAGCTCTGGGCATAAATTTGTCCATGATAGAAAATGAAGAGTCTGAGAAGGAAAAAGAACAGCAAGGGCTGGAGATGACCACTCAAAAAGCACATATAAAATATCTCACTAGTCCATGGTATAAAGAAACAGTAGAATATCTTCTGACACTCAGTTGTCCTCTTAGCTGTGATAAATCAAAATACAGAGCATTAAGGCTAAAATCACAAAAGTATATAGTTGACAATGGCCAATTATATTGGAGAGATCCTTCAGGTATACTACTATTATGCCTCACAGAAGACGAAGTGGAAAATATAATGATAGAATTCCATGAGGGAATTTGTGGAGGCCATTACAGCTGGAGAGCCACAGCTCATAAAATTCTGAAGGCTGGTTTCTACTGGCCTAAGTTGTTTGGAGACGTTTTTACTTGGGTCATAGCATGTGATAAGTGTCAAAGATTTGCTGAGAAACAGAAGTTGGCAGCTCTGCCCCTGATTCCTGTTCATGTGAATGAGCCATTTCAACAATGGGGAATAGATTTTATCGGAGAAATACATCCCCCATCAAGTGGACAACATAAATGGATATTGACAGCCACAGATTACTTTACAAAATGGGTGGAAGCCATACCTGCAAGGAATGCTACTGACACTGTCATCATCAAATTCATGGAGGAAAATATCATATCCAGGTTTGGTTGTCCTACTAGAATAGTGACTGATAATGCACAGGCCTTCAAATCTGCAAAATTTGTAAATTTCTGCCAGCAGTATAATATTGTACTGAACCATTCCACAGCTTACTATCCTAAGGGGAATGGCCTGGCAGAATCTTCTAACAAAACTCTGGTGAGGGCCTTGAAGAAAACAATCAATGAGAATCAGAAGAATTGGGATTCCCAATTGAAATTTGCTCTATGGGCTAATAGAATCACCAGTAAGAGAGAAACTAGGAAATCTCCATATGAGTTGGTATATGGACGAGCAGCAGTGTTTCCTGTGCAGCTGGCCTTACCAGTGGCATGTTTCATGCAAGACAGTCAGGAGGAACCTGATGACATGATCAGGAGAATTAATCAATTGGTAGAATTAGAGGAAACATGGGACCAAGTGAATCAGAGACTGACTAAATATCAGGAAAAAATGAAAAGCATTTTCGATCAGCATGCAAAAGACAGGAAGCTGCAGATTGGTGATCTGGTGCTTAGGTGGGATGTCCGGAGGGCAAAAAAAGGAAAACATGGCAAGTTAGATCCATTGTGGTTTGGTCCATTTAAAATTATGGAACAGGGAGGCAATAACACGTTTATATTGGAGAATTTACAGGGCGACTTACTTGATGCCCCTGTAAACGGCCAATTTCTAAAGCCCTATTTCCAGTTCTGATTCAGGCAGCGAGCGCCTAATGTACCATACTGTATATTAGTTTTTCTACAGTCTTTGTTTAAACAGGGTGAGCGTGTTGATGATTCATAAAGTGAAAAGTAAGAGGGGCTGAAGAACAGAGTTTACATAAGATTATGATCAGGAGGTATGCAGGTTCTCGACACGTTCAGGGATGAACGCGCAGTCCCCAGTTGGAGCCGATGTTATCCATGTCAGCCCCCATTAAAAATTTTGGCCATCAGCCCCTCCTGAACCCTTCAAATTTCCTACCGTGGCCTAAGAAACCCTTTTTCCGCTTACCGTTGCCCTCCTCCGCATCCAAATTTCATAATCAAAGGCCAAAAGGCTCGCTTTTGAAATATTTGAACCCGAACCCCTTTGGTCCTAGCCTCCTACAGCTAGTCTTTCACGTGACCCGGGCGCTTGAACATGCGCCAGACCAAAAGTGCTTACCGTATATTTCCATCAGGCACAATCTCAGCCGTCCGATCAAAACTCAAATCAACGTACCATAGCGCACTACCTTTGTGGTCCCCGTGCCCTAAAAACCACCGCTTGAAACCATCCTGTTTATTTCGCACTGTCTTTGATGGGCAAGCGGTATTCTGTAAATCACAGCGATTCCATACGCTCATCGCCGCGTGTCCCAAGATACTGTTCCAAAACCGCTCCATTTCACGCGTTAACTTTCGATCCCGGACGCACAGCGAAATCGACGTGAGCCGTTCGATTTGTGGGCCTTCATCCGACAGTGACCACTCTTCAAAGTTGCATATGTTTTAAACCAAGCTTATAGTGCCCGTGGCCCACCATCACATCACCGTCCGACGCAGTTTAAACCATTGATCTCGTTTAAGGATCGTGTGGCCCAGATCATTTGCGTGACCACCTGTTGACCGAGTCTCCCACCACGTCATCATCCCACGCGTCTATCGTGTTTTTCCTCCGCCATTCACATATTGCCCGTCCTCCATCGTTTCTCTGCATCTCTCCACCACCCCGCATCGTTTCATCATTCCGCCAAGTCTGCACCACCATTTCCATCAACCCCTCCATGCTCACCATCCATGTGTCTAGTTTTCTTTAACAATTTTGTGGTTTTGCAGGTTTTCCGCGACAGAGAATTATCATGATTCACCGCCTCCATTACATGAGCCGAGAACGCATGATAGGACCATGTTTCAGGAGCAAAATTTATGAAAAAGACTCGGGAGCTGCTATGATATGACCACCATTAAAGAAACAAAGGATTTAAATCTATTAAACCCTCAGAGTAATTCAAAAAGACAGATTTTTGCAGATGGAGATATTAATGGTGCAGATAAAGAATATCAGTGGAAGATGGAGAAATTCAACAATCAGCATTAAATGTTTCAAGCCCAAATTTAAAGATTAGAAGGCCAAGGGTACCCAGCACAGAAAACAATACCCTCCGGGTGTTATTTCAGCCAATTTTTCTTCAGGGAAGTACAAAATGTTCATGTGGATTTATCTTTGCACCGTGTTCCTGAAGAGATTTTCTTCCCAGTGCATTTATTTTTGCAAGCAGGCTGTCAAGTACAGACAGCATTACCTAGTTATTCTGCAGTATGGGCGCGAATTTTTCCGCCATTTTGTTCAAATTAAGCAAATTAAATGCTCACTACCTACCTCATCTACTAGAATTTTCTGTTTCCTCTATAAAAACTAAGAAGAAAGACATTGTAATGGTTCCAGATTTTTATCAGAAAATTGTGCAGTGAAAGGAATTTTTTGTATACATCTTGTAAAGTTTCCGTGTGAAGGCTCAGAGCCTGTAGGGTCTCAGTGAGGAGGAGTTCTATCTGTAATGAGGATTCTGGTCTTTGGTATTTCACAGTATGTAACTTTCTCTTATGTGTTTAATATAACATTTAATTTCATCCACTTTCTTGTATCATGTTTTGGAATGTGAGTGGCTCACTGGTTTGGTAAGGATTCATCCTAGTTGATGCCCATACTTAAATCAGCCAAGCGCTTTAAATATGGCTCATGCATGATATACTGTTCCATATTCATCTCAACCATCTTTCTTCTATATTAGTTGCTTTGGGAGGGTGCTTTTAAAACGCCATTTTCATGTATGGATTCTTAAATTGATAAGCCCATATATGGTTCTGTTGTGTATTTGGGTATCAGCCCAATGTTGACTAGTATCTTCTTAACTTTTCTTTTACCGCATTCACTTTCTGATAACTTGAGTTCTATGACATATCACTTGAATTGGCCCTCTTTACAGTAAGTTGTCTCTTAACTGTTTGATGCTTTTCTATTAGAGCCTTGCATTGTGCCTCTGCAACATTGCTTTCCCTGTGACAGTTTCTATGATTTCCGGTTCCATTTAAATCAATTTCCTTGTTTTACAAGAGATAGCAAGAGAGTTTTGGATTGACGCCCAAGTTATATGATACACTCCTTACTATGATAAGATGTCCTATGCACTGGTATATGGCAACTCTAGGCTGTCTCTAGGAGCAACAATATCTGTCGACAACAGACGTGAACATGGAACACCTTCGCCCAATCAGGAAAAATGAGATAGGTGGAGAGACCATCTTCTCCTTGAGTAGCTCGAAGCTCTTCTGACACTCGTCATCCCAAAAAAATGAAACATACTTCTTAAGCAGCTTTGCCATAGGTGTTGTGAACAATGCGTAACCTTGAATAAACTTTCTGTAGTAGCCTGTATGTCCGAGGATCGAATGTAGCTATTTCTCAGTTATAGGGACTGCCAGATATATGATAACTATGACTTTCACAGGGTCAACCATCAACCCCTGTCGGAAAAATATGTGCTCGAGAAAGATTCCGAAGGGTATGCAGAATCTACATTTTTTGATATTCAGAGAAATCTGGTGTTTTCTACAGGCATCCAACATCATGCACAGGTTTGAGACATGCTTCTTAACCAAGCCGAAGATAGTCCAATCATCAAATTACACCTCCAAAAACTTGTGGATGAACTCTTTGAACACTGCGACTACTTCTCGTGAAAATATAGCAGGGGCATTCTTGAGTCCAAATGTCATAACTACATACTGGAAGGATCCCCATTGAGTGGCAAACTTAGTCTTACTCCAATCTTCAGGTGCGATTATGATCTGATGGTACCCTGAGAACCCATCAATGAATGAGTACGCTTCCTGCCCTACTACGCTATCAAGGATTTCGTCTGAGAACAACGTAGGAAAGGGGTCATGGACTTAGGCATCATTCAATTTGCGTAATTCCACACAAATATGTATTTCTCCCTTCGTATTTTTCTCCTGAACCACCATCGGACTCACCCAGTCCGATTGTTCGACCGGTTCGATGATGCCTGCGGCGAGCATTTTTTCAATTTCTTCCTTGACCTTTTGTTTATACTTAGGGTTCAACAGATAAAGGCGCTGCTTCACAGGGCGCACATCTGGTTTTAACGTGATGTGCATGACCCCTAGGTCCCCTGTGATCCCCTTAAGCTCCGAAAACTTCGTCAGGAATAATTCCTGATATTCTGTGAGTAGCTCTGCAACTTTTCCCACTGTATCATCATCCCAGTAATCCCCAATTTTCGCCAACTTAGGCTACTCTTCCATGCCAATGTTGACTTCTCGCAGCTTCAGAGGCTTCATAACATCGATAAAGTGTAGCGGGGGTCTCGCAACTGCACGTTCTCCCTCCGATTCCAGAATAGAGACATTGCGCGGATCTTCATCACATTCTTCAATGGCTATATTGTGGCAGTTGACAATATCCTGCATCTGCATTTCCCATGTTGGTGTCCCAAGTGTTGTGGAAGGGCATGATTCATCAAATACGAAGGTGTCTATATCCTGCAAAGCTTCGTCAAGCGCCTTCGTGCCCCCTGTTAACCCAAATGTGCCTACAAATTCATCCTTTAATGTTTCCCAGTGGCGGGTGCGCTGATGTAGCTCCGCATCTAAGTACCATGCGGTGGGAATTGGTCCCAAGGCATGAATAAACAGGTGAACCCATTCTTCTGTAGTCCGATCACACTACTTCTCCATCCAAGCGAACAAATGTTCGCGCGGGTCCCTTGGCCCAAGGAATTTATTTACGCGCAAGTGAACCAGAGGTTCAAATTGCAGGACCATCATATCCTGACACTCTTCCCAATCCTGGAATGCCCCTTATGTATGTCCCACCACCTCGCAGGTGTCGCGCGCATCGCTAAATTAAGGGCCCATAACCTTCACTCTCTCAGAACCTCGGCTTCAAATGCTCGCAAAAACTCTTTAATTCTACCAGATCCATCAAAGTAGGGCAGTTCTCTTACCTCAGAGGAGATGCATCAGAAGTCCTTGGTGATCCTAAGGCATCGCAGCGCAGATACATCATGTAACCGATTCTTCCAATTTTCCATCTCTCTGTCAGAATCAGAGAAGCATTTGCTATCCTTTTCCTAGTAGAGTACACCATCGGTTGTTGGATTGATCCAATCTTTGTCCTGCACAGTTAACTTATAAATATGATCCACATATTCTTCTTCACGCACTGGCTTTGTATACCGTTCTCCTTCTACAGGGTCCAATGGTACTATCACCCTTGTACCTTCATTTTCAAATACCATGCTTCTTTTCTTTAGGTTGATGATACCTCCCATATCTCTGGCCCAGTCCAATCCTAGGAGCACAGGATAGGGGTCCGCATCTTCTACAATCTGAATGACCTCAAAGTCATCCCGGACCTTAACTCCTGCGATATCGACCATGATCTTTGATAGTCTTCCCAATGGTATGATCTTCTGTTGGTTGGCCCTGCTCAGCTAGATAGTGGACCATTCCAACCTGGGTTCTCCCATTCGCTGCCAAGTTTTCTTAGGTAGTACGTTCGCATCTGAGCCTAGGTCCAGAATAACGTGATCCATCTCGTAATCACCAATTTGCACGGTTAACCGCATTTCCCTACAAGTGCTTATGCGGTTAACTTTCTTATGCTTGTACAGTTTGTGCACATCCTTAACTTCCATGGGTGGGGTTGTTCTTTTTGCACAGTTGTCTATCAAATCTTGGAGGTTTTCTACGGCCCTTTGGTTGTGCAGCAGCTTCATACATGCCTGCAGAAATGGTTTGACCTCATCATCTGCTTTGAGGTTCACAGGGGCTTGAGGAGTAGATGCCTCAACTTTAGCAAAATCTTGGTGAGCTGCGACAAAGGTTTCATTTTCCTTCTATAAGTCCAAACCTTCTTGCTTGATGGCTGCTTTTCGGATAAGAGGCTCCGCCTCATCTTTCTCCGCAGCTCCCCCGGTGGCCATGCCGCTACGTGTTATGACATTAATGCTTGGTCCTTCGTCTCAAGGTTATACCTTAACACTTTTTACGTTCTGCTTAGGTTTCTGCTTCTTTTCCTGCATCTTGGCTATCAGAATTGGGCAGTCTTCAATCACATGGTCCAACTGTCTACAGTATCTACAAGATTTTCTTGCAGGGTTCGAGCAATCCTGTTGGAAATATGATGCAGAGTGTTGTCCTTGATGGCAACCCACTGAATGAAGATGAAGACATGCGACTGTTGACATGTGTTGTTCTTGATGGCAATCCACCTGATGAAGTTATCCTTGACTTGATGGACTTAGTAAATGATGTAAATCTGATGTGATATGATGTTTGTTGACTAAATGAGGCTGAGTATTGTCCTTGAAAGGCAACCCACTTGATGAAGATGATGACAACTTACTTGATGAAGTTGTGCTTGATAGAATATGTCCTTGATGAAGGAAATCTGATGTATCTACAGTGTGAACAGAAGGCAATGAAGAAAGGAATTCAGCATGTGCTAATTCTATGATGAAAAAAAGTATGTCTCTAGGAATACGCGGATTGGCCTAAGGGAAGTCGCGTATGCACGCGGAAAATAACGTGCCAAGTCGCGTATGGGCAAAAGCGCTCAAAAAGTGCAAAACCAAGGGTAACCATCATGGTATTGACCCATTGTACATGGTGTTTGAATGAAGAGACAGAATGATGTCAAATATTTGGGAGAGTGACATGGTGTCATTGTATTCTTAATGTATCTATCTGTTGTGGTAACCAAACACCATCATGGTTGCCATCAAGTCCAAAGGGGGAGATTGTTGGAAATATGATGCAGAGTGTTGTCCTTGATGGCAACCCACTGAATGAAGATGAAGACATGCGACTGTTGACATGTGTTGTTCTTGATGGAAATCCACCTGATGAAGTTATCCTTGACTTGATGGACTTAGTAAATGATGTAAATCTGATGTGATATGATGTTTGTTGACTAAATGAGGCTGAGTGTTGTCCTTGAAAGGCAACCCACTTGATGAAGATGATGACAACTTACTTGATGAAGTTGTGCTTGATAGAATATGTCCTTGATGAAGGAAATCTGATGTATCTACAGTGTGAACAGAAGGAAATGAAGAAAGGAATTCAGCATGTGCTAATTCTATGATGAAAAAGAGTATGTCTCTAGGAATACGCGGATTGGCCTAAGGGAAGTCGCGTATGCACGCGGAAAAGAACGTGCCAAGTCGCGTATGGGCTAAAGCGCTCAAAAAGTGCAAAACCAGGGGTAACCACCATGGTATTGACCCATTTTATTGGGTAATGATCCGCCTAATTGACCCCGTCCAGGTAGTTTTGGGCTCATGGTATTGTTTTGGCCCATGGTATTGAAAAAGGGGCTCATGGTATTGAAAAGGATAAACCTATATAAGGAGAAGAAATTCATTGTGCAAATTATGAGTGTGGGTGCAAGATGTCTGAGCTTGAATGAATACTTCTCTGTGAAGTACATCTGTATGGAAAGGGTAAAGGTTTGATGATTGATCTGAATCTATGATGCACTTATGAAGAAATGATGAAGCGGGATCTCTAGATCTGAAATGTACTTGTATTTGCTAGATCTGTTTATGGAGTGATTAGATCTGTGATGAGGCGAACATCTGTCTGATGTAAAGGGTTGAATCTGAACTAAATATCTGATCTGAAGAAGTATGTTGCTCTGTAATGATTGAATATCTATACGCTACTTTGCCGCGGAGGAAGCGCGTATATACGCGGCTTCAGTGAAGAGAAAGCGCGTATGCGCAATGAAATACATACAGAGGTATACGCTGGTTTGTGTGGACAGAAGCGCGTATATACGCGACATAAGTAAAGGGAAAGCGTGTATGCAAACTAGGGTTTGCTGAAGCAAGGGGTATGAAATATCTTATCTATTCTGCTGTGTTTCTGCTATCTGATCTGTGTTGATAAGTATCTGTTGGTGATGTATGTCTGTTCTTAAAAGTATGAAAAGGGTCCAGTATGAAAATATGATTAAATGTGGCCTGCAAGTGGTGTTCTATTGAAGTTGGATTGGATCCAGTGTGAAAATTGATGAAACGTGGTCCAAGGTGGTGCTGAGGGTTGTAGCCTTCAGTCAGGGGGTTGTAGCTCCCTTCCAGGAGAGGCTGGTAAACGAGATCGGGGGGTCGTAGCTCCCTTCCAGGAGAGGCTGGTAAACGAGTCAGGGGGTTGGAGCTCCCTTCCAGGAGAGGCTGGTAAACGAGCGCGGGTGGGTTCCTGCGTGCTGGTCAAGTCTGCGCCAGCACATATGTTGTAAGATGTTTTCTCTATAATAAAATATTGAAGGCTGAGCAACTGCGGCGGTGGTTTTCTCCCGACTTGGGTTTCCACCTAAAAATCCTGGTGTTCATGTGTGATGCTTTGTGTGATGGTTTATTCTGTTCTTACTGCACATGTTTACTGTTTATATAACATCTAATAAATGAATGGTGGAATTATGTAAGTGAAGAACTAATGGCATAATTAGATCTCTGGGTATACGCAAGTTTCATGAAGGATATCAGCGTATATACGCGGGTTTAATAAAGGAAAGTAGCGTATGGGTTTTGAAGTAAAGAAAAGTAAAAAGTTTTGAATATGCTGTAAATACTGATTCACCCCCCCCCCCCCCCCTCTCAGTATTTTTCCCAAAAAATCCCTCGCAAAGTGCCCTACCTCTCTGCAGTTATAGCAGATCAGTTTTCCTCTTCCCCTACCTACTCTTCCACCTCAGCCCCCTCCCTTGCCCCTAGCTGGGGAGCCACCTATACTAGAGGGAGATCTTGGTGAAGAAGGGTCTGATTGTACCCTTTATAAGTTTCCCCGGTCTATCATCAGATCATAAGTTCGACAGTCATGTCCTACTGATCGGAAAAACCTACACCATTTTTTCTTTAGTTCTAGTAAATACGCACCTAGACTAGGGCAATGGTTAGTATCATGCGGGCCGACTACGCAACAATAATCGCACCCCAACGCTGGCCCACTTGGCCCCAAGCACAACGGACTCGGTCCCCCCGCCTCTAGGCAGTCTGCCAATAGTGGGCACTGATCCTTGGTATGCCCAGATACCCTACATCGTATGCACCATATGTCTGGACTAGCTTCCTTCCCTCAGTCCTTTCGCAGGTTCTAAATCTCCATGTGCATTTCCCCCAGCTACTCTTGGATTTGCTATACTCCCAACTGGGTATCATCTCTCGGCGTAGCTTCCAACTTCATAGCAATTTCCAAGGCTTTTTCCTGTGATTCAATAGCTTGCTAAACCCATTAAGGGAATTTTGAGGTCTAAAATGGGCCTCCTAAGAAAAATGTACAATCAAAATTCACTTTATGAGAACCAATCACATTTTAGGGGATGACATCATCCCTAATGGTTGAGGTGGCATTGCTTGAGTTAAAGGTACTTGCTTGTCACATTCTCAATGGTGGATAAAAACTCATGGTTAACCATGGTAGTGCTCTAAGTACTTTTAAAAACAAAGTAAAGTACTCATAATAAATGTCATTTCATATTTTTTGAATAAAATTCATACATAAAATAATATATCACATTTATTATATTATTTTCATGGTTAACCATGGTAGTGTTCTAATTACTTTTAAAGTCAAATTAAAGTACTCATAATAAATATCATTTCAATTTTTTTTGAATAAAATTCATACATAAAATAATATATTACATTTATTATATTATTTTTATATAGTACATTAATTACATGTTATTTTACAATTTAAATAATATAAATTTTAATTATAAACATATTATATAATTAATAATTTATGAATTTATATTTATATTTTATTTTAATTTATTTATGTACAAAGGATAAATGCATTAGTTGTTCAATGATAATGACTTTTTCTTGAAAAACTCATTCTTATTTATAGTCACATCAATAAAAAAATAAATTATTAATTTTATTTTGGTACAACTTTTGAATTGAATTTAACCATGGTTACATTGATTGTGGTGCAAAAAGTGAATTGCAAATTCATAAATATTATTTTATTGATTTAGCTATTATTTTATTATTTCCTTGGGAGGCCCATTTTAGACCTCAAAATTCCCCTAATGCATAGGTACGCGCAGGTGAGGTCGTAACGTAGAAATGAACCATTCCTTGTGCTTTCTGTCATCATATAGAAATTCCCCTTCTCTGATTACCTTCTTCAGCCATTGGTCAGCTTCCCATATAGACTCAGAAGGTCCTTGCTTGAAATATTTTAGATCATTCACTATCTGAGAGTAGGATTTAGGCTTCCGGAACTATTTTTTTAGGGCATTATTAACCTCCTAAATGGTCGCATTTGCATGCTAAGCTATGTATCCCATGTACCAATCCAGGGCTCTTCCTTCAAAGGCAAGGGATAGCAGTGCCCTTTTCACAGCATCATTGGCCAAATTTTGCACAGTCCATACCGACTCTGTGACAAACCAGAATAGATCCATATCTTCGTCCCCTACACCCTTAAAGGTAGGTAGCTTCATGTGTGAGGCCATATCGTCTTCTGCTGATGGAGGTACGGGTGAGTTCTTACCCCTATGTTGTTTTGAAGGTGGTGTAGTTGGAGGGCTATGCGCAGCCAAATCCCTTACTGGACTGTAGACATATCTATCTCCTTCTTGATAGGTTCTGTATTATTTTCCACTCCGTGTTGTACCCACACTCTGATCGGAGCTCATTCACTCTATATGACTACACAAAATGCTCTTTTCGCACAGTAATATCTTAATCAGTAATTCTAAGGTTCTTAGAAACTTACCCTAGAAGCCTTTGAAGAACCTTCGTTCTGCCTTAGAATAGGACACGAATTTACCGATTGCAAATTCCGTCACAAATCCTCCTAGCACACTGTCCACCCAGTGATCTAGCGTATGAGTGATGGTGTTATCAGTCTTCTCTAACTGCTGGATCAACTCTGGAGTCCACTGCGTGACTCGTTTGTCCTTCCAACACTTTTATAAATCTACGAGCCTTGCAAGCCACTCCTGAAGCTCGGTCGCAAATGTCACAAAGGAAATTTCTTAGATATCTATGAAAATGTACTTATTCTTCCACTTCTCTGTTGTCAACCTTGTGCTGCAATTCTCTTTTATCGCAAATTCCTGAACCTGTTTTTCAAACCAATCTTCAATTTCTTTCTTCTCAACTCTCCAATGTTCTCTTGGCATTACCCAATACCTCTCTCAAAATGCTCCCGGTCCCAGCAACAGAACCATTTATTGGCTCGAGGGGTCCTGACCCAGGTTCGGAGGTTAAGGTTTGCCAACAAACCCCTATACTACTGGCCCTTTCGGTAGTGACTTGCTTGCGCAGGCCAAAGTCTCACCCGAAGCAGTATTGGAGGGTGTTGAAACCAGGTTTCCACACCCTGAGAGAGAGTAGGTAAGTCAAGCAGATCCACGTTCGCAACCTATCAGGTTCGCACTAGACAGATCTATTCGCAGAGTAGTTAACAGTATAATTGCAATATGCAGAGCTATTATCATGCACAGATCTAGTTAATAACTTCGCATCCACATGTGTATCAGTGGTTATCAGCACATATTATCATAATTCATCATCAACAGATTACAGTTATACCATAACATAGACAGATTCGCATCATAAACATATAACCCACTGTATTCGTAACAGACCCAATAGTTTGCATCAACAAAAATACATTAGATCAGATAACACAAAAGTACTTCACCATATCCGTATATATTAGCATCCAAAACCCAATACAATCCGACACAGCTTGCGCACACAGCCAACAAGGTCCACACACAGCAGGACTAAGGATCTCCGCGGACACAGCCAGCAGGAGTCCTTACCCTAATGACCCAACAACAGTTCTAACAATTTGCACTTAGCATCAGACTTAATTCTTTTCTACCTTAAGACTCAAAATGTTCATCTATTTATATCGACTTAGCCTACGCTTCCAATGGTCATGGTCTACCCTTGACCCATTAAAATGCATTCGAGGCTTTGACTCACCCCAAAACCCGTACATTAGACTAATTAAGACCAAAAATATACAAAATCATACAAAATTCACAGCTTTTAAGGGACCCTGTTCCAACACTTTCACTCCAGTGGGAGAAGCGTGCTCAGGGAAGAGGAAGCCCAAGTGGCTTCAGGACACCTTGCGCGAGGCCACATCTGTTTTGGGAAAAAGAGATAGGTTAGAGAGAGTAAACCACCTGAGCGGTTATGTAATTATATGGAATTGGTTACTAGAATCGTTGACTCCAAGCCTTCTAGCTATGAGGAGGCAGCTAGCCAACATATCTGGAGAGAGGCCATGCAGAAGGAGTATTATTCTATTATGAATAACGATGGTTGGGAGGTGGTGTTGAGGCCTTAAGGTAAATCAGTGGTTACTTCCAGATGGCTTTACAAGATAAAGCATGTTGCAGATCGCAACATCGAGAAGTTCAAAGCTCGATTTGTGGTGAGAGGGTTATCATAGGTAGAGGGAGTTGACTATGAGGAGACCTCGCTCCTGTAGCTCAGTATACTTCCATTCACTCCATTATATCGATAGCAGCAGAGATGGGTTGGAAGATCCACCAGATGGATGTGAAGACCGCATTTCTCAATGGCTTCATAGAGGAGTAGGTTTATATTGATCAGTCGCAGGGCTTTGAGGTGCATGGGAAGGAATCCCATGTATGCATATTGAAGAAGGCACTCTATGGCCTGAAGCAAGCTTCGAGAGCTTGTTACTCGAGGATTGATACATACATGCAAGAGTTGGGTTTCACAAAGAGTGATCTTGATATGAACCTATACTTCATTGTGGTAGGTGAGGAGCCTCTCATTCTGGTGTTGTATGTGGATGACTTGGTCATTACAGGTGCAGAGAGACTCATTGAGGGTTGCAAGAGATATCATACTTCAGAGTTTGAGATGAAGGATATTGGCTTGATGAATTATTTCTAGGATTGGAGGTGTGGCAGGAGGAGGGGAATTTATTCCTGGGACAGGGGAAGTACATTGTGGACATTCTTAGCAGATTTCACTTGGAGGATTTCAAACTCATGTCTACACCTATGATCACTAACTGGAAGAAGCTTCACGCTTCAGATTCTGAGTCGATGGATCCTAATTTGTACAGATATCTGATTGGTTCATTGATTTATTTGGTCAACATTCGACCAAATATATGTTTTGCAGTTAATACGATGAGTCAGTTCATGTCTGAGCCCAGGAGTGTGCACTAGCTGGCTGCAAAACACATTCTTCGTTACTTGCAGGGGACAATGGATTTTGGTCTAGATTATAGACAGGAATATGGAGTGATACTGGCATGCTACACTAATTCAGATTGGGCAGGTTTTTCTTTTGATAGGAAGAGCACTTTAGGGTGTTGTTTTGGGTTGGGTTCGACAGTTGTGTCGTGGTTCAGCCGGAAGCAATAGCCAGTTTCATTGAGCTCAGCTGAGGCGGAGTATATGGTAGCCATTTTGGCTAGTTGTGAGACCATATGGCTTCGCAAGATGTTGTTTGGTCTATTTGGTTAAGCATTGATACCTTCAGTGATTTACTATGATAATCAGAGTTGCATAAAACTCACGGGGAATCCATTTTTCCATGACAGGTCAAAGCATATCGAGATCAAATATCACTTCATTACAGACTATGTCCAGAAGGGAGTTGTCAAGCTTGAGTATCTTTCCACATATGAGAAGGTAGCGAACATTTTCACCGAATCCTTACCATGGGGAAAGCATGTCTATTTCAGAGACAAGATGGGAGTGGTGAGGAACACTTTCCTCGGTAAGAGGAAGTGTTAAAATTTGGGTACCAGAGGACAAGTGGTTCCCTAAGGATTTGATATTTGGCCTAGGGAAAAGTGTTCAAATTTATTTGTACTTTTCTCCTAAAGTGACTTTATAAGTGGTAAAGTCAAATCTAATTTTAAAGTGACTTTATAAGTGATAAAGTTACATCCTAATTTTAAAGCGACTTTATTAAAGTCAATGAAAAATTAGAAAGTGAAAAATTGACTATTGAAATAAAAGGCTAAGTGGGTCTTAATTTAAGTGGGTGAGTTAAAAAATAGAAAGTGAGAATTAAATGCACATTTATTCTCATACCTAGATCTAAATGAATCGCAGCCATTAGATCTTAGGGTTACCCAAAAGGTCATTTAGGGTAAAATGAGAGCAGAATAGAAAAATATCAATACAGTCTTTCATTAGCTATTGAGAGAAGGAGAAGGAGAGAAAGAAGAAAATATTTGAGCAGTGAGAAGTTGAAGGAGGGAAGCAAGGATACTTCAGCAAATATGTACAGCAGCACTATTGTAACTAATCCCTAGGTAGAATACGTATAGCAGGAGAGAGGAACAATTTCCAAGAAAGCGAGCCACAAAAATCGAGGAAGAGGATAGTATAATTAGCACAGAGTTCGAGGAAGATTTTGGGCACGAAAATTGAGGATAAGTACAGTTAGTATTTTTGCACAAATTTTGAGAAAAAGGACAGTAGCTTCAGTGTAGTTTTTGAGGCAGTTTCTGGGCACAAATTTTGAGGAGGGCTGCTATACAAATCCATATAGTTCTGTACAGTCTATTGTTGAGTCCCAAACTTGCATCTTTCCTATACACCTTTCTAGACTTTTTCCATTTACCTGGACCTCCTCAGTCATCAACATCATTGCATATTAATCATAAAAGAGCATTTAAAGTGGTTTTTAACTATGTTTTGTGTCTGCTGTTTGAATTAGGCTGCTTCAAATTTCCGCAGCCATTTTGTTAAAGTCTATATTGCAGGTGTCTTCAGGAAAATCAAGCCACATGGGCAAGTTGGAAATGACATGGATATGGACCGAGTCCTATTGGCTCAGTCGAATTCACCAAAGAAGGTCGTGGTCAAAGGTAGTCAAGCGGTGGTCAACCTAAGAGTCCTATGGTGACAGAACTCCATTTTTCACCACGTGAAGATTTGTGTGGCCATTCCTAAATCTCAGGGGACATATCAACACCTGTGAATTGCTCCATAAGCCGAATCCAATGGCCACCCTCCATAGATTTAATCTTCACGGCAGCCATAATGCTAGATTTATGTACGTGGCTGTTCATGTGTCTTTTATCAGCACAGATTGTAGGAAAGTAGTTATGTCATCCTCTGTTATAAATAATGCGTTCTCATACGCATAGTAGCTAGCTTCTGTAATGTAATTTTGCTGAAAAGAAAGCCCACTGTGTCGTGACATTATTTCCTTGTTATGACTGTGTTTTGAATACATGAGAAGACTCTGTTCATAAGCATAATTCGCGGTTGATAGCTGTTGCCCGAGGATTGTGCAGAGGGCCCCTGCACACGCCGAGGTTTTGTTTATTGTTGTATAGTTTCATGCTTTATTTCCTTACGTTCATTATGCCATAGTTATTCACGTGTATATATTACATCTCTTATGGTATTAACGTTTTATTTTTGTCCATAATTTTTCATGCTTTATACTGTTGTTAACTGATCAGTGTCTTTGTTCCAGATTACAGTAGGCAGCCCGGGCATTTGCACATAGTTTTACAATGACTAATGACATGGAATCAGTCTTGTCCTTCTGCTGATTTATTTTTCTTAGCTTTTAATTTCAGCACTGTTTTATTTATTTCAGTTTTGTACATTTTCTTTATTAGTTAGATTAGATATTAAATTACTCATGTCATTATCAGTTACCTCTGAAAACCATAGCGAGACTAATGGTGAGGGATTGAAGTATGAGTGTGTAGTTTGATATTAGTTTATTTTTCTGCAAGTTAGATATTAAATTGATCATGTCATTATCAGTTACCTCCGAAAGCCATAGCGAGACTAATGGTGAGGGATTGAAGTATGAGTGTGTAATTTGATATTAGTTTATTTTTCTGCAAATTAGATATCAGATTGCTCAAGTTGTTTATGATTACTTCCGAAAGCCATAGCGAGACTAATGGTGAAGGGTCAGAATATGAGTTGATGTAATTTGATTTTAGTTTTACTTTGCTTGCAATTTTGGATTTCTTTGAGTTCAGTTTCTTTTGTATTTAGACAGCAGCAAGGGTAATGGGTTTCATGATCAATAGTTCACTATTTGTTTGACTAAGTATAGTGGCACATTTTCATGTTCTTTTAGGAATTAATTTTGTCATTGCATGTTTTAAAACCCTTTTGAAGTTTGAAGTTTTGGAAATCATTATAAAGGACATCATTTCCTTGAACATTTATTTCCATACTTGTCTTTTAGAATTTCATCTCACATTAGGAAACCAACCAAGATAAAAACCCCAAAATAAATAAAAAAACCCAAAAACAACAAAAAGTAAGAGATAGGTTATCTTGCACATATAGTGCGCCACACTTCGTCAGCTTACGAATCCCGGATTGACAAATTAATGTAGCAATTTAGGACACACTAAATTGACCAAACATTTTGGCGTCGTTGCCGGGGAAGTGTAACTAGGTAGCCAATTTATTTATTAAAAAAAAAACAATAAAAAGAAGGGAAAATTTGATAACTTCTTGAAGTATGCTCTCATCTTGCACCTAGTGTGATCTGGAGGATCAGAAAAGAGAGTTATTGGTTCAATAATTTCTTAAGTATGGTCTCTTCTTGCACCTAGTGTGACCTGGAAGATCAGAAAGAGAATTATTAGCCCAACTTAAAAATAAAAAAAACTCACATGCATAGAGCAAGAGATTCTAGGGGAAGGTTTATAGCTAGAGCCAAGAGTTTGATTTTCACAACTCCATCTTCTTCAAGGCATAGAAAAGATTCACCACCATCTACCCCTAGCCTTAAGATTCCTGGAATTCAAGGAGCAGCTGAATTAGAGGATTCTCCTACACCATCTACCAAATCTCATTTAGAAGAAGACCCTTTCTTTACTTCTACATGAGAGCATATTGTAATTAAAGAAGTAGAATCACCTGAAGAAGAAAAGGAAGAAACTCCCTCTCATCCTCCCTTGATAGAAGAACCAGAGGACTCTGAGGACTCTGAAGAAACTATCATGACAGAGGAAGTAGTAGATGGATTCGAAGGTAGAGGTAGAGGTAGAGGAGGAGGAAATAATGGAGGCAACAATGGTGGAGGTGGAGGTAATAATGGAAGAAATAGGGAAGGAGACAACTCGTTTAGATTCCCTATAGTTGATGAGGAAACTCATACAATGATGAAAAACATCTCACATCGCAACAAATTTCATACCCAAAAAACGTCGTTTAGGGCCTCAAAACGGCTCCGGAAGTTCAGGACCCGAAAAACTGCTAAAAATAGTAAGTTATGCCAAAACGGAAAAACTGAAAGAGACAATGGTGGGGGCCCAAGTGGAATAGGCGGGTGGACACCAATATCCACCTGGATCATTCCTCCCCCCTTAGGAAGCAATGGTCCCCATTGCGTTAAGTTCCTCCATGAGATGAGGAAATTTCTGCTGAACTTGGTCCCTGGTGAACCACTTTCCTTGGTGCAGGAGTTGGCCAGCTTTGACAACCCGATACAGTTGGATCCTTTGTTGGCGAGTGTTCTTAATTTGCATGTCCATGATACAATCTGTGGTGGCCTGTTCCATGCAGTCTGGGTTTAACTCTGTTGGTGTGAGTTGTTCTGCAATGTCCGAGGTGTCCAATAGAGGTGGAAAGTAAGGACGAAGGCGATCCACATTGAAGACTGGGTGCAGACCAAGGAATGGTGGAATACTAAGCTCGAAGGCATTGTTACCTACAGCCTTGGTGATGGTGTACGGCCCGTATCAGAGCGGGCGAAGCTTGCGGTGAGGTCCAGTGAGGCGCTCCTTCTGCAAATGCAGCCATACTTTGTCGCCCACCCGGAAGTTGTGTGGCACCCGGTGTTGATCATGGCACTGCTTGTACTTCGCATTGGCTCTGTCCAATATATCATGAACCTGTTGGCGGATGTGTTGAATGCGCTCGATGAAGCTACTTGCTTTGTCAACTTTAGACTGGACGTGCGCTGAATCGGCCTGAGCAGCTGCAAATGGCATGGCTACGTCAATGGGACATAGTGGCTGGAATCCCAAGCCCACCTGAAAGGGGCTATGGCCGATTGAACTGTGGAGAGCCCGATTATAACTATGTTTTACATAGGGGAGGCTCTCGTCCCATGTGCGTGGATGCTTTGAATTTTACATGCGCAGAATGTGTACAATCATTCTGTTGACGACCTCTGTCTGGCCATCTGTTTGGGGATGGAAAGCTGTGGACTTGGTGAGATTTGTGTCCAACATTGACCAGAGGCTGGACCAAAATGTGCTGAGGAACCTATTGTCTCGATCTGATATGATAAATTGTGGGATCCCAAAGTGCACCCACACTCGTTCAAAGAAGAGTTTAGCAGTGGCTTCTGCTGTGATATTATTCTTACAGGCCGCTATAATGGCCATCTTCGAGAATCTGTCAACGACCACGAAAACACAGGCATTTCCATTCTTAGTAGAAGGTAGGCCTGACATGTAATCCATGGAGATGGATTCCCAAGGTCGAATAGGGGTAGGTAGTGGAGTATATAGGCCTTGCTTCTTGATGGTCGGTTTGGCAATGGCACAAGCAGTGCAGGATCTGATGTGCTTCTCGACATCCTTTCGAAGGTTCGGCCAATAGAAATACTTCTGTAGTATTGCTACTGTTTTCTCGACCCCG